>JANKKI010000245.1:0-600000 GCA_025175665.1 Cinchona pubescens
TCACAGGTGCTATAGTGACCAGATTTCATTTAATTGTTTGGAGACACCAAAGAAAAAAGATTGCAAATCTGGTTACTAGTACAAGGCAAATTTTCTAAGGTGAAATAAAGTCCTAACAAAAGTGAAAACTACGTCTGCCTGGTTGATGGTAGATTTTTGCTTTCATTTCCTTATTAAAGCCAAAAGCCAACATAGGGCCATGGATATTGCACCAGCTAGGAATTCTATTTACTACCATGTGAGGACCACTTGTTCCCTTTTCAAGCAAAGGGAATTAGATATTTGAAAATTTAAAATAGACCTGGCCATGTCCTTTATTTTATGGCCTTAATTTAACTACATCGCTCTCATGAGGGATGTAGTTAAATTGAAGATCACAAAGTTTACGATAAAGTATTGTGAATTGTGTGTGTTTAACAAAGACCCGATATCTCCTTACCGTTTTTTATTTTTTTATAAATATAATAATTTGTGATTTTTTTTTTTAAACAGATCATCATCTCTCATATCATTAATGAAATAGAATGTACAATTACTGAAGAATTATCCTCAAATCTTAATGTGCAAGAACAACTCACTGTGTGCTTAGTATTAACTGGCATTAGGACATAAGGAAAAGGAAAGAAATACATAACTTGTTTGCCAGTTGTATGTAAAGATTTATTCAAAAAAATAAGTTATAAAATTAAAAATTATAAGTGCATTAATAAAAAGTGGTAAAGTGACAAACTTACTTATTTGTCATTAGATGTGAAAGAAAATGAACGAAATCTCATCCTCGATTGGAGAACAACAGTTGTTTAATTATTGATTTTTTTATGTAAAGTAATTTTACAAAATAAATTTGAATTTATGCCTTTGTAAATTATTTTCCTTATTCAAATTTTAAATGTAAATGTTATAAAACTGAACAAAAGTGAACAATATGACTAAATTTGTTCAATAGGATGTAGAAGTTACAAATACAAATGTACAAACATAATATGCTTGTAAAAAATCCCTCGAAAAGTTAATACGTCGAAAAAAGACTACAAATGTGATTCAATGTTTGAACTTTGAGGATCTTAGTGAGAAAGAATTAGTAATGCTCCTAGAGTGATGCAATGTATGTCATCAGTTGACCAAAGACTCGGTTACTAAGAAGATGGTAGAAGTTCACCACATGACATCATAGAACCAATGGGCAATTATCCATGCGTCATGAATATAATAATTTTTATGCCAATGAAGTAACCTAAGAAAGAACTTTTACCTTGGCCCACGACTTATCAAAAAAAAGTTTGTCTTTGGTGATCTCGTGCGTCGCTCTTAAGTAATCAAAATCAACTTTACCTCGGGGCAGCATTTGCACAAAACCCCATATTTTTACAATATCTATTATAAGAAATTTCTTTACAAGGCCCTCAATTTTTTTCCTTATGGCTTAAGATGTATACTTTCTTCTGAGGCTGTCGTCTTTAGATTTGTCATCAGCTCCTAAAGAACCAGACTGGGTAGGATGGCTCATGTGACAGTCAAGAACTTGTAATAGTCAATCCGTTTCTGTTTATGTCCTTTCATCAAATATTTTTATTTTTCAAAGTTATTGTTTGTACATTTTTCGGTACCTAGGCCGATATATCGGCAAGCATGTTGATATGATGGTGATGTTGAGCGGGTCATTACGTAAGTAAAAGTGTTAAGATAAAAGTAATTAAAGTACACTAAAATATAAATCTGATTTCCAAGATAATTATTGTATGTTTATCTTGAACATTCAAGGACTTAAAGTTTGTTAGGTAAAGGATTGAATTTGAAATGGATGGGAAGGAGTTTATCTTGGAGTTAAAACTTACAATAGAAGGTAACATGCAAAAGATCTACCTGAAATTGGAAATAACCGTGAATTCAACTCGCTTGAACAGAAATTTTACAACTAGAAAGGAAATTATTTGCAAGAATGACAAATTTCTAAGTTGCTCAAAAGATGTTTATAAATGCACTAAAAATGAACAATTAGAACACTTGATTCTTGAGAGGACTTTTTACAGGCTATGTCATTTAACATGTTTGATTTGTTGGAGTTTGATTCTTGTTTTTTTCTTGAATGTTTCTTGTTTTTTATAGACTTTCTCCAATTTTATAAATTTATAATCAATTGTCATATTTAAATTTAATTTTTCCCTTCTTTTCCTATCCATTTGGCCATGGTAGATTTTTATTAATAAAAATTTTAAAAGTATGATAAGCTGTCTCTTATACACATCTAGATGTCATAAGAGTTGCTCATGTTTTCTGCCACTACTTCAAGCTGATAATGCCTTCGTCCATGCAAGTTTTGATTATGTCACATGTAATGGTGGTTGACCCTTATTCCTTGACACTACTCCCTCCAACTGTTGATCAACATACTTCTAACCGATTTGATGATGATACCTAATCTTATGTGGTATCGATATGCATGTACAATTTACTACATTGTTGATTTGATGATGATACCCAATTGGCACCATTGGTATCAGCATGCCGCACCAATTTACTACCTTACCAATTTGATGTGTGACACTTAATCAACACAATTAATATCAGGATAAATGATATACATGAATTTGACATGTGTATAAGAGACACGTCTTGTTACTATAGTTCATCTGATTTCTTAGACTATTTGTAACACTACTTAATTAGCATCAGTATCAGGATCAATATTAGTGGTGACGGATTGACCAATATTCAAAACGGTTAATCACTTTACCCCTTATATTAGTGGGGTAATTACACTTTACTTATGAACATGCATAGTTAACTTATTGCACTTTACTGACATGTCCCAAACAGACGTTACAATTTTTAATTCCATCAAAATAGTTAACCTATTAACAAAATAACACATGGTTAGTAACATTTTGCCCTTTAAACTAAAAGAACATATGTCTCTTATACACATCTAGAAAATGTGAGAGAGACTACTAAAATTGTATCCAACAATATATTTTAGGGAAAATCGCCAAAATAGTCCCTCAATTAAAATACTTTAGCCAAAATAGTCCCTCAATTTTTGTAGAATGGTCCTTCAACTTTTTTAGCCAAAATAGTCCTTTAACTTTTATTTTTTAGCCAGAATAGTCCTTTAACTTTTATTTTTTAGCCAAAAAGGTCCTTTTATGGTTTAGTCACCATAATATTTTTTTTTATTTTATTTTATAAATTTCACATGAAAGTACTATCTTGGCTAAAAAAATTGGAGGACCATTCGCTCCATCAAAGGCATAAATAGATATCGTATCTTTGGGCAATACAATATGACAAACAAAACAATATTGTATAGACTTCTCAATTTTTTTCAAATTTTTTTTATATATGTTAATATTGGATATATAATTCATTTTTATTGAAGAAATTTTATTAAAAATCAAATAAATCTATTAGAATTCTTCTTTACAAAATTGATCTATGTGATATTAAAAGTCAAATTGTAAAAATAAATGGGATAGAGGTAGTGAATGTTTAAAAATCATGAAAACTGTATGAAAAATCTATTGACACACAAGATACTTACAGAAAAATCTCAACTAGAAAATTGTACTTTGAGGCATGAAAAAAGTTCAACTTGTCTTTGTTGCAAGTGATATATTTTTTTTTTAAAAAATAATAATAAAATTATACTTGTATCTAGATGTGTATAAGATGACAGAGTTTAATCATGCCCAACCTTTTGACTTTCTTAGGTTACTTCATTGGCATACAAAACATTATATTATTGAACATGAAAAAATGGTTCAGAAAGGAAATTTTTTCATCAAATTGACTTATACCATCTTGATATCGAAATCCAGTGTCAAATGATCAACATAAATTTTACTTTGAATTATAATATAAGTCAAATTTCATTTCAAGACTCCTATACTTTTTAAATAAACAAGAATAAAATTGGAAATTACATATGTCAAAGGAGAAGATGTTAGGTATGTACTCCATAAAAACATGTTTACAAATTTAATTAAGTATACTATAACCTGTTTTGGGGATTAAAGTGTACATCATTGTTTGATTTAGGGAGTACATTATTCTACTAAGAATTTAGGGGGTAAAATATTATTAATTGTGAGGGCAAAATTGGTACTTTTTTAATACCTTTTAAAAATATTGTTAACTCAGGAGGCAAAATGTATCTTTTCTTAGTTCATAGGGTTAAAGTGTACCCCACTAGTTAAGGGGACAAAGTGTTATTAACCCTATTCAAAATTATTAATAAGCATCAAACCTCTAAAATATGATAAAATAAAATAAAATAAAATTTTGATGTTGCCAACTCCCCTAAACCAAACGAATTAGGGGCAATTAGGCTGGTTTAGTCTTACTAATCTTGACAGTAGTTTAGATGTGTAACTTACAAAATGCAATCAGTCTTATTCCCATTTAGTGTGGCAATTTCGTCAAAGGAGCTTTGCTCACGAGCAAATGAATTTTCATTGTGTTTGTATGGGTGGATTTGGATTTGAATTTGAGGATGATTTTGAAATGATTAAGTTTTGAAGTAAATTTGAAGTTCAGGATTTTTAGTAGTTGAAATTTATTTTAAATTTGGATGAATTTGAAATTTGGTCAACTAATATTTTATCCAAATAGTAGAATAGATTTGGATTGACGATTTGAAATCAAATCCACCCATCCGGAATTTTCCACTATTAACTATTGTATTAAGTAATGAGTTTTCAACTATAATTTCTATTCATTTCATCGATTAAGCCAAAGATCTTTGTCCACAGTTGCAAAAGACCCAAATTAATTCAAATGTACATAAATCAATGTGTATGTATGTGTGTACATACATACATTATCTATATAGTTAACTATATATGCACTAACAGTGAACTATAGTAATACATATAGTTCACTTTTAGACAGTCACATAATGTTACATTATATAAGTTATGATGTATAAGTGCATAAATTGTACATAAGAACTAGATATTTATGTAACATATATGAGTTATACAAATCTACATATATAAATATGTATAAGTCTGTATACTTACAATATATTATAGGAAATAGATAGATATACATACATATTAATTAGTAATATTTACAATATATAATAAATTAGTACTTCATCTAATATTCTTATACAAGACTATAATTAAAGTGTTTCCACTATAAATTATGTATTATCTTGTGTAATATACAATAAAAGTGACACGTTAATAAGTTAACTATGCATGTGTCACTTTTATTGTACACTATATAAGATTGTGTGTGTGTATATATATATATATATTAGTTATATATATATTAGTTGTACATATTTAACTTATAATGTTAAAAGTACATAGTGGATTGATATTTAAGTATTAAGAGTTAAGATTATTATCAATTATAATTCACAAGAATCAGAGAACCCTAAATTTGACAAAATCATTCATTTTTATGTTATATAGTATATACATGAGCACATTAATATATTGTTATATGCGGTAAACTATAAGGAATTAAAAATATAATTATTTAACTTATTTAATATAATTTTGATCAGATAAATTGATTAACTTAGCGAACTACTCGAATTCTAGATTGGTATCCTGTCGATGGTTCAAGGGCGATAATAAGGGGGGTTGGGTGAGGGACAGCAGCCCCTCAAGATTTAAGATTTTGCTTTTTCTTACCCTTAAAATATAGAAATTTTTGTTTATGCCTTTACAAAATTTGTATTTTGCCTCCATAAATTTTTAAAAAAATATAGGTTAATCTTTGTAAATATATGCTTATTAAATCTTGCCACTTCACTATCAATTCCTGCGTCTGTCCATGGGTAGATTGATTTGTCTCTTAAAATCTAATTGAATAAGAAACAGATTAATTAATTAATTTTAATTGAAAGTCAAGTAAAAAGAAATCATAAACTTGGCTCAGTTGCCCACCTATGCGTACCATATTGTCGACCTTCTTTTTTTTAATACAACGGTTGAGTTTCTATCCTGTTATTCATTTTGTGACATTAAATTCTTATGAAAACAACAATGGTTACTTGAATAATTAATTAAGAACAGAAAATATTGGATGGGCGAGATTTGTTAATCACCAAGGCTTATAATGGATTATTACTGCATTTAACTTTAAGATGGATGATAGATCAGGAAGGTGCCAAAAACATTCTGCTAGGGTTAAATTACTTTGCCCATCGAGGTATTATCATTTTGGCATTTTGCTCTACAAAATTCAATTTCTCCTGAACTAAAATTGCACAAGTAATTCTCAGTTCTGGAAATTAATGAGACCGGTATTTAAACTAGGATCGTCAACTATCACTACCTGACACCAATATGTTGCCTAAACACATAATGAACCTTCAGTAATTATTATTTACCCCCAAACAACACTATTCCTCTATTACCAATATTAAGGGCTTATACCATTTTGCACCTCTTAACTTATACCTGATTCTCACTTTGTATCTTATACTTATTTTTTTGATAAATTACACCCTGAACTCTCAGATTTATCCATCTTAGTCCAATTTTTAATATCATTATAATTTTCAAAGTTCTTATACACATCTAGATGTGTATACTACACATTTAAAATGTTAAAAAATTTGTCAAATTTCTTAACACGATTAATAATTAGAACAGAGTGGGACAAATCTAAGAATTAGAGGTGTAATGTACCTAAAATTTTGAACAGAGGTGTAAAGTGAGAATTGATTATAAGTTAGGGGTGCAAAGCAGAATTATTCATGACTATTTTTATTAGTGTAATACGCCCCTAAATAAGTGTGTGTTATGTACTTGCTTAATATCTGTTAATTTTAGTAACAGTGTAAAAAATTTATTAAAATGAGAAAAATCTGAGGGCCAATTTCTTAGAATATTAAGCAAGTACATAACACACACTTATTTAGGGGCGTATTACACTATCTTAAACTGAACTGTCATGACATAATAGATGTGTTAAAAGACAGTAATCAATTATAGTCCCAATTTTTTTTTTTTTTGATCTGTCTCTTATACGCACTTTAAAAGTGCGAAATCACCATATTAAAAATTTTAAAAAAAATTGGGAACAATAACACTTTACCTCCCTACACTATATGGGTAATTACATTTTGTCCCCCAAAACTATAAATATATATAGTTTGCCCTCAAATGATACTATTCATCTGTTGTCAATATTAAAATTATTAAGATAATCTAGTTAAATAACTGAAATACCCTTAGTACTATATTTTGATTTTCATGTATTTAAATTTTGATAGTGATGTGATAATTATTTAAAAATAAGAAAAAATAAACTATATAATATTTCAATGTAATCTATATCAATGTATTTCTGTCAAGTAAATTTTTAAATGTGTATAAGAGACATTTTATATTATTCAGAAATTGTCTCTTGTCTAGATGTGAAGTTGTCTCTTATAATTTCCAAATATTAAACTTATTTTCTACTAAGAAATCTTCATGCCCTCTTAAGTCCAAGATATCAATGTGTTATTATATTTTATTTTTTCCTAATTCTTTTAAACTATCAAAAATCAATAAAATACATGAAAAATAAAAATATGATACTAAGGTTATTTTAGTCATCTAACTAAATTGTCTTGATATTTTAAAATTTTTAAAGGATGAATAATGTGAATCGGGGGTAAAGTGTATATTTTTATAGTTCAGGGAGACAAAGTATAATTACACTTATTGTTTAGAGGGCAAAGTGTAATTGCACTTTGCTATTTTTTTTTAAAAAAAAAAATTGTAAAATGATCCTCCTACACCTTATAATAAGTGTAGTTATACTTTGTCCCCCTAAACTATAGAAATATACATTACTAGCTTTGCCCTCGATTCACATTATTCATCCTTTAAAAATTTTAAAAAATCAAGAAAATCAAGTTAGCTGACTAAAACACCCTTAGTATCATATTTTGACTTTTCATGTATTTTATTAATTTTTGATAGTTTAAAAGAATTAGGAAAAATATAAAATATAATAACACATTGATAACTTGGATTTTAAGGGGTGAAAATGTGAGAAATTATTCAATTATATTATATCAGACATCACGAAATGCATTGACGTAGGTTACGTAGCAATATTATATAGTTTATTTTTGGGATTTCTTAAATAACTATCATATCACTATCAAAATTTAAATGCATAAAAATTAAAATATAGTTCCAACGTATTTATTTTTTTAACTAGATTATCTTAATAATTTTAATATTGGTAATAGAGGAATAGTGTTGTTTGGGGGTACAAACTTTATATTTCTATAGTTTAGAGAGGCAAACCCATTTAGTTCAGGGAGGCAAACTGTTATTGTTTCATTTTTTTTTTTTAAACTAATGGAAATCCCATTGTATTTAAATAAATAAATAAATAAATAATTGGACTCTATTTGATTACGCACTTTTAAAGTGCGTAATCAATTGGATTACGCACTTTCAAAGTGTGAGAGTTGCAATTCCAGAAAACCAACACCAAACCATCATATTTACTCGATAAATTTTAAAAAGGGTCCAAATATGAGAAATTGGCCTAAATCTGAGAATTTAGGGTATAATATGTTCAAAAAATAAGTATATGGTGCAAAGTAAAAATCGGGTACAAATTAGGGGTGCAAATGGAGTAAGGCCTAGAAATAAATGTACATTAAAGTGGAACAAATAAATGTTTCAGGTATAAAATGTTAAACCCCAAATTTTCAAGGGCTCAAACTGGCATTAGATCCTGACTGGTTATCATTTTGTCTTCAAAATAAATTTGAACACAAACTAGGAATAATTAAAATCAAGTTGATGTTTGAAAAAAAACCTGCTGAAGGAACTAGAAATGTCTGTTACTGGGACATATAAGTCCATGTGCTCCTCCAATAATTCCATGATGGGTAAAGAGCTAATAAGTAATATATATGGCCCCTTTTATTGCACTGATTACCTGAGGCCTTTGTCTTGTTTAATTTTGTTTTTATTCAAGAGAGTCTGACCAATAGATATATGGCATCAAGAAGAGCCACTGAAATTAACCAGAAGGTGGAAAGTGGGATACAGAACCCTAAGTTGTTTTGTTTCATCTTTTTTTGTTACGTGGAAAGCCTTTTTCCCTTCAATTTGACGATAAGAGAAAAGATTTCTTTGTTTTGTATTAGAAAGTTTCATTTCTTTTTCTTGATGGAATTTTACACCCTGTCTCTTCTTGACATCTAGATGTGGAGTGAATTCAACTAGTTGATGTTACTTTATGTCTTCCTCTTCCAAGACTAGTTGGTCACATTGCATATGGGTTGCTCAGTGCAATTTTTTCAAAATTCTTTTAATAATTCTATAGAATAGCTGTTTATGTTAACTCTATTTAAAATTGATCTATCAGTGAAAGTCGAGTTATGCGGATAATGCTCCGAGGTGTTACATACTCTTTTTCCTAATTTTTTTATCAAAAAAAGAAAGTCCACTTAAGCCCGTGATAAAAGACAGCTTACAAAGAATCTTTATAAGAATTGGATTTTGAAGTTGCAAGAGCAACTTTGTTCAACATGATTTAAATACTTTCGAGTCATTAGTCACGTACTAATACCAAACTCATGCAATACTAACATACACAATTCCTACATATTTGAAGTGAAAAATTTTCGGGACATCATTCGAACATTTCTTTTTTCCGTTCGAAATCAAGAAGTACGTAACATTCGGTTGATTTTGCTTTTAACTTGTGATAATTTCAAACTAGGTGTGAACCCGTACAATTGCACATAAGACTATCAATTAGGTTATATGAATCGGGTTTTAATATACCCGAACTCAGCTCATTTAAAAATAAAATTGTTGAGTTCAAGCTCAACTCACAAAACTCACAAGAGAATTCAGTTATTTGACCAAGAACTAGTCTTTCAATGCATACATCTGATTCCTGGAAGTATCTAAATTACATAACTAAACCACCTAAGAACTCAATAATGGCCATGACTTTGACAAAAAACCACATCTTGAGCTCAGCTCGCAATATTCATAAGCTTAATAATTAAAACAAGAAAATAAGTAACATCCACAAGCTTAATAACTAAAACTGCATAAGGAACAACCTGCCTACAGATGAAACCCTTAGATTACTAGAAGCCATAGCGAATACATAATTCTACCTTTTACTGTTTGAGTGTTGAGATTTGAGAGAATAAAAAATTTAGATTTAAAAACTTGAGAAAAGACAAAAGATAAGAGGGGATTTAGTGTTTGAGAGCATATTAGTACTAGTAGTAGTATAATTAGTAATTTACTTTTTATACAATTAATATATATTCGGGCCAGATCTTTAGTCGAGCTGAGCTCAATATAGCCCAAACTTAGCTCACAATAAAATCGGCCTTGGTATTTTGTCCCAAACTCAGCTCAATTCACATAAAATAAGGATCTGTCCACAATATTTAGGGTCGGGCGGGTTGAGCTCTGGCCAGCCTGACCCAATTGACAATCCTAATTACACGGGACATATGTTGATTGTTGTTGGTTTTTTTTTTTTTTTTGTATTGATCCTTAAAAAAGAGAAAAAATAATATCTAATTAACTTTAAAAAATATAAAAAATGTAATACTTTATAATTAATTATTTTATTTTCATTATTACCTTTATAAATTCATATCTTTCTTCACATTATATCGATCGATAATAAAATATAGTACTTATGTATGACGAACTTATGTAAACATTTCATAAAATTTAGTAACAAATTTCCCATATTCTGCGGAAAAGATAAGTACTACAAAGATAAAATCTCGAAAATTAAAATATTAACAATGGATAAGAATTTTGTATTTTTAAGTGGAAAATATGTAGAAATTCCCCAAGCCAGTTTTATAGCTGCACACAAACTCACCTAAGTTAGGAGTTGTACTAAATGCTGCAATCCGTAGTTAAGATTCATAACCCATAATTTCTCTCGAATTAGCTATGTCGTACAGCAGAGAGAAAATGTCTAATTGAATTAAACGCTTTCAATGGCTAAGAATTTTCTGTCTCACGTGTGTCATTTCTGTGCCACTCCCTATAACACTACTAAATGAATAGTCAAAATTATTCTACTAAAATTACTCCACAAAATCTTGACTATTCATTTAGTAGTGTGATAGGGGCGGCACAGGATGTGAGACAGAAGATTGTGCATTTCGTGATGTCTGATATAATATAATTGAATAATTTCTGTCTCTTTTTTCCTCTTTCCTTTTCTCAATTAACCAAGTACAAAGAAAATAGGTTACATTAAAGGAACCACTTGTAGTTTGGTGAATAATTACGTTACCCCTATAGTTTGCAAACTTACAATCCATTCTCTTGTGATTTAGGTTAAGACATACTAGGTTAGGTGTAATTTTGATCTTTTGCGCAAATCGATTAAATTTTTAACTCGCTATCCATTTTTATTAAAAAAAAACCCAAACCATAAAGGGGCAGATTTTATGTTTGGAAACAATAGGGGAAAGTTGATTACTAATTAAATCTCAAGGGAGGTTTTCATAATTTATCCAAGAAATATACAATTTTTTTGTGTATAAGGGAGACATTCGAAATTGAACATTCTAACTTGAGTTAGGGGCATAGATATTGGGGAAATTCTATTATACACCCCTGAACATGAATCACGACATGTATTTTCATAACCACTAGGGGTGCTAAGGGTGGATTCTTATTAATAACTATGTTCTTTTCCATCTGCATTCTCTTTGGAATCACTTTCTCTCTCTAAAACTTGCTTGATTGTTTTCTATTGCCATTCTGTCTGTAAAACTTGCTTGATTGTTTTCGGTTGCCCAAGGCAACAATGGCTAAAAGGGCAATAAGAAGAGTTGTCATTTGTAGATGTTGCATTGGATGTTTCAGATGCTCCCCTCAAGAAGATGTATATGTATAAAGGTAAAACTGCTATTCGCTTTTTGAAGGAGGAAATTGCATAGTTATCTGAGTCTTTCAAATTTTCGCTAATTGGGAAATTCGAGCATGGAAGATGTAATACCCTGGATCTTGGGATAGCCCAACAAGTTTTGAGTGGAAACAACGGGTTCAAAATGTTAAGTCAAGTTGTAAGTAGCTCATGACCAAATGTGCTATAAACAATATAATATCCCTCCACTTTCAATGTGAGACGGGACATTACATTCACCCTTCCTTTTAGGCTTTGCATCCTCGCAAAAGCCGAGTTAGGGTCCAATAACATATCACACACATTGCGTAGCACAGCTCAATACCAGGACATTACATTCACCCTTCCTTTTAGGCTTTGCATCCTCGCAAAAGCCAAGTTAGGGTCCAATAACATATCACACACATTGCGTAGCAAAAGCCAAGTACGTAGGGTCCAATAACATATTACACACATTGCGTAGCACAGCTCAATACCACTGCTCTAGTCTCATCTCGTGCAGAGATCACACGAGATTCGCTCTGTAACTCTGCACACGAGATTCGCTTTGATGCCAACTGTAACACCCCGGGTCTTGAGCTGGCTCAATAACTTTTGAGCGGAAATAATGGGCTGAAAATATTTAATCCAAGTTGTAAGTAATCCATGATTGAAGGTGTTATAAATAATACAATATCCCCTCCCACTTCCGATGTGGGACAGGGCATCACAGAAGACCTAGCATGGAATTAATTAGGAAGAATTTCCTAGCAATTGACTTCAAAAGTGTGGATTCTTTGGGATTGCAGAACTCTAGGCATGCTGTTATCTGTTTCGATCTTGAAGAAGACTTTTTGAGGTGATGGCTGAAAGGTACATGGCTGAACTCTAGACATGTCATTGTCCGTTTTGATTTTGAAGAAGACTTTTTGAAGTGATGACTGAAAGGTAGATGATCTATCTACATTATGAGTTATGTTATGAAGGTTTTCAAATGGATTCTCCGGACTTTTGTCTGAATATTGACTATTCTACTATTCTTATCTGGATAACTATGGAGGACTTACCTTTCATTCTTTTTAAAAGACCGATTCTTTTCTCTATTGCTTAAGCTGTTGGCAATCTTTTGAACTTGAATGCTATCACTAGTGCCTTGACTAGGCCAGGAGTTGCAAAAATATATGTTGAAATTGATCTTAAATTAGCTTTACCTAATCGCATTTAGGTTGAACTTGATAATGATATTAATTATTGGCAAAAAATTACCTATGAAGATTTAACACAATTTTGTTCTTAAGCAACAAGATTGGTGGTCATGTTTTAACTAGCTATCCGGCTGATAGAAGAGATACAAAAAGTAAAGGAGTCAAGGCGGTAGAGCCACCAACTCGGCTACAAGGGGTGGTGCAACCACCTAAGGAAAAGAAAAAATGGGTGCCGAACCCGATAAAACAAGGAACCAAATGTCTACCAAAAAATAGGAATTCAACGCCCCATAAAATTAAATTTTGAAAATTCAAGATGCTCCACAAAATAAGAAATTGGCTGCTGATCAAATCTTTGCTATTGGTGAGTAGATCTCTAATGATGTCCAGGAAATCCCACAACATGAGGGTGTTGTTGGCTCTATCTCTCAAAATTCTGTTGTTCCTCCCCCACCAAGTTGTCATTGGTCCACTAATGTAACAATCCCCCAGAATCGGACGTGCCATGCGAAACCTTGCAAGGATTCGGTTCTTTTACTCCCAACTGTGCATTTATTTGTCGAATCTACGCAGCAGTCCCCTCATACATGGAATTGCCATGCAAAATCATTTAAGAGCCTCCTATGTGTGATGATAGGGTGTTATTGGATCCAACTGATCGAGCATTGATTATGAATCCAATTGATCGAGAATTAATAAATGAGCTGCTTGATAAGTGGTCAATATTAAATTCTGAGTCAACGGATGAGTCAGTAGCAGAACAAAGCTCAAAAAAACAATTAATTATACTTCTTATTTTTCAGATTTGGAATCTTGAAGGGAATTAACTCCTTTATTACAGGAGGATTTACAATCCCTTAGTAAAAGAGCAGGGTGGAAATCACAGCAATCAAAGGCTCAGCAAAAAGAGGTTATGGAGTTTAAAAGAACCCCAGCAAAAAAAGGAAGCAGGCATAAAGATTTAGCAAATCAGCCAAGAGACATATCAAATGATAATAAGAAGTGTTCCTAAATTTCCCAATTAGTATTTCGTCCAATTTTTGTAGAATATCTGTGGGTTTTTTAAGGATTTTCGTGGCAAGCATCATCAATTTTTAGCTCAATTTCAAATTGCATGTCTCAAGCAAATAAGGGCATCTTAAAAATATTTTGTACAAATTGTATTTTTAAGAGGTTGACCTAGTCCCCTCCTTTGTATAATTTTATTTCTTTTAAAAAAAATTGTGTCTATCCCCGTCATTTTTTGTTGTTGTTTAAATTTAAAAAAAAAAATACTAGGGTAAGAATCCATTTGACTGTCCTGATCAGATCTCATATAATCTATAGATATTTTCTCTTTATATGCATAGAGTTGTGTACTCAAATTTATTTTTTTAGATGAAAATATTTGATACATTTTTCAAAGCAAGTTGAAAACTTGCAACGTTACTTCATCGTTGTAATTAAATATATATTTTAATATAATATGGCTTTACAAAATTTTACTTATAAAATGCATATAGAGTCAGACAAATGATATTATTTATACAAACAAAAAAAATAAATACACGTATGTATACAATTTATTCATATAAAGTTTTTTTTAAAAAAAACTGTATCCATTCAGTATGATATATATGAACTATTAATTATTGCCTGTTGAATTTTATTTTAGTTAGATTTTTTAATTTTCTGTATTAAGGATTTCAATTTAATGTCAATAGGCCTAATTAATGAATGTGATTAATCGAATTCGAGACCAATTATCGAATTCGAATTTGGTTCATCGAACTTTATTTCGAATTTAATTTGAAATTAAAACTAGTTAATAATCTTAAGACTCTAAATTTTAATTAAATGCCACTCTGATTAATCGATTGATTGACTAATTCTCACCCTTAATAATTACTAATTTTCCTAAATGGCAAATACTCAAGTGAGTTCGGTCCAACAGACCTCTTGAGACAAAATCTAGGGCCCCACATGTATGGGCCCACCTTTTGTCTTATCCGATCTTATGTGGGCCTTTTTCCACTCACCTACTCCATTATCTTAAAATAGGGAGGCTTGTAATATAAAGTAGACATTGGTGAAAGATGCAATCAACTAAGAGTGCAGGTGATAAAATTGAAATATGAAATTTGAAATTTAGTGGATAAAATGCTAAAAATTAAGTGGTGAAATTTTAATTTACTGAATTTATTAAGTTATATTTGTTTGATAATCAGTTAAACTTGAGCATTAAATTGAAATATTTTACTCCGTATATATTATATAATTTGATTATAATATTATACTTTTTATTTTTATTGTAGGTTATTAAATATTCTATTTTTAACAAAAATAAATAGTTTATTAATATAGAGTATGTGTGAGAGAGATACTATGTGCAAGTGTGTGTTAATATGTGAGAGAAAATGAATATAATGTGTGCATGTGTATTTTTGTTTGGAAAATGAAATATATTGTGTAAAAGTATGTGTTTATGTGTTAGAAAAAAGGACTATAATGTGTACAAATAAGTATTTATGTGTGAGATAGAAGGAATATAGTGTGTGCAACTGTATTTTTATATGCGAGATAGATAGAATATAGTGTGTGCAAGTATTTGTTTATGTGTGAGAGAGAATAAATATAGTGCATATAAGTTTGTGTATATGCAAACACATATGTGAACACGCTATATTTTTTCTCTCACACACATAATATAGCGTGTTCAAATATGTGTTTATGCATGAGAAAGAATGAATGTTGTGTGTGTAAGTGTATGTTTATGCATGAGAGAGAAGGAACATAGTTGTACAAGTACGTATTATGTGTGAGAGAGAATAAATATACTGTGCAAGTGTGTATTTATGTGTAAGAGAAAATGAATATAGTGTAAACAAGTGTGTATTTTTGCATCTGTTTGTATATGTAAAAAGTGTGTGAACGTAAAATAAAGAAAAATTGAGAGTGTTTTGTTATACTAGATAGACAATTTTAACACATTAAATTTATAATTTCTCTTATACATATAAAGTCTCTTATACATCTAAGTTAATATAATTAGATTGTAGAAAAATTTGTATATCCAATTAACTCAATAAAAAAATACTTAATGAAGTAAATTTAAACACTTTTTAGGGATATCAATGCACTATCTAAGATATCCAATAACAAATTATAAAGATTTTTTTTTTTTTTTTAATTTTGAGAAGCAAACGTATCTTTTAAAAAGACCTTGGTTGTACTTTTTGCAAACTAAAATATAGTTACGCTCAAAACAAAGGCCAAATAATTAACAAAAATATCTTGAACCAATTACATTAGAAATTGTAAACTAATTGTATACCATTAAACAAATACACTAAAAGATTGGTCTCCATGCCTCTGAGTTTGTTTCTATGATGGAAATTTCATGTAAGCTGGTAAAAATTTCTTGTCTTAAGTGATCAATAAAGAGCGATAGGGCTTGCATCATGTACTGGAAATTTGTACCAAAAATAAAGTTCGTCCAAAATTCAATTCCACAGACAAACATGTATATCCAACCATCTACAGTGTCGTTCAGTCCTTTACTTTGACTCGTCAGACACTTAGACAAATATACTCCACCATTCAGCAATCCCAGACTACATTTGATGAACTTGAGAACAAACTTTAATTAATTCCAGCATTTAAAACCAAACAAAATCTCCATTGATTTGATAACTCTCTTGATCTCTACAATGCATATTATTGGGGAAGGGATCTCCAACCTTTTTTTTTTTTGGAGATCAACCATTTTGCTAACATTTATATTTAAGAAAATATTTATATTGTCCTCAGATGCTACATTTGATGAACTTAAGCAGTCAAGATTAAATCTTATAAAATCTTTCTTGTATCAACTAATTGATAGATTCCAAAACTATGCTAATAGCTAATTTGGATATTGCCAAGGGATGATCAAAAATCATGTAAAGCCATAAATATTATTAACCATATTTATATAGGTATTTATCATGATTCATTTCATACACAGCTTGAGCTTTCATTTCAGCATTAATGCAAAAGAGCTCTGAATACTGTGAATTTTTTCAGTGGCACACACTTGTATGTTGAACTGACCATGATGGATATGGTAAATGTGTCTGTATTCAGTATATGCGTGTGTGTCTATTTCTTGTTTTTTAGTGTTTTTATTTTCCTTTGTCCTTGAAGTGTGGAGAAGCAATTATTAATGGACAAATTTTTGCGTGTATCAAAAAAACAAATTGTGTAAGTCTCAATAAAATATATGTGAGCCTCACACAATTTATTTTATGACACATCATACACTTTGATACGTATAAAAATTTATTTTATTTATACCTTTGAAGTACAAACTACAAGTTATAATGTGGTTATTTCATCTAGCGTGCAACTTGCAACTGATCCAAGGACAATCTTATTCACGCACACAAGTGGTTTTGAGTTGTCTGTAACATTTTTATTACTTTATCTATGAATTTGATGTGTTATTTCGACAGAAGTAAAGATTGTATGAGAACACATATATATCATCGCTTTAGGTAGTGTACCACAAGTTAATACTAAAAAATATAATAAAATAAGCAAAGCTCACACAGGGTCTGTCTCTCATAGTTTTCTTATTGGAAAGTAGTTAAAGCACTTAGATTTAATTTCAACCGGTTGAACTTGTGGTGAGAAATGAATTAAATATTATTTACATTAATTTATGTTATTTAATTTATAAGATATAATTTACACCACGTTAACAAATAAGACTCACCTGTTAAGAGACACATCTAATATATTTTCTTTGTTATTATATGCATAAATAATATTATAAGAAAAATATTTAGGTAGATTTGATTTTTGATCACACTTGTAAATATTATAATATGAACTAAATGTTATGAAATTTATGAAATCAATTAATTTAAATAAAATTTTATAAAATTTAATTTTAATCCAAAATCTACATATGATATTTAAAACCGGATCAATGGTTCCATATTGTAAATCAAAGTATGAGTTTTGTTTCCATGGGTTAATGCCGTCATTGGCCACTGGCCCACTAGTCACTTTACCCATGTCAGTTTACTTGCTAAACTTTTAATTGTTCCTATTGGTTCCTCAAATTACATAAATTTCTGATTTTCTTTGGATTTTTTTTAAGAAAAAATTTTACAATTATATCAAGAAAATTATTTTATTGTCTTTAAATATAATATAAAATTTTAAAATATAAAATATTATGTTATATAAAAATTTAAAATATAATAAAATAATTCACTGAACGAAAGATATTATATTATATTAAAATTTAAAATAAAATAAAATAGTTCATTGAACGAAATTATAAAATTTTCTCTTTTCAAATATACTTTGTCTAGTACATCACAAAACACAAACAAATAGGACCACACGTCACTATGTGAGTTTCAATTATTTGTGTCATGTGCTCTACAATCCCAGATCTATGTCACTGAAGTTTTCACTTCCCTCCCCCAAATTTTCATTTAACCTCAGTTTGCCCCAACAAATTTAATATTAGGTGAATTTGATTAATAAAATTATGGGAATTAAAAAATCCCTTTGACTTATGGTAGTGAGAGACTGTCTATAAGGAAATTGTGATAGGGTGCAGTCAATTTTATGTGAAAACTGAATTTAATTCCAAACTTTGATACAAATGAAAGTAATTAAGGTACCTCTAGATTTGTTTCTTTGTTATACACATATATCTCCATTTCAAAATTCTAAATTCTTGTATATCAGCACTTCATGTATAATTGTACAATCACATAATATTCACATGTATAAGAAAAACATTAAAATTGTAAAAAAAAAAAAGAAAGTCCAATTTACCATTCAAATTAAGAATCTTGAAATGAAATGTATCTAAACAGGCGAAAAGTGCATCATTGCTTACAGAGTTTCCGGGTCTAGATGTGTTTACTGTGGTTCTCTTTTACAAATTTAAACAATAGTAATGTAGCTATGCATTCTTTTATTTATTTATTTATTTATTTATTTTGGTCAGCTAAGTGATCATATTGTAATGTGAATGTATCTATGCTAGAGAAGGGAAACGCAAGATATCTTGCTCGCATGAATTGCATAGAAATATGGTTGGAATTTCTTCATTGTTTGGGATATGAACACAACGTGTATGCTGCCAAACTTCACAAATATCACACGAAACCATTCTTTCACCATCATCACTTTTAGTTCCACAAGAGCAATCCACTACCAAATTGCTCTCATAGCCCTCACAAATCCCACTAATATCAAAACTTTCTCCACTAATAATATTCCCCTTGAAAACAAGCTTATTACTACTTTCCTTAATCAACTCAAAAACCAAGTCTGATCCCTTGGCATCATCCAAATTAGCTACTGATTCCACTACGAAGTTTCTCAATCCCCAATACAAATCCCTGAATTTGCATTCCACTTCAAGCTTAAGTTCATCAAATGTAGCATTGTTTCTCAACAAAAAGAACTCATAAGGAGTAACCATTACCTTCCTAAATGAATTATAATTACCTCCATCAATGTTGTTGCTTGTTAAGGCAATTCTACATTGGAGCAATATTAATGATTTGTCAAGAAAGGGTACTGATTTTTCAGAATAGTACTCTTTGGTGTCCAATAAATATTTTGTATCCAAAATGATTCTTGATGCAATAGGGACATAGGCAATAACACCAATGCTACTCATTGCCTTATTTTCTTGCAAGATGAGTTTGTACAAGCCAACAAGGTCCTTCATAAGCTGAGCCCATGTAATCTTGTATTGAGGTTTCATCAATTTTGAGTCATAATTCTTCACTCTTCCATATCCATCAACTTGTTTATTAGGAAATGCATGAGAAATGTCTTCTAAACAGTATTCCAACACCTTTGTTACTGGATTCAAACAACGGCGAACTAGATACTTCCCTACGATGTAGTTTCCCAACGATTTCAGCACGAAATCTAGTAAACCTGTGTCCCCAATATAGGCACGAGCAGCATCGCGAACCTCTTGTCTAGAAATCCATCGAAATTCAGCTCTTTTAAGAGATTCGATGATCACTCGAATTGCCATTTCGACACGTTTAGGTGACCATCTACAAGAAGTATCTACTAACATTCCTTGATGAGGGGAATCAGGAATTGCTTTGATCCCTTGGAAGTTTGGTTTTTAGGTCTAACATGAAATGGAACGTGTCACCAAGAGTAACCAAAATATGGCCTGATAACATTTGGTACCTTGATAATATAGTTAGGATATCATTATTTTTCTCATTGCCAAGATGTTGAGCAAATAAGCCTAAAGGGATATTTTGCAAGGCTTCAATTGCATTTTGGTACATTGATTGAGTTATTGCAAAGCTTCCTCGACCAAATTTGTAGCCCCATTGACCAAACCAAGATTTTCCATAGGCTATGGCATATAGGAGCCTTAGATCCATGCCTTGCTTTTGTGAGATGTCTCTCAAACTTACTTAATAGACAATTACCTAAAAATTAAAAAATGTGGATAAAGTTTGAAAGGGAAGTGTTCTTTAGTCAATATGCTTAAAATCAAAGGAAAAACACGATCCGGTAAAAATGAGGCCCTCTGGGGTTTGGGGTTTATGTTCTTTAGGTATCCCATATCAAATAAAAAATTGAAATGTTGAAAAATCAAAGATGAATATGGTAATGTTTGTGCATGTGTTATACTGTTAAGTGTAGGAAATTAAGAATGTAACATACTGAAATTCCTTTGACATGTGCATCTAAAAATTTCTATATCTTGAATTCTCTCTTATTTTTTTTAGATACTTTTCTGTTAAACTTAAAACTAATTTAAAAGGGTTATATTTAGAGTTTAAAACCAATTCAAAAGGGATATATTTAGAATTTATTTGAATATTTCTTATTTTCAAAATCACAGGCCGTCAGTGATCTTACTATATGTATTGGCAGACGTACCTTGCTCTCAATCCTGTGCATAAACGATCCCAGAATTCCATGATATGATATCCAGCCAAATCGGAGCCGGTCTCGGCCACATTAATGCACAGCAAATGCCCAAAACCATTAGAGTGAAAGACACCATGCATGGCATGACCCTGTAATTCAATCAAATTTATGGACTTACTTGCAATTGATCTGGCTGTAGTGGCATTAATGGGATGTTTCCTTCATAACTTATACATGCTGAGATTGTATCCTTTGAGGGCAGTAGGAAGTGATACTTCTTATTACATATCAAATGATCACCCCAGCCTGAGCTACATTTGTATTAATATTAAATAAACATAACAATATGGGACATGCGAAAATATCCCTTTGTGGGGCTTTCCCACATAGAATTTCTTCTTATGATGGGCTGTCTGTATAAAACTAATCAAAAATGAAATATACTAAAAATATAGGACTAATTCTATTTTGCATTCCTAACACATCTTATACCTAATTCTACTTTGTCCCTTGAATTTTAGTTTTGGATTTTTTGCACCTTAATTTTCAAATTCATTCCACTTCAGTTTAATTTTTAACATTTTCATTGAAATTAATGAAATTTTTTCTTGTGTGCAATAGATTCAAACGGAGGCTTTTTTTTTTTGGGTTAATGCAATAAATTTAGAAGCATTCATAGGTGAAATGACTCACTTATATCTGAGCAACCAATGACATCTATGGTTTTTTTTTATAAACTAAGTCGTTTATACATTGTATGTGCATCAAGAGAGAAAGGTTATGAGCATCAGTGTAGGACTCATAGTGGAATTCAAAGCAGGTCTGCTATGGGCCCATAAACTTATGCACGTGCATAAACACCTTAGTTTTTGTAAGTATTTACCCTCCATTTATGTCTTTTTGTGTGTGTGTCTTTTTTCTTGAAAAAAAAAAAAAAAAAAGATAAAGAAGAAGAAGAAGAAAATCATTCAAGCTGAGGTTAATTAGTAAGGCCAATTGCGAATTACGTACAAATAAATCACCAAGTAATATAACACATAAACTCAACAATTAAAATTACCTATATATTGACAATGCTTGCAACAATGATTCAAGGAAAGCTCAATAGGTTCTTCAACAACTAAAAGAAAAACATGCACCAAAGGGTGGCGATGAACTTCAAGTTAATGAATGACCAACAAGGCATTAATGGATCACACAAACCAATCTCCAGTTGTCCAACTTCCGAAAGGGCTCTAACATTTTGCTCAAACGAGCCATTAAACTCAACCGGATAGCCCCTTTCACCAAACGCCTTGAATTTGAACACCCTTTCACCCCTTTTCCTTTTCTTGCATCCACTAAGATCCAATTGAGGCGACATTTCTTGATACAATAATTAGATTGCATAAAAATTCAGCAAAATAGAGAGAATATGAGCACCAAAACTAGAAGAGAATTTAAAGAGGGTTAATCACCTAGACAAAGGCTGAAAAGCCACTGAGAAGTTTGATCACACACATTTTGCCAATGAATTATATTTAGTCAAGAATTAACGAGCCTGTCGGTTCACTATGTGCGTGACATCTTTGAAAAATATGTTTGTGCAAATCTATCGTGAGATTGCATGGTTTTTGAGTTTTGAGATACTTAGTTTATTTGTGACATGCTTTTGATCATGCAAAGTTTGTATATAGTATTTATTTAACTTCGTTTAAGTTGCCGGCAATTTCTGGGGTCAGCTGAGAAATGCGGAGAACCTGTCTAAGAGGAAGTTTAATTTCTTGGCCAACTACTTGGGGGATTAAGGTTAGATAATAATTCATTTTAACTTACCATTTGAACATTTTAATTTGTTTCAAACTTTATTTTCATTTTCCCTTTTAGGAGAGGGTGTTGTTACAGATCAAAAGGATTAAAATAATGTAACATTAATTTGTTACAAGTTATGGATAAGCATCAAGCTTTAGAAGGTGGTGTTTGATAAAATAGAAAGCTGTATACATTAATGCCAAATATTGTTAAGCTTCTAGATACTGAAAGATTACATTAATTTTATAATCCCAACTTAGCTAAAAGATAGTCAATTTGTTTATAATAATGCCTAACTGATAGATGGAAATTATTAGAATTAAGGAAATTAAAGGGCTTGTGTTTTCTGACTACCCATTCTTGAATTTGAGGATCAAGAGCTGATTCAGGCTACCCCTTGTAAACTATCCCAAAGCTTCACATTTTGGATAGTTTACAATAGGTAATAAGCTGCTAATATTTAATTAGTTTGACGAAAATCCTCTATTGATTTGCACTAGATAATTGATTGAGAAACAAAGGTGCAACATTACCGAGTTTGACATGGTATTTGAAATAATATTTGTTCTCAAATTTGAGTCACGATATAGTTGGTAACTTGATATGTAACAAAATAATTGGCCGCCGAATAGTTGGAAAATAGGTATACAAATATAATGCAATCGGTTGTTTATTTTGCAATGCAGACCGAGGAAAAGTAAATGACTACTTGATCATTTACTTTTCCTTCAGTTGAGGATAATGCCATAGCCCAATTGTAAATAGCACATCATTCGGGCTGTGAAATTACTAAAGTACCACTTTCTCGAATATTTCGCTTAGAGGTGAGCAAACTTATTCAGTTAATTCTAAATTTGTAATCGATTTTGAATTAGATTCAATTAATTAAATTTGACTAATTTTAAATAATTTTGAATTTAGTTATAAATCGATTAATCGAATTCATTCGACTAATAAATTTAAAATTAGTTCATGTCAATAGTCAAATTTGAACATAGAGTAGTCAAGTTTGACCACTCCATGATCTAGTCACAAGTCAAGAAGACATAAGTCACCAAGCAGTAAAGAGTAAACTAGAATGCAAACCCATTTAATCCATAAAGTTTGCAACGTGATTTCATATGGTGAACATTAACAGAAATGATGCTCATTTCATGCTCCAGAAACCGACATGGAAAAAGAAATTATCTACCACGTTCCTCCATAAAATTCAATTGCAAAAAGTGGGAAAGCCCCACAAAGGGATATTTTCGCATGTAAAATTTCCACAGTAAGACTTGTATATAAATGGGGCAGTCAGAGAGCCGAATGTGGAGAGAAAAAAGACCATTCGGGAGGGGCATTGGTTGTTGAGAGAGCCAACGAAAAAAAAAAATAGAGAAGGCAATGGGGAATATTTTATTAAAATAACTAGGTCAGTCCTCATAATACAATCAAATGACACTGAATCCAAACAAAAATTAACAATGGGGAATATAGATAATTGGCCTTGGAACCTTCTCAAATTATTAAGTTACTAAATTAAATCAATTGATTTTAGTACCCTACAATTGATCCTAGTGTCTTATTATGTCAAATTGATATCAAATTAAATTTTGCCTCTCAAATTATTAAGACGCTCAATTAAATCACGCGGCCTTGGTGCCACACAAATGATCCTAATGCTTTATTTTGTTAAATTCGCCTTTTAAGGCATTAAACTACTTTATAATTTGCTTCGTCAAATTATGTAAGGTACTAAATTAAAATAATTAGTTTTAGTGCCGTACAATTGATCATAGTGCTTTATTTTATCAAATTTGCCTCTTAAGGCATTAAATAAATTAATGGGACTTAGACTCCATAAAATTGCCATTTAGGGTATTAAATTAATTAATTGGCCATGGATCCCAAAAAAGTTTCCTTTAAGGCATTAAATTAATTAATTGGTCTTGGAGTCTAAAAATTACTGTTTAAGGCATTAAATTAATTATTGGCCTTGAAACCCAAAAATTATCGTGCAAGCCATTAAAATATTTAATTGGCTTTAGAGCTCAAAAATGACTTTTTAAGGCATTAAATAAAATTAATTGGTTTTAATGCTAAATTATCTTTTAAGATAGTAAATTAAATTAATTACCTCTGGCCTTCTTGCTCACGTTTCCATTTATGTTAATTAAAGAATAAATGACATGAACATTTATGTCCGTCTTGCCTTTCAAATCACCACAAAAATATTAAATATAAATAATTAGACAAATCTTTAAACTTGTCTAAATTATTCTTTGCCTTTAATAACTGATTCTCAATTAAATATCAATTGCCTCAAATGGCCAAAAATATTTGATATCTAGAATTATGTGTGGATTGATTCCAATCTAGATACACAGGAAACCCTTCAAAGGGTTCATGAGGACTACAAAATATATTATTTTGTGAATTTTTTCTATCAACTAAAATTTCACTAAATTAAAAAAAGAGTCAAATTTAAGTAACCTGTTAAAAGTTTGAAATGGATTAAAATTAATTTATTTTAAATTCAAAATAAATACTCCAAATACTAGTAGATTTTTTCTGCACACGAACTGCCAAGGTTTGATCCTAGCAACGGGTACGTAGCCAGCCAAAGTATATTATTTAGGTACAACCCCCAAAAAAAATATTATATTAATCCCCTTATTCTCGTTTATTTAATTGGAAGTTAAATTAATTAATTGACAATTAGAATTAAAAGGTGTTTGTCTAAAATTATGGTAATGTAATTAAGAATTTAATATCTTGAATGGGTCCGATTCATATAAATAAAAATTTGCGCAAGAAAATCCTATGAGTAAGTTCAAGTCAAGTGAGAATTTAATATTTAAAATACTAAATTTTTTCCCAACATAATTCTTTATACACTTTTAGCTGTGGTAAGACCCATTCTCCTTAATATCATAGACTGGTTGCTCAGAGATAAGATTATTAATTTCTTAGCCAGCCTTAAGACCTGTCTCTTATACACATCAGGGTATGTGTATAAGAGACAGATACAAACGCGGAAACGGATAGCTATCAAAGAAGGGTGACTAATGGAGACATTGTCAATAAACCGCTCGAAGATTTCTCTAGAATTGATCACGTCCTAGTTTACTTCGTTGGCAACCAGAAAGGTTGCTGAGGTAAAAAAGAAGTCCGTTTTGACCATCAAAGCTCTGGGAGGGCAAAAGAAGGTCATCTCAACCGCAAAGGTTGCTGAGGTGAAAAAGAAACCTACTTTGACCACAAAGGCTGCATTGTCCCAGTCGTCCTGACTGCAGGTAGGCAAAAAATGCTCACCCTGGCTGCTAGGGGGAAAAGGATCTCAATCCAGCTACCAAAGTTGCCAAGGAGCGAAAGAAACTTACCTCCTTTGTGACTGTTAAAGCTGCAAAAGGACAAGCTAGAAGTGCTCCGAGGATGATATCATTCAAGGAGTATCCAACAATTACTCCAATCTCAAGGTCATTTAACGGGCAAAAGAAGATTTGTCCGAATGCAAACGCTCATGTTGAACGAGTTAAAATGACTTCAATAGAGCACGCAAATCCTGTTCAAAGGTGTTTTCACAAACCTTGTATTGCCGCATTCTATTGTAAGTGCCATTAACATGGTTGAGGAGGTCAATCTCAAAAACAATCAAATTCTTTTTGGGTGATTTATGGTAGACTTACCATCCTGTCTGAATATGTTATGGCAACTTTTGCTCAAGAAGAGAAAAATACTTCTTCCCCAAAGTTGCAAGTACCAATTTTTGGGACTCAATAAAGGTTGAGGTTACAACTCCTGCAAAGGATTCAAACAAAAAGACAATCTAGCCTTAAAACCTAGAGTTGTTGAACTCAACTTTCCAACGTCAAAAGGAAAAGAATTGGTCAAAGAAGGGTCATCAATAGTTGTGCACCATATTCAAAGAAAGACAAGACGATAGAAAAACAAAAAAGGAACTCGAAAACAAGTGAAAGATTCTGAGATCCCAAGTTTTGAAGTTCACATCCCATCAAAGGAAGTCGTAAATCCTATTCTTTTTTCGAAACAATCAATTGAACATGTGTTCGACAAGGAGACCAAAAGAATTGCAACGAACGAATCTTTATTCCGTTATGTACTTTGATTCTCTATAAGATCCAAGTCTCGGTTTTCACCATATGATGGCCCGATGACTCAATCTCGAGCAAGAATGATGTCTTGAGCTCTTTTGACAATGGACGATAATCAAGTCTCTTAGACCAAAAGGTCTTGAGTCAACTAACTCCAACATGACAATGGAGTTCTTCAAGTAAATCAAATAGCCTAAGAGGACATGTGGTTTCTTCATCAATTAATCCTCTATATGGGGATCCAGAGTCTCTGTTCAAAAAGGATGACTTTTCTTTGGAATTAGCAAGGGAGTTTCAAAAGAAGTTACGAATTTTTGATGAAATTCAAAATAAAGGAATTCCAGTCTTTGTCACCAGCACTACCAATCTTGAAGAGCAAGTGCAAGAACTACAAAGAAAACTTGTTGAAAGAGACGCTGAAGTAGGTACTTTGGTTGCCCAAGTGGCTAGTCAAGCAAGTACATCGGCTTGAGAATATGTACAAACTCATGAAAACGTCTAGAATTTGAGTGCACTTGTAATGCAAGCCGATATTAAAACATTAATAGCCGAGTGTATCAAAGAATTCCAAGTATCTATGAATCCTTCTTTGTTACGGCATCGTAAACTATATCTGTCTCATTATGATATGATCCCATATCTCCTTGGCTATCAAAAGCCTCATTTTGAGGAATTAAATCGACGAAATCAATGGCTTACCACAAGAACACTTAGCTCACTTTTACTCAACTTGTCATGAATTAGTTCTTTTTGACACACTATTGATCTGTCAATTTGTCCAATCCCTAAAAGGGTATGCTTTTAGTTGGTATACCCGCCAACAACCTGGCTCGATCCTTACATGGGATGATATGTAAAGAGCCTTCTTTGGTCAATTCGTGAGTTCAAAGTAAAAGATTTCTATAATTGACTTGGCTTATGCCCATCAAAGGACAAATGAAAGTGTCAATGACTTTATAATGAGATGGAGAAATTTAAATCTCCAATGCACTGAGAAATTGACCAAACAATTAGTTGTCCAAATGTATTATAACAACCTGTTGCCAAAACTAGTAACTTTTGTTAGGACTGCCGAACTCCAAACATTTGATGTGCTTGTCTCAAGAGCTGCTAATGTTGAAAAGCAAATAGCTAGACGAAAAAAAGCTCTAAACGGTAAGTCTTCAGAAGAAAATAAAAGTAATAGCAAGAAACCTATCAAGAAAGGCGAGTCTATGGCAACTTTTTTTAATACCAACAAGAAAAATGGTAGTGGTAATCTTCGTTCAAGTTCAAAAGATAAAGAAAGTTAGAGAAGGCCTACTTTGAAGGAAATGAAGAGTATAAAGTACACATTTCATCACGAGGATATGGAATACATCTTCAAGCAGTTGATGAAAGAGAAGGCAATAGAATTGACTGAACCAAAGAGACTGACCAAAGTTAACAAAGTCGATGATGCAAAGTATTGCTCTTATCATCGAATTGTTAGTCATCCTATTAAGGACTATTATGTTTTTAGAAATATTATCCAATCAATGGCTGATAAGGGACATCTCATGCTTGAAGACAACTCGTCTACTGCTGCTAACAACATCTCATTAGTTGAAGAAAACCCTATTCCATCAGTTCCTCTTTCCTCAGGGTACAGTTAAAGTGGCATTTGAAGTGGACAATGAAGTTTCATATATTTACACTTACCCTGACAGTGCCTGATCTGATCCAGGAAATATAGAAATTCTAATGCTTTATGAGCTCATGGTTGAGCCTTTCATGAAAAATTACAACAGTCCTTTAGAAATTGGAAGTGCAAAGAATGAAGAGTGGCAAAACTGTATAAGCAAAAGGACTAAAAAAGCAATTCTTATGGCTTTGCATTCTATGCAAACTACTCACTCTGGAATGACATCTAGATGGAAAAAAAGAATAAAATACAAGCAAGAAAAAGAAGAAGAGTCAAAAGAAGGTAGTGCTGACAAAGAAGGAAAGAAGGCATATGTTCAACATGAAAGAGTTTCCATTACTCTAACTGAATATATCCCTCTCAAATTCTTCAAAAATGAGCAAGATGAAGAAAATGAGATTGTGGAACAATGCTGCATGGAAGTTTTTGAAGAAGAAGGATCTTCAAGCTTAGAAGCTAATGAAATCACTTTGCGCTTAGGTCGACAATTGTCATCACTGCAAAGAGTACGAGAAAGTAAGAAATCAAATTGGCTTAGAGATCAGGCGTCATCGAAGCTTGTACTAATGCCTTTCTTAGATCCTTTGACATGTGTAAATCTCTATGCAACAGATTTTAGTCCTCCATTGTCAAAAGAGTTTAATGCTTCATTCATGACTTGTATCTCGATAGGATATGACCATAATCAACCTCTCTATATTTGTGGCATTATTCAAAATATATTTGTAATTTGAATAATGTTTGATTGTGGGTTAGCGGTAAATATGCTTCCTTTGAAAGCCCTTCGTCTCATAGGATTATCGACTCGAGATCCTTCTCCATCAAACTGATCTGACACTCCAAGATTTCAACCAACTGGAACAAAGAGCACTAAGAACCATCGAGTTAAAAATGAATTTTGAGGACCTTGAAATTGAGGCATTGTTTCATGTGTTCGATGTTGACACTTCATACAATCCCTTATTAGTTCGTCCTTGGATTCATGGTAATGGTATCCTGCCATCGACACTCCATCAATGCTTTAAATTTGTCAAAAAGTTAGAGGATAGTACAAAGATTGAAAAAATGGTATTAGTTGACTCAAGACCTTTTGGTACTGAAAAGGTGAATTATATGGATGCAAAGTTTTACAAAAGTCCGATATTTTCAACCCACTCAAAGGAGATGAAAGGAAAAGACAAATTGGATAAGCAAAAAGAGAATTTGGCTTTCCTACCGCTTTATGTTCTTCTTGAGAAAAATCTTTTGAAATAAAACTTGAATCTTCAACGAAGAAAGAAAGATATATGGCACCAAAAGCCCTAAAACAAAAGATTATTTTGAAATTGAGGTAACCCTAAAGCAAAAGTCAACCAAATGACGCACAATTGCCAACAATCTCAATTGAAAAAACAATGACTACTTTGACCACAACTTATAGTTGTCCACTTTGAAAAGTAGACCAATTTGTACCCCAAGTAACGGTCGATTACTTTTGAAGAAGATGGAAGTCAAAGTAGAAAATTGGTATTAGGTTAAAGAGGATCATCCCCACAAGCTCAAAAAAAATTAAAGCTCAAGAAGGGGAAATCTCTTTCGAAAAAGGACTTCAAGGATGTCACGGTCGATCAAGATTGTGCCGAGTCAAAAATCTCTTCTTTCTCAGATCCGGTGATTTTTACTAAGTAAGAAACATCTTTACTCCGAACATACTGAGAGTAAGTCTCGAGTCATTGTATTTAAAAGGTTTTAGGGTTTTCCAAAGACTGATGAAGAGTCCAAGAAAAACAAGTCTCAATCCTCCAAAGTTCCAAGGTTAGAACAGCCTTTGAAAAGAAATTCTTTCCTACTGTCCTTTTTCAAGGTCCATTTCTTGTTTCTTCTTAACTGGACTAATAGGACTGTCTCTGATTAACATGCAAGATTTGAGGCTGTCTCTTATACACATCTTTATGTGTATAAGATTCAAGAGGAATCTGAGACACATAGTCCTCAGCACTCTATATTTCAAAGTTTGCAAAAACCTTCAAAACCAAAGCAAGTCCAGTTAAGAAGAAACAAGAAATGGACCTTGAAAAAGGACAGTAGGAAAGAATTTCTTACTTGAAAGGACGTAGAAGCTAATTCATCCATGGAGATAAACTGTACCTCCTGCAAAGAAGAATTTTAAAAGTCTCAAAGAAGAAGAACAAGATCCTCCTCATTTGCAAGAAAATTGCAAAGAGTTCATTCAAAATGTTCAACCAACTCCATCTTAACTAAAAAATGGTTGTCAAGCCACAGTGGATAAATTGAGAGAACTTAACCTTGGCACTACTGAAAGCCCTAAACTTATCTTTGGAAGTGCTCTTCTCTTTGAAGAAGAATTGACAAAGACTGTACAAAACCTTTCTTCGAAAATATCAAGATGGGTTTGCATGGGATCTCCAAGATATGCTTGGGTTAGAGCCTAAAATAACAATCCATTGACTAGCGGTTTCAAACAATAAATGCCCGATTAAATAAGGCCAACGTCAATTTTGACTTGAATTGATTGTACAAATTGAAACTAAGGTGGACATATTGATAGAAGCTGGTTCTATTTGTGAGGTCCAGTATCCGACTTGGCTTGCAAACATCGTGCCAGTGAAAAAGGAAAAATAGGCAAGTACGCATATGTATTGATTTTAGAGATCTTAATGATACATGTCCCAAAGATGAATTTCCACTTTCAATCACCGAGGTGTTAGTTGATGCTACAACTGGATTTGGTGAATTATATTTCATGGATGGATTTTCTGGATACAATCAAATAAAGATGGCACCTGAAGACGAAGAGCTCACAGCATTTCGCACTCCAAAAGGCATTTATTATTACACGGTAATGCCTTTCAGATTAAAAAATGCCCTATCGGAGCAACTTATCAAAGAGATGATAGTCATTTTCAGTGATAGCCTTCATGACATCATTGAGTGTTATGTTGATGATTTGGTTGTCAAGACAAAAGAAAGAGAAAATCATTTGAATGATTTAATAAAAATCTTTGACAAACTTCGAGAGCATCTATTGAAAATGAACTCCTTAAAATGTGCATTTGGGGTGACTTCTAGAAAGTTTCTTGGGTTTATTTTTAGACACTGAGAAATGAAATTGATCCCTCAAAAATCAAAGTATTCACGAAAATGCCTCCACCTCACAACTTGCAAGAACTGCGTGGACTTCAAGGAAGACTGGCTTACATAAGAAAATTTATATCAATCTCTCTGGAAGATGTCAGTCATTCACAATATTAATGAAGACAGGCGTACCATTTTATGTAGGATCACGCACGTCAAAATGCATTGGAAAGTTTCAAGGAATAGTTGTCCAAGCCTCCAATATTGATGGCTCCTATTAAAAGAAAGCCCTTGACAGATCTTATACATCGCAACTTTTAAAAGGTCTCTGGGGGCATTGCTTTCCCAAAATAATGAGAATGGAAAAAAAATACATTGTACTATATTAGCTAAACATTTGTTGGAGTTGAACACAATTATTCTGTAATTGAGAAAACTTGGTTGGCATTGATTGTTGCGGTACAAAAATTAAGGCATTATTTGCTATCTCAGTCAATGACATTAATTTCAAGAGCCGATCTATTGAGATATTTAATGTCTAAACCTTTTTTGTCAGTATGATTGGCTAAATATTCTTTACTCTTGATAGAATGTGACATTACTTATGTTTCTCAAAAGACAATCAAAGGACAAGCACTAGCTGATTTCTTAACTGCTCACCCAGTCTTTGATGATAAACAAATTCAAGACAATTTCCCAGATGAAGAGGTTTTCATTACTAGTATCTCATCATGGGAATTGTATTTCGATGGGGTATCAAGGGAAAAAGGAGCGGAGACGGGAATTATGCTGATAACACCATCAAGAGGACTATTACCTTACTCGTTTTCTCTTCCATCTTTTTGCTCAAACAATGTGGCGGAATATGAGGCATTAATTATGGGTTTAGAAATTGCACTCGAGATGCACGTTGATTGCATTAAGACATTTGGGGACTCTCAGTTGGTTGTTAAACAATTAAATGACCAATTTGAGGTCAATAATGAAAACTTTGATGTTTTCATAAGAGACAAGACAATTAATATATCAATTCCAACATATACAAATTAACTTATAGCAAGGTCTAAAATGATATAGAAGATGCCTGGCAAATTTAGCAACATCTACCTTGCTTGAGCATAGAGATGTACAAATTACAGTTGGGGAATATTATTTTTTGTCCTCAACCTTAAGCCGGATCGAAAAAGATGAAAATATAAATGTGGTCACGGTCCTGGAAATTGAAGAGGATTCTAATTGGCGCCAATCTTTTATAAACTTTCTCATCCAAGGGATTTTGCCGATCGATCCTAAAAACAAAGTTTGTCTTAAGACGTCAATTCCGCAAGATCTTACTTATTTAAATGTCACTTTATATAAAAGATCTTTTGAAGAGTAGAATTGTTAAGACTTACTCTCAAAAGATCTAGTTGTGTATAAGAGACAGCCTACATCTGTGTTCTATTTAATCTGTGTCACACTAAGTGGCCCTAGATGTGCTTCTCAAATTAAAAGGTTAAGCTATTATTGGCCAACCCTAGCAAAAGATGTGATGAAATCTACAAGAAATTGTAAAGTTTGTCAACTACATTCTGAATTCATTCATCAATTCCCTCAACCACTTTATCCTACCATGTTGTCGTGGCCATTTGAGACATGGGGATTGGATGTAGTTGGTCATTTTCACTACTAGAAAAACAGTATTTAGCAACGAATTTAGTGACGGATTTTGATCAAAATTCGGTTCTAAGAGATTTAGCAACGGATTTTCCGACGGAAAATTTTTGTCGAAAAATTACTGATCGGTAAGATATAGCAACAGAATTACCAACAAAATTTTAGCAATCGATATTTCCGTCGAAAAATTGGTTGCTAAATTTGGTTTTGATAGTTTCCATTCACCTATGATAGCAATGGATTTTTCGGTTGCTAAATTTAGTATTGAAAAATTCGTTGCTTGATCCTAACATTAGCAACGAACAAATCGGTTGTTAAATCTTTAGAACCGGAAAAAATCCGTTGCTAACGATATCAGTAGCAACAAAAAAATTGGTCAATAATTAAATTTTTAAAAATGAAAAAATATTAGCAACAAAAAAATCGGTGTGTAATTTAAAAAATATAAAAAAATAAAAAGTAATATTCTATTCATTTCCAAACCTATGAACAACAAATTCATCATAGTAATATGAAATTCCAAATCTACTAATGACTAAATATGCAAAATGTGCATTCAATGCACAACCACCGCATGTCAACTGTGCTAATAGGAAACTTTGATATATATTTAATCCACCACCCAACAACAAAAGTAAAATAAAAGTAACAATATAAGTCAATAAAATACAAAGTTTATTAAGTAGCTAGTATCCAATCATAATGTCATTCGTTATCACTCTATTCATCTCCATTATCATCGTCACCATTACCACCATCTTCTTCTTCAACTTCATGCATAGGACGCAATTTTGGTCCTTTTTCAACACCACTTCCACTAGCATAAGAATCGCAAGACATTGTAGCAAATTGACCAAACCCTAGAACGGGATATTACAGTGGGAAATGGGTCGAACCTTGACTAGGATGCTGAAAAACTGTAGAATTCACCCTTTGAGACATCATTCTTTCAAATACCTCTATTTTAGATTCTAAGCTGTTAACTGCATATTTAAGTTCATTATTACTTCTATGTAAGGATACAATTGTACTTTGGTCTATTTTGGATATGCTTGTTTTGTTCCTATCTATGATCTCCAATTTGGTAGGCATCCCACATGTGTCAGAAGAGGTACCACCATAATCAAATCTACCTAAACCTGCCAGCCCAATCATGCTTTTTTTCTTCATCCTACCAACAGTTTCTATCCACACTTCAATTTGTCTGGGCAAGGACTGTTGTGATGGATCACCCTCAACAGTAGAACTCTGACTGGATTGAATCTCAGACCACTTGGTATTGAAATTTTCCTGTTCATGCATCAATTAGTCATTACATAGGGTGAATTTTCATGAAAGTAACTATAAAAGTTCATAAGCAACAAAAAATTAGTACTTATTTACATGAATATCTTGTGCTCGCTAACTTATCCATGGCCTATGGCCGCCCTTCTCTACCTTCTTTTTATGGGTGTGTAGAAAAGTAACAGCGACAACAGGATCATGACCATTATTTTCTTTAATCTAGAAATTTTGAAACATGCAAGATAATGCAAAAGCAAAAAGAAAGAAAAAATCTATGTTATAATATATATCAATTTATATAGATTAACCAAACTAAAACATAGTATTTAAATATATACCAATCTATCCCAATGTATCAAATGAGTAATGTTGCCACTAGTATGGAGCGAAAATCCTTTACCCATCACAAGTGGATGCACGATTCTGCTTATTTGTTTTACTCAAGGATTTGAATTTATCTCCATCCCATATCTCTAGCAATTGAGGCCATATTGACTCTCCAATCCAGCCTGGTCGATGATTACTTTTCCTAAAACCTTCACGAACATCGTACATTAGATTCTTCATGCATTCTGAGTCGCGATGCTCAAATATCTTGATGACTTTATTATATCACAGCGAAGGTCAGCATTAAGAAATCTAGCTAGTGCTTGTACGTGCTCTTAAATTGTGACGAAGTGATTATAAACAAAAAAATGAAAAATTGAACAATGAACAAAAAAAAGAGCTCACTCAAATTCTCTAAATATTAAGTCTTGCAGCTCTTTTGGTATTTTCTTCTAAGTATGGTCTAGACCAGCTAAATTAGTTTTGATGAGGTGAGTAATACGAGAAACGCACTAGTTAATTTGTAAATGTTGGAATTGATATATTAACTGTCTCTTATAAACATCTAGATGTGTATATGTATAAGAGATTAATTTGAAAACCAAATAATTGAAGGTTTCTTGCATGCCATGTCTAGGAGGCTGGCTCATAAGAGGAGGCATAATAGGTGTTTGGCTCGTAAGGTAGAGGCACGCTAAAGACACAGATGTAAATAGATGGCTTGTAGGACAGGCATGATAGGTGACTGGCTCGTAGGAAGATTTACACTAAAAGGCATAGATGTGGATGACTGGCTCCTAGGAGGAGGCATGCTAAAAGGTATAGATGTAGGTAGGTGGCTCGAAAGATGAGGCATGTCAAAAGACTTAGATCTAGGTGGCTGACTGATAGGAGGAGACATACTAAGAAAAAGTACCACAAATTGCTACCTACTGTATTATTTATAGGAGGAGCAATGAATGATGATGTATTGGTGGTGGAAGACTTCTTCTTCTTGTTAGTGCCTACATTCTTGCCTTTTCGTTTCCCAATATCATCCATCTGTTAACAATGTTCAACAAATTTATAGGGAATTTGAAAGTAAGTTTTTTGTTAATCATACATATTCTTAAATAATCCACATACAAATATTGTCAATTTGACAATCTAGATGTTATTGAGAAAACAACATGTAAAGATTTTCAAGTCTGAGATCGCTACAGATATCATAATACTCTAAATGAGAAGATGATGCAAAGGACCAAAATGTGCCACCCACTTTGAAACATAAGATGACTACATATTTTCTTTTGTATACGTCACAAGATAGAGAAAATCTATAAATCTTGAATATAAGTGAGTTGAAATGGTGCATATTAGTCCAATGATTGGTGTAACTTTTTAAGGGTGACATACTCCATTGGAATAGAGACCTAGATTAAATTCTTGACCACAACATTCACTACCTACCAATTAGAAAAATGGAAGAGAAAAATATACTATTCTTCAACAAAACATGATTTCAATTGGTGAAAACAAAGAACAATTACTTTAAAAATGAAATATAGAGAAAATCAAGTATTCTTACCCATGAATGCAACCTGTTATAAAACTTTAAAAGAACGTATGTTATTTCAAAATTCATAAATTTCTATTTATTATCATATTTAGTGTCATATTCATCTTCATCATCTTTGTCATCATTCTTCGAATTTATTCTCCTGTTTTGCTTCTTCTAGATTCCTCTTCCTCATCTTATTTGAATTCATTCTCATCCTCATCCTCTTCTTCTTCTTCTTCTTCTTCTTCTTTTTCTTCTTCTTCTTCTTCTTCCATACCAACCATAGTAGACCTAAGAAATCATCATCATCAATTTCTTCGTACGCCCCACCAATGTCTGCCAGAATTGATAAATGAGATACTATAGGGTCATTATCTAGAACTGTGCCAACAATCGAATGATGTTCATCCTAGTATGGATTTTCTATGGTATGATCTTTGTCAATTCTGACTCTAGGCCTTATATTTATCACAACCAGCCAATCCAATTTGTCTCTGATTTGTCTTGGATATAGAACATAACACACCTAACATGCTTGTTGTGCAAGTATAAAGGGATCAAATTTTGGATATCATCCTATTTTTTTAACTTCAACAATTCCATATTGGTTATGAACGCTAATGCCCTGACTGCACACCGAACCATACCAGTCATAATTGAACAAATAAGCTTTCGTTGATCTGGATATTGTAATTGAACTACCTCCTGCAGTACTCCATAGAAGTCATTTGAACCTTCACTTTTGACACAGACTCCACTATTAATAGTTTTTCTACCCTCTTCCAATTCATTAGTGTGAAAAATATATCCGTTGACAAAGAATTTTGGCCATGTTTCAACCTCTTTACTAGGGCCCTACGTAGGAGATCACACAAGTACTCATTACGTACCATATTTTGTAGATTGCGAACGTAACATAACAATCAAAGCTTTAGATAATGTTACTAATTTTACAATTATATGGTACTATATAGCTTTAGTATTATTACTTACATATTGATGGAACTACATCACAAAATTTTTCTCCACAGATAGTTCAACTTCGTTGTCATTAAGATGAGGCCAAAATGTTCGCACAGCTTGCTCATACATTCTAGAAATCTATTTTTATTATAAAGACATCATTTTTATTTTAAACACAGTAAAGCTATGTTAAAGTATCATCATTAGTTAAATATACTATACTTACGTTAAGAAAGGCTTCACTTCGTCACAATTTAAGAGCACGTACAATGCTCTTGTAGCCATCTCCTTGTCTGTAAGAGATCTCCTAGCCGGCCGATAGGCTCTTACCTGATCGCAAACCGACAAACTAGGTGGCATGGTTGCATCAAATCCATCATTTTCATTGCGTCCAATTAAGAATCTTGTGGACTTACATTGAAGATGAGCATTCGAATCTAGGAAGTCTCTAAAAACAAGTACTCTTCACATATGGAACCTTTCGGACGGGCTCTATTTTTAACCATGCCTTTCAAATCATGTAAAAACCTGAATGTTATTTAAATATACATATTATAAGTTTCTTCGCAATAATAGATTGTTAGCCATGAATTACAAATTTAGTACAAAATTACTTTTGTACCATGTTTTAAGTTTTATTTTTACCTCTCAAATGGATACATCCATCTATATTGAACGGGTCCTCCAACTAGAGTTTCATATGGAAGATGTACGGGTAGATGCTCCATCACATCAAAAAATACTGTGAAAATATTCGTTCTAATTTACATAAGATTTCAGGAATATTTTTTTCCATTTCAATGAGCAAATCTTCCCGCAACTCAATGCAACACAAGTCCTGAAAAAAAGACTCAACTTAGTAATAGGTTTCCATATTGATTCAGGCAATCCACTATATGCAATAGAAAAAAAGTTATTGCATAAACACATGACAGTCTTGACCTTTCATCCCAAGTAACTTACTTCCATCCCAATCCACACATCTGGCTAAATTTAAAGCATATCCATCTGGTAGTTTTAATCCTACAATCCAACTACAGATTTCTCGTCGTTGGTCCAATAAGAATGTGAAGTTAGTTTTTGGTTTTGTAAGTTTCCCATTATTTAAGGTTCTCAGCTCCAAATCACTTCGCTTGCAATAAACACTCAAATCCCTTCGTGCCGTTGCATTATCATTGGTCCTATCTTTGTTATCCATCACAGTACACAACACATTGTCGAAAATATTTTTCTCGATTTGCATGACATCCAAGTTGTCTTTCCAATAAGGCAACTCCCAAAAAATGCTCTGTTTGGACCAATTGTGTGTCCATATCCATCCAATTTTTTGTGTTGAACTTTCAAGTTCTTTATTTTTGGTAGGTTACTTACTTGCTCCCACAATTCTTTACCACTTAACCTACATGGAGGAAGTCTGATCTCTCAACACGATTCTTGTAAAAAGCATCTCTATTCCTCCTAAAAACATTATTCTAGGGCAAGAATTAGCGATGACAATCAAATCAAGAATTCTTTCCTCCAAACTTCAACCTAAATGCTTTGGTTTGCTCCATGCAAATAGAGCACGCCAATTTTTCACCTGTACCCCACCCTGATAGCATGTCGTATGCAGGATAATTATTAATAGTCCACATCAATGCTGCTCTCATCTTAAAGTTTTGTTTCATGAAAATGTCGTATATTGGGATGCCCTCTAACCATAACTGTTTTAACTCGTCAATCAAAGGTTACAAATATACATCAATTCGGCTTTTCGGATTATGTGGATCGAGAATTAAACAAGTTAAAAATATACAAGGAGTGGACATGCACATTTTAGGTGGAAGATTATATGCAGTTACAATAACAGGCCAACATGAGTAAGGTTTGACATTATTGTTGAAAGGATTAAACCATCTGCACACAAACCAAGTCTTATATACCCATTTCTTGGGTTTAATGCAAAATTTAGGTGTTTTTGATCAAAGTGTTTCCATGATTCACCATCTGAGGGGTGGCATAAGACACCGTCTTGCCTATTCTTAGCATGCCATCTCATGCGCTCAGCTAATCTACCAGAGACATATAGCCTCTTAAGTTGTGGTATGAGCGGCAAGTAATGTATCCTCTTGTCAGGAATAGGTTTACTTCTTTCACCCTCCTTTTTTGGGTGGTTTATATCAAGAATGTTTACAGTGCATGCAATAAGTTCTGGTACTTTTATAATAAAGCATGTACCCATTTATGCAATAGTCATACTTAATAGTAGATAAACCAAATTTCTTCACTAACTTATTTGTCTCATCAAAATTACTTGTAACACAATTACTAGGAGGAGTTTCCCATTTAACAATGTCACACATTCTGTCAACACAACCCTGTGACAAGTTATAATTTGATTTCAAACTCATCAATTGAACAACCATAGACAGCTTAGTAAATGTTTTAAGGATACAACCAGGTTACAATTGTTGTTGAGCACATTTGAACATATCATAGAATTGAGCGGCTTCAGTATTAGGAGGCTCCTCAACACCTAATCTACTTTGTTTCTCCTGACTGTGTTCCCATCCAAAATTACTTGGACCAACTGCATCAAACACCATACTTTGGTATCTATTCTGATGTTCATTAGCCAGGAATTTAGAATTATTTGAATCTGCCCCATGTCCATCAAACTCTACTAGTTTAGACTCACCATGTGAAGTCCAATATCAATAATCTTTCATAAAACCATATTTATAAATGGGTTCAACCACATGATCCGCATCCATCAGTTTCCTATTCTGATCTTTAGAACAAGAACACCTAATTTCTTTATCATTAGCATATTGTGGTTGTTTGCACGCACATTGGACAAACTCATTAACCCCTTCTAAAAAATATGGTGTTAAACTAGTGCGATCAGGTAAGAGCCTATCATACATCCAATGATGATAAGATCAAATATCCATAATCTTATGTGGTCAACAAATATTCAAACATTTAGGGGATGATTATAATAGTACAACATTGTGTACTAGTTGCAATTATAAGTTGTTGTATCCCCAGTTGCAAAACAATGAAACTAGTACTTTATTATTATTATTATTATTATTATTATTATTATTATTATTATTATTATTATTATTTTATTGTCTGATAATCAATCATGTACAAAAAGTAAATACTAACACATACTTAATAATTATACTACTAATATGCATGTGACACGATCCGCCCATTTTGACGAAGAGGTTTGGCCCAAAATAAAAGTAAGTCCAAATGATTGGCCCAGAAGATAAAGGAACATTCTAGAATTCTTTAGAATTTCCTTAAGTAACCTTGGACTCTCCAGAATATTCTAGAAGGAATATTCTTTGTATAGAATTCTCTAGAATCATGTAGATTTGGAATATTCTTCGTATAGAATTCTCTAGAATCTTGTAGATTTGTATCTAATTTGGTAGGTTCTAGAATTTTCTCTTATCAAGTATAAAAAGGGGCCAACCCCCTCATTTGTAACACACCTCAGAAGTTGAGCAGTTGAATATACAGAGCTTTTCAGACTCTCAATTCTCTCTCTTCTATTGTTGATAGTGTGAGAAAGGCTGACTTAGGGTGAAAACCTAAGTGCCGCACGGGTTGGGAGCACTAAAAAGAGTGAGCCCGTGACACATGCATATATGTGTGTCTGTCTATATATATATATATATATATATATATATATATATATAATATACGCACACACCTATATTACTGTCACTAATTTTTTGTAATACACCCTATTGGGACTATTTTGTAGTATTTTAGTATTAATACTTATTCATGTTGTTACTTGATTATTTTTAGTACACATTCTTGCATAAATTTTGGCATAGTTTCACCTGATTTTGAACATTATCGTCGTTACAAACCAATTAAAACAAAAATAATCAATCATGACTCGGCAAGAGTCGACACAAATAATCATTCATGACCCAGCAAGAGTCGATACAAAATAATCAATCATGACCCGACAAGGGTTGATACATATAATCAATCATAACCCGACAAGGGTCGATACAAAAGATATACAATTCACAAATATCTAGATAAGTATAAAGTTCATAGTGCTAAGTTTCAAGGTGAAGTACCTTTTGTGGATGATCTTCAACAAAATTCTGGGACTGGAGTTGCAAGTATAAACCAAGGAAAGCAATCTAAAGGGGAAAGTAAGAAAAAAAGATTAAGGTTAGAACTAGAAGGTCGACGATAACGAATTACGAACTCAAGAGTGCAATGAACAAATATAACAATTAAATATGATATGCATTTTTTTATGAGATCGGATAATATGAAGTGACGATGTAATGAAACTTTAGGAAATAATTTTGAAACTAATCTTTGAAACTTCCTAAAACTAAGCATGACTATGTATTTCTACTTGTACTGATATATATTATATTTGGCAAAACAGAACAAGAACCACGGAAGGTAAAACAAAAGTAAATCCAAGTAAGCATTTAGGTTAGTTTGGAGAAAAGAATCCTTGATTTGATTGTCATCGCTAATTCTTATACAATCTCTATGGATTCGAGACCTAAGACTGTCTCTTATACAACATCTATGTCATTTTCTAGCAACAAACCAACATGGACAATTTTGAAGTAGCTGCATGACATTCTATCACATTCAGATTTGTCTTTAGCATTTAAAGTAGCACAATATACGCATTCTTTGTCACACAAGTAAAATAGAATTTCCTTTTCGCATACATACACTTGCAATCATTTTATCTTTCGCTCACACACACTTTTTATCTCACATACACATCCTCTAAGACATAAACACACACACGTTCTCTCTTCCTCTCTCACTTTACATTTGTTTTTATCAATTGTTTTTTTTTTCTCACATACAAACATAAGGTAATTTATTTAGAATAACTCATTAACATATTTATGAAATGAGATATTTAAATTCAAAAATTAAATTTATTTTATTACCAAACAAATATAGATTTATTAATTCAACAATTAATATTTTCAAAACTTAAAAATTTAGATTTCATACTTGAATGTTATCAAATAAACCCTCAATATAGGTAATGTAATGTTAGACAAATACGAAGTGACAAAATAAAAATTACTTATGTGTCACTAGATCTGAAAAAGAAGGAATGAAATTTGGTCGAAAATCTAAAATTAGGAATTGTGATTTGATAAGATCTCAATCCTTAGAGTGATTTTAACAAGTGATTGTAAATTTATGATTTTGTAAATAATTTTATACACATCTAGATGTGTATAAGAATGATGTCATGACTCATGCGACTTGGATGATTATAAGGAATATGGCTGCATACAAAACTACATAAATATTTTCCATTAATGGACTAAAAAACAATTTCATAAATAAAGAGACCATTTTAGCACTAAAAAAAAAGGACTCCAAATCGCAACAATTTGACCTGACACGATGTCGTTTGATCAACCAATACAGCTATCCTGCGAGGTTGCGACCCATATACAAAGTTGTCATCCGACGTCGTCGATCGAATCTTACCGTCGTCAAATATGCTGCTTGCTGTCTTGATGGCGAACTCCGAGGGCAACATCCTAGTCAAACGGTAATTCTAGAACCTCACCACACACCTCCGTCCGACATCATTTTTTCATTTCCCTTCTTACTAAAATCTCTCCAAAATTCCTAGCTCAAATGATGTGATTTTTCGATTTTACTTAATTAGCTTAAAAAGATTGGATTTTTATGGTGGGATTAAGTTAAAAATAAGAAATTTGTGTTATAGCTGATGATACAATTTGTTTATGTAATTTCTAGTTTTTGGGATGCCAATGTAAAAATGGTTTTTTTTTTTTTAAGGGATAAGGGAATTGGGAATAAAGGATATTTTATTAATTGAGTCAAGATGTTAACTTGGAACTAAAAAAAAAAAAATCTGGAATGGAACTTTTTTTATTGAAGATTTCTATTAAGTGTTTTTTTTCCCCTTTTCTTTTAGTATGTGGCTTTCTGTTGATATTTTGTGCATGCCTGCTTTACATCCTTTATGTCATTGTTGTTGGTATAGAGATGATCATGATGTAATATTCATATTGGATGACTAATGTGATTAAATCTGAAAAATAATTAAAAGTTATAAAATCCTAACACTTACCTAACAATTGAAGCTTTTGTGGTCAAGAATGGCGGTAGAGGACGTTTGTAGAGGATGATGTCTATTCTGATATGTTGGTTACAGTAAGAGGGAAAGAAAATTGACAAGAAAAGATAGGGGAAAGATAGAGGGAATTGATAGTGGTAAGGTAGATTTTGGATGAGAAGGTAGTGAGAAGGTGGAGGTGGCGGTGACGGTGGTGAGGAGATGGAGGTAGTCTTGACTGGTTTGGGATCTGTTTTCTAATTTTTGCCAAGGAGAGGATTGATATGATATACAATACTTAGCAATGACTAAAGGGAATTGCTAAGAGACCATAACCGATCTTCTTAGCAACGGATTTATCCGTTGCTAGAGGATTTTTTTTTAATTTAAGTACTTGCCCGAAAAAAAAAGTTTTCGAAAATATTGCATCGGATAAATCCATTGCTAAATTTCTTTAATTGTTATTGAAAAAAATAAGGAATTCAGTTGCTAATAGCGACAACAAAAAATCAGTTGCTAATTTCCATTGCTATTTTATGTTTTTCTAGTAGTGTTTAAGCCATCTTCATCAAGATTACATAAGTACATAGTGACCGAGATTGATTATTTCTCAAAATGAGCTGAATCAATACCCTTAACTGAAGTAAAGGCGGTGGATGTTGCAAATTTTATTAAAAATCTCATTATTTATTGGTTTGGGGCTCCTTTGAGAATTATTTTTGATAATACCCTTTGCTTCAAATGTGCGCCACTCATAAAATTGAGTGAAAAGTACAAGTTCTGATATGGATATTTTGCAGGCTATAATCCATGTTCCGGATTGTGCTGTCTCTTATACACATCTAGATGTGTATAAGTACCCGTTATCTAAATTGTTTTGCCAAATTTAGATATATATCAGTGGGCAAGTAGAAATACATAGTCTGTCAGAAGTTTATGAATTACAAAAAAGATAAAAGAAAACCTGCCAAATGGGAAGGCCCCTACGTTGTTACTAAAGTTTTTCCAAAAGGATCATACGAACTCTCAAGCTTTAATCAGTTAAACCACTTAAATTCAAAGAAAAATCCACCAATCATTTTAAGGGGTTAAATGCGTCAAAGAAATCCACCAATCACTTTAGGTGGATAAGCTCATTAATGCTTCAAAATCAAAATCCACTAATTTTCAAGTGGTTAAATTGATAAAAGTTAAATCATTTTATTGCATGAATTCTTCAAAGAGTTGATAGATTTCATGTGATTGTGTACTACTTTTCTAGTACATTGTAGGTTTACAGAAAAATAATGATGACAAAATGCAAAACCTACAAAACTTGGCTTGAGGTTAAGAAATATATACGTAACCCAAGTGCAGATAGGCTAAAGTATCAAAATCATATGTGCTTGTTGTCAATAAAATTGAGTACAAAAACTAATCGAAAGAATTATACTTAATCTAAGGTCTTGAAAAACTCGCAAAAAATAAATAAATAGAATACCCTTACACATGTCAAATAACATTTTTTTCATATACAATGCTAAAGGAAGCAACTGTTAAACTAAAATTTTTCAAAAAAAAAAGTCCTCAATTTATTATCATAAATAAGTCAAATTTGACCACTCCATGATCTAGTCAAAAGTCAAGAACGAGATACAAGTCACCAAGCAATAAACTAGAGTACAAACCCATTTAACCCATAAAGTTTGCAACGTGATTTCATGTAGTGAACACTTAAAGAAATAGTACTGTCTCAATAGCAAAAAGTGGGAAAGCCCCACAAAGGGATATTTTCGCATGCAAAATTTCTACAGTAAAACCTATGTATAAAGGAGGCAGTAAGAGAGCCGAAGGAAGAGAAAAAAGGCCATTCGGGAGGGACAACCTTTGAGAATCCATCGGAGTAGAAAAGAATAGAGAAAGGACTGTATTAGATGCATTCTGGGGACTGTATTAGGGACAGGCTTAAGAAAGATTGCAAGCACAAGAAAGGGAAAGAATAATCATTAATTTTCAAAGTTGTTTGGCAACAAAAATTTTATCAAAGGTTTCTCTACTCCAATGGATTCTTTCAGGTTTCCAAACTTACGTACTTTAAGATTGGTATGTGTTTTGTTTTAAGTAGAATTCTTAATTCATTACGCTACAATCTTTCTTTTTTGAAAATATACCTGATAGTGCTCCAATGGTTATTAAATAAAAATAGGGATTCAAAATGTTGCATGTGATAGTGATGGGGCTATATGTTTCCAACTTTAATTTCGTGAATTCTACAAACTATTGGAGTACTAGGTATCTATATGTCTTTTAGTTTACTAAACTAATTAAACCTATTCCCTTTAGTTTATTAAACTAATAAACTTATTCAAGTAAGAGAGTATAAGTCTTGTGCTTAAATTTGGCCGAAATGCATTATTTGCATACCTATATTTTATTAAAATAACTAGGTCGGTCCTCATAATACAATCAAATGACACTCAATCCAAACAAAAATTAACAATGGGGAATATAGCTAATTGGCCTCAGTGTCCGAAATTAGCTTTAGTACCTATACATGTTAATTAATTTGCCTTGGACCCCTCTCAAATTATTAAGTTACTAAATTAAATTAATTGGCCTTAGTGCCCTACAATTGATCCTAGTGCCTTATTTTGTCAAATTGGTATCAAATTAAATTTTGCCTCTCAAATTATTAAGGCGCTTAATTAAATCACTCGGCCTTGGTGTCCCACAATTGATCCTAGTGCCTTATTTTGTTAAATTTGATCCTTTTAAGGCATTAAACTAAATTTTGCCTCTCAAACAATGTAAGGCACTAAATTAAATCAATTGGCTAGTACAGTACAATTGACCATAGTGCTTTCTTTTATCAAATTTGCCTCTTAAGGCATTAGATTAATTAATTGACCTTGGAGGGCAAAAAATTACTATTTAAGGCATTAAATTAATAATTGGCCTCGGAGCCCAAAAATTGTCATTTAAGCCATTAAATTAATTAAGTGGCCTTGAACTTCAAAAAAATTTCTTCTAAGGCATTAAATTAATTAATTGGCATTGGATCCTAAAAATTGCTGTTTAAGGCATTAAATTAATTAGTTAGCCTTGGAGTGCAAAATTTGTCATGTAAGGCATTAAAATCAAATTAATTTGCTTTAGAGTTTAAAAATTGCCTTTTAATATATTAAATAAAATTAATTGGCCTTAGTGCTAAAATTACCTTTTAAGGTAATAAATTAAATTAATTGCCTTTAACCTTTGTCCTCAATATTCAGTTTACGATAATTAAAGAATAAGCCGACACAAACCCTTAAAGTCCATCTTTCCTTTCAGGGCACCACAAAAATATTAAATAAAATAATTAGACATGTCTTTAAACTCATCTTAATCATTCTTTGCCTTTAATGGCAAAATCTCAAGTAAATGTTAATTGCCTCAAATGGCCAAAAAATTTGATATTTAAAAAATTTTAGTTTGTCTAGAATTACGTGTGACTTAATTCCAATATGGATAAATAGGAAACCCCTCAAAAAGATTTAGTCGCGAGAACTACAAAATATATTATTTGGTGGATTTTTTCTATCAACTAAAATTCCACTAAATTAAAAAAATGGGTCAAATTTAAGTAACCCGTCAAAAGTTCGAAATAGGTTAAAATTAATTTATTTTAAATTCAAAATAAATACTCTAAATACAAGTAAATTTTTTATGCACGTGAATTACGTAAGGTTTAATTCCGATAACGGGTACGTAGGCAGCCTAAGTATATTACTTAGGTACAATTTGTTCCAAAATAAATATTATATAAATCTCTCTATTCTCGTTTATTTAATTAGAAGTCAAATTAATTAATTGACAATTAAAATCAAAAGGTGTTTCTCTAAAATTAGGAAATGTAATTAAGGATTTTATACGTTGAATGAGTCTTTTGAATTTGAAATAAATTAATTGCGTGGTCTCTTTATACGAGTGAGATCAAGCTGAGAGAGAATTTAATTTTCAAAATATTAAATTTTTGCCAAACATATAAAGTTAATAAATGTATGAATTTTATTTCTTTAGTTTTTGTGTACTTTTAGATCAATTCTTTGTATTGGTTATCAAGACATTTAATATACATCTTCATTGTTTTATTAAATAATGTAAAATTCGCATTGTAGTTTTCAAAGTTGACATAACTCATTATGTATTTGTAATTATTTTACAACATTTTAATAGTATGATTTTATTTGTGTAATTTATATTATTTTGTTACATTATTTGCCTACTTATTTATGCTATATTGTAATAAGTTCCTACAATTTGTATATAGCATTCTCGTAATTTGTATATAGCATTCTCGTAAGTACCATGGGTTGATTTTATTTGTTTTAACTTCACTTATAGTTACTCTAATCCAATATTTTTTATTGTTTTATCCAATACTATAACAACTACTATTGATTTTTTAAAATTGAGATATAAATTCAATATATACCAGTAACTACTTAGAATATTAATAGTATGATTGTTATATTGATTATTTAACTAAGTATTTTTTTCTATGTTATCACTCTACAAATTATGCGTATAATTATTATGTGCTAAAATGATTTTTGAAAATTTTTGGGTATTCATCTTATCATGGGTTGAACATTTTTTTTTTTACCTCATCAATAGCTAGTACTCAAAATTAATCCTTTACAAAAAAGTGTTATTAAAGATAATGATTTAGTAACCAACAGTCTACAAAATGTATCTTATATGGTAATTAAGATGCTTCTACGATAACCTATTGATCATAGGTTTGAGTTAATGCGTAACTCCACGTTTGGTACGCAAAAATAGCTTAGAATAGAAAGGTCATTTCAGACATAATGTGTTTCTACCCAAAATAGGCAATAATACTTATTTCTGTTACATGTCTGGTAGCTCAAAGTAGAATGGAATAAGTATTATTTTTTTAGTGTTTGGTACTATGATGTTAGATGTTAAAATGAAAAGAATGTTACATTAATTTGACTTATATACCCCTAGATTTTTTAAGAAATATAATAATTTTTTGTTTTAATTCATGCTATTAATATTTTATATTAAGTATATAAATTTTTAAAAATTATGTAGTAAATTTTTCATTCAAATACATATTAAATATTAAAATTTAGCTAATTTTATAATACTTTATTTATTTAGAAAGGTTTATATTCATTATAATGAGATAGCTATGAAAAAAAACAACTTTTTTTTTAACCATATAAAGCTTCTATGTTGTGTTTTAATTAATTAATTATTTATGTGTTTTATTTGTAATTATGTTTGTTTGTAGTACATATTCTATACTTGGATCCAAATTTTAAGTAAGGGATTAAAGTTGACACACACAATGTTCTTTTTCCAAGTTGGAGTTGGAATGAGCTTTCCTGTAGGATTAATTGGAATGGCCTTTTCTAGTGGAATGGGTTTTCCAATTTAGAAGTGTCATACCAAACAGAAAATGGAAAAGATAAGTTACAAAGGGTATTTCTATTCTAGGTCATTCTCATGTACCAAACATGGAATAAAAGGATAGGGAGAGGTGGGTTTCTTTTTTAAAAATAATAATATTAAAGATTATGAGATTTTTCTATAAACTCTAAATTTTTTATTGGAATGATTATTAATTTTATGAGTTTTAAGTTGGAGCACAATAGATGTATTATTGAATTCAAATCAAATAACATCATCAAACAAAATGTGTAAATTTTGTTAGAGTATTTCAAGTTCTCCTATTTCTTTTGTGTTAAATGTTAGTGGAGTTGAATTCTTTTGCAAATGTACGCTTAATTCCACGTGAGGGAAAAGAGTTATTGACACTAATATATATAATAAATACATAGTAATACTATAAAAAAACAAAATAATAGTCATATTAGATGACAACCAAGTGCAGTTTAAATGGTAAAATATTTAATGCAGATCTGTTGATCATGGATTTGAATTGTTACGGGATAGGGCATATATGGCTTTTTTTTTTTAAATAATTAAATAGAGAGTATTTTATATAAGTCAATTATACTTCATTAACAATTTGTTAGGCATAAAACTATTTAATTAAGGCATGACAAAAAAGAGAGAAAAAAGTAGTTGATTATCTCCAGTGGAATTGTATGACTAAAAAATAAGTGGTACTATCATTAAAAATAGGTAGTTAGGATAAATGAACATTAATTTAATTGTTTTTTTTCATTGAGATTTATATTTTATTAAGGAAAGGTATTTTAGGCATCACAAAAAAGAAGAGAAAAAAATTGATTTTTTTTTCGAATAGAGATTTGTATTTCGTTAAAGATAGTATTTTAGACATTACAAAAAATGATATAAACAAAAATTGGTTATGTTTTCGTATTAGAATTGTATTTCGTTAAGGATGGATATTTTAGACATCACAAAAACGGGTAGAAACAAAAATCTATTATGTTTTCTTAGCGGGATTTATATTCTTATTGAGATTTATATTTCATTAAGGGAGGTAATTTAAGCATCACAAAAAAAGAAAAAATAAAAATTGGGAGAAACAAAGACATGTAGATATAGATTAACCTTTTTCTTACTTGTTACATTTATTACATGAAAGAGATCTTATTTGGTTGTTTTTTTTTTTTTTAATATCATGGAACAAGATATTTTTAAGTGAATTCATGTATCCTTGGGTATAATTCGCTTTGCATCCCTCAACTTCTTACTATAATTCACATAGCATGTCAAACTATTTTTTGACCACTCTGAACTCTAATATTTTCTTTTCTTTCCATTTAAGTCTAATCGTAAAAAGATGCCATCAATATAGTGGCTTCTGTTAACGGTTAGACTAAATGTATGTAGCAAGAAAAGAAAATATTAGTGTGCAAAATAGTAAAAAATTAAGTTCGAGGTGCATTGTGGTAAATAGTATCAAGTTTGGGGTGCAAAGAGTAACTTAAGCAAAAGAAAAAATGGAACACTAACTTGGAGAAACAAGTGGACTAAACAAGGACTAGTTTAGGCAGAGGTGAACCCGAGAGTTGAATAATGAGGAGGCAAAAATTATATGTGCATTTTTTTGGAGAGACAATTTTATGATTTTTGTAAAATTTTAAGGGGTAATGTCTAATTTTTTTAAGGGCATTATTGAAATTTTTAAAAAATATCAAGAAAAATAATATATTTTCAAAACTCTTGAAGAATAAAACTAGATAAATACATATATAGAGAATAATTTTTATATTCTCTAAAATTTGGGGATGGGCAAAATCTATTTTTTATAATAATGTAATAATAATTTAAAAAATTTTAAGAGGAGAAAAACAAATTTTAAACATATTAGATGGGAGGTCATAGGGGTGCTTAATAACAACAAAAGTATCCTTGTTTGGAGATCTATCAAGGAAATTAAATTTACTTTAGTTGAATTTGATGCTCGGAATACTGAAAAATTAGAATTTGGTGTGGAATTATGCACGCAAATGGTTTTCTTGAAAATGAGGTTCAATGTTGAACCATGTAACTTGTATGTGTTATTTAAATCTCTTCAACGAGGTTAAATGTTTAATTTATATTTGTAATGTTGTTTTTAATATTATATGTGGAATTGATGGTCAAAATGAAGAAAAAATAAAATATTTCAAAGCATTATGCGAAAAGTAACAAATTTTCAAAAATTGTACTCAACTTTTGTTACAAATTCTCACATTGCATCCCATCTAATGTTTTGCCATTAATTGAAGGCACTGAACTAATAAGATTTTTTAACAATTAGACTGAAGTGGTGGGAATAGAAAAACTTATGGTGCAAACATATTTAAAAAATTGAAGTGTAATATGAAAAAATACTGACAAGTTATATCTAGTGGTGTAAAATAGATTGGTCTACCCTTTATTCTTCAAAACAAACTAGACGTGAATCTATGAAAGGCACGGAATAGTATGAATTCATTCAATAAAGAAATCGATTTACTCACATTAATCAAGAAATTTCCTTAGCTAATTAAACTAGTAAAAATAGTCTAAACACAAGCCATATTGTTTATTGCTCGTTGACAACAAAACTGAGGAAAGTTTTAAAACAATATGATCAGTCTCTCCTGGAATCATGTTGCATTTCCTTGCACCATTTCCTATTGTACTTTTGAAATTGTGTCTCCAAACATATTGGCAGAATTGATGTGGCAACTGAATATTTATAATTGGGACTTGATGACATATTTATGGAGGCTATTATAGGAAGCTAATTAGATCAGGCAGATCATCACATTTTGTATGTTGACGGGGTGGAGTTGGAGAGGACAAAAGGTAAATATTTTACCATTTAAACTGCACTTTAACAATCATCTAATCATCATCAAATTTCTCCCAATTATCTGTGATTACTGTCCTCAATCTGCACTTGGAATAATCTACCTCTTGATGATCATTTGTTTGAGGCTGTTGACTCACCTTCACAATTGCTTTATTAGCTTCTTGTAATTCCTTTGATGTGTCAGTAATTTCATTGATCATAAGCTCAAGTTCATAGATATCATCTTGAGGAACTTCCACAATTTTAGGACATCCCGAGGCATTGGCAACTCCAATTTGCCTACAAAGTTCGAAATACAAGGAAAGATCATCACCTTGAATGATTGCTTTCTTCAAAACTCTGACAGCCAATGCTGCTTCAGCCTTTAGCCAAATCAATCCTCTTCAACACCACAGTAATCATGTGACAAATTCTGCTATAAATGTCAAAAACTTCAATCAGAACGCATTCCATTGCCTCCACAATGAGGAAAACTCTGGCTGCTGATCTTGATAACGGTTTGATCTGCATTAACAAATCAAGCAAACCTTGCAATTTCTGCAATACAACAACAGATCCTGCATCAATGACCTATTATTATTCTGGTCTTGAAGGGATTCAAGGCCTCTTTTTTCCTGCATATTCATGAAAAGAAGGGTAGATTTATGATCAATAAACGCGTAATAAGCGCGAATAAATGCATTGTGAGCCCATATTTCTCCAGGTTTGCAATGTCCATCTTTGAAATTGGAAAGATCGAATGGTAATCTCCCAATCCTTTGAACCACAGGGACCTTAGACGTGAAAACTCCGTGCATGAGCATCAATCCCTTCAAGGCCACGGCCCAATTGCTCGTTTTCTCCATACGTAAAGACAGGCACCATATAATAGGCTTGACATGAGAATCTGATAAACGTATCCATCGGTAAACTCTCTCAGCATTCTTGTAATCCACCGAGAGTTCGTCGTGGCTGGTGGCTTTGATGATTGCCGATTCAATGTCGGGGTTCCGGAGTGATGTTCTTCTTGATAAACTGGAAATCCAAAGACTATTCTGATCTTTCAACACTCCAGCAAAAACCCTTTTCCATAGCCTCATTTCCTGCTGCCTTCTATGGTCCCTATTTGGTTTGAGATCCAAATTTTGTTCCTTATTTGATGCACAAATATTCTTCTTCTTCTTCTGTCTGGTGGTGTTTCATTATTCCACACATTTTGCGCATGAGATTCTCTCTCTTGGACACATGATCATTAATTCTTACTAGTCAAACAACTCCGATCGAAGACTTGTAGTACATATGGCTAATGGATCTCCATACACAACGCACCAATGCAGGCTGGAAATTTAAATTAATGAGAGCCAATTTGGCTGAGGCTGTTGTATTTGTTCCCCTTCAACGCGCCACCTGTCAATTTTTGGATTATAATGTTAAAAAAAATTCATGTAGTCTTGTATTATTGTCATGCACTTGCTTTATTTTTGGTTTTACTCTTTGGAAAACTTAATTTTTTGCAGACAATTACACACTTAATTGGTACGGTAAATAATTAGGTACACTCATTCTTTGATATCACTTACATTAAATTCTGTAGTGTAAATTAAACTTTAGAAAATCTATGACATCAATTGATGGAAGTAAGATTCTTTAAAATTTAATTATGGCCATAGAATCTACAAATTGGATCAAAAACCAGATCTACCTAAATATTTTCTAATTAATACAATAACTAGAGATGACAATGGCCAAGTCAATTCATAGCCTTTGTTTTTAACCGGTCCGATCCCATAGTTACTATAACGGACTGGATTAGGCCCGTTATAGTATCGTCAAGCCGAGTCGAGCTTTGTTTTGCAAGCTGTTGGAGGCCCAGACCTGCCATGTAAAAGCTCAACCTGTCAGCCAATACTTTGATCAGTCAACTCTTGATTGGACTGTTGACCGCCCTTTTTCAGTTTTTTTATTTTTTATTTTTTATTTTTCAGCATTTTAAATAACTTTTTTCTAATAATATTTATGCATTTTTTTTCTTGGATCAATAAATAATAATTTGTATTAATAATTAATAAATTAAACTAATTTGTAGTGATATCAAGTAATAGTAATATTTATATACTTTTCTTCTTGGACTAATATATAATAATTTGAACTAATAAATAATAATTTTTAATAAAACCAATAATATCTTTATACTAATCAATAAGTACTACCTGTACCTTCCCTTCTTGTTCTTACCGGACCTCAGTTTCCCAAAAAAAAAATTGCAAAAGGATTTTCGCTGAATGAGGGATTTTATATTAATAAAACCCAACTTAATCAGGAATATTTTAAAATAAAATAAAGAATTACTTGTTCTAACAACTAATAGATTAAAGTAATAAGTAATAACTTGTACGAATAAATAATAGAAATTGAAGTACTAATTATAAAAAGAATAGTAGTGTTTTTAATAATAAGTATAAATTATACCTGTAATAATTTAGAATAATGAGCAATAGCATTCTCTAATAACTAATAACTCGTTTTTATTAGTTACAACTTATACATAAGAAATGAAAAATGAAGTACTAATTAATAAGAAAATAATTTACAAAGTCATGTAAATTTTAAACTACTTTCTGAAGTCACTTCACGTGATAAGATCATATTGAATCACTAACTCTCTGATTTTAGATGCTCGTTCAGATTTTGTCCGTTTTTTTCTGAATCTAATAACACTACAGTCATTTTGTCATTCTATTACTTTATATAGATGCACTTTAATTAATAATAATTTGAACTATTAAGTTCTATCTTTGAATAATAAGTAATAATTTAAACTATTCACTACAAATTTGAAATAAAATAAATAATAATTTAGTCTAATTTCAATTAATTAAAAGTGGACTAATCCAAATTCAACACGACACGCCTTGTACTGGGTTAACACAGAGGCCTGGGCTTGGGCCTAGGCCGAGGCCTAATGTTTTTTATTTCAGGCGGTCCTATCAATTTGTTGTCCTTAATCCCACTTGTTTATTTTTTTAAAAATGTTAAAAAGAAAAAACAGGAAGTCATAGTCTTGTATTATTGTCATGCACTTAGTTTTATTTCTTTTTTTACTCTAAACTCAGTATTTTCTTTTTATTCGGCGACATCCTAACTTGATCTGCTCTATAAAGGAATGGCTAATTAGGCACTATTAAGAGACTGAAGGGAGAGAAGACCCTCCGGACCAAGCAAGGATGTTTTGACAAATTTGAATTTCAGACTTCACAACAGAAAATGTCTTATGAGATATTTCCTAATCAACTTCACTAAATGGTGTTGGTTTACCCTAACTCAATAACACAAATAAAAAATAAGCAGTTAACTCATAAAAAATATAAGCACCTCTATTTTTTGAATTCTTTAATAATATAATTTAATAGTCAATCGTTAAAATTATTAATAATATCGAGTTGACATAATGAGTTAGGACCAAGGATATGATCTGAACTTGTCACTTGTAGTTTTGGGAGAGAACTATAGATTAATCTTTGAAGTAGAGAAATAAACGTAAACCACAATGATTCGCACCCAATAAATTACTTACCAAGGACTGGCTTTACAGCATTAGTAGGCTCAAGGATTTACAAAATGAACTCAAGCTTATTTGCGCCCAGATGTTAAAACGCGGCTTCTTAATTAAATATAATTCAATCTACACTGACAACTTCTTCATAGCATGTCTCTAATCTTCCAAACAAAGTTAATTCAGGTGTGATCAGCCGTTGCAAAACAAGAAGATTATCACGACGACTGAAGAAAAATATGCGTAAATTTTTGCATATAATTAACATTGTAGTTATGGGATTTTTTTTTTTTTTTTTTTTAAACATTATGCATAAAATGTGGGTGTATGGATAAATAATGAGTTTGGCAGGATTTGGATATAAATTTCGGTCGGGAATTATTGTTGAACATATTAATTGCGTCAAAGGTGAAAGAAAATAAATCAAGCAAAACGCAGCAAAATTTAAAATTTTTGCATCCTTCCAGAGATTATCTGGATTAATTTATGTATAGTAAAAGAGGATTATAGAAATTATACCTAAAAAAGGCAGTAAAATTTCCAATCTGTTAGGAATGTCCATCTACAACAAAGCCACACAAACATTCGACTTCAAATAGTATCCACAGATAGTTACTTCGAGATCCTCATAGAATTGATTGATACAAATCACAGAGTACTAACTTCTCAATGTTTCTCTAACATTTTCAAAATGTTTTTTCCAAACGTTTTATAATTCTTTTCCGTGATCAAATCACGGCTATATTGGCTTGGACAGACACATATATAGCTTAGGTAATAACCCTAGGAACTTATGGCATGACATATTAGTCCCTAAAATTTATCACTTATTATAATTAAATTTCAAAAGTTAATTTATCTCATAAATTAAATCATAAATATCTCATATTTATCAAATAATTAGTTTAATCCCGAATTAATCATTTTAAAATGCGTGGTCCTTTAGATTCTCAATCACAGACAGTAATAAGTATAAATTATAATTCTAAATTAATTACTATTAAATAAATTAAATAATTTTAATTAATCATTAATTCATTTACACTTATATATCAAGACTGGCTTCTACCAAAGACACATCATGACCACCCAAATTTTGAGACATGTTAAGTGGTTTGAATTTTACCTAACAGTGATTTAGCTACCGTACTAATTATTTTCCTTTGACCAACTATATCTCCATCAGTTCAAGAATACAGATATAATGCCAACTTTTATTGAACTAATCAATTTATTTCTTTTCAAAATATAACTTATTTGAAATATAATTTAAGACACTCTTAATTATATGTTCACTTTGTGAAAAGAATTCTGAGCCGTATTTCGAGAAGTAACTGTATAAGGGACATATCTGAAATTATAAAGATATGAATTAATATAGGATATCACCATCTTTATAATAGGATTTATACTATACCCGAACTCTACAAGTGTGGATCGACTATTGACGCTGTCTCTTATACACATCTAATGTGTATTAGAGACAATTAGAATAAACTCATGATCTCAAGTCCAAGGATCATTAGTTTACTGTTACAAAGAGATTAATCCACTGATATTAAAAATAATCTGTATATAATACTAGTCCTCTTAGTGGGTCAATCCAATGCACTTATTCTTAATAAACATCCACACACAATTATGTATGATTTATCTGTATAAAACACTACGATTAGGGATGTTTACGAATAAAATATAACTATATAGAGAGTTTCATCATCATAGCTCTTTATGATTTTTCTTATATATATTCGAAGAACTTTATCAAATCAAATAGATAAATAATATCATAATACAAAATATGCATAAATATGAAAGTGTACTTTGTCTCTAAAACATATTAATTTTAGGATATACATAAATATAAAAGTGTACTTTGTCTCTAAAACATATTAGTTTTAGGACATACACTAACAACTCTCACTTGCACTAAAACCAATCATTCATGTGGTTAAAACTGAATGAGCTAACATGACTTTCATATTTCTTCTGAGATAAGGTTTTAGTGAACGGATCAACAATATTATCATCAATGAGAATTTTCTCTATCTTTATTTCATTTCTATTAATTGTTGCTCTGTCAAAACACTGGGTTCCTTTAATACAAGCAATATCTCTTATTGTTATCACAATGTGTATAAGTACAGGTGTCACCTTTTTAGGGAACCATTCCTAAGTTCAGATGTCAAATTTTTTTGATCCAAATCACTTCATTTGTTGTTTCTGAATTCTGCAATGTATTCGACTTCTATTGTATAATCACATCATGGTATGTTGTTTAGAACTCTTCTAATTGACTGTACTAGATTAAGAGTAAATACGTATCTAAATTGCAATTTTCTATCATTTTTTGTTAGATTGAAATCTAGCATTTGTATCTTATTCACGAAATGTCAACTCTTACCCACTGTAAATCAAGAATAAATCTTTAGTCTTTTTCAAGTACTTAAGAATATTATTGACTATTGTCTAGTATACACATCCTTAGGTTAGATTGAAACTCACTCGTAACACTTAGAATATAGGAGACATTGGATCTAGTACATTACATAACATATATTATAGATATAAGCCTATAGCCATAACATATGGATTTTTTTCATGCTATCTCTTTTGACATCTGTCTTAGGACACGTCTTTAAAAAGGTACACACTATGAGACTTTGGTAAATAACCTTTCTTGAGTGATCTATGCGAAACCTCTTTAGCATCTTATCTATGTACGTTGATTGAGTAAAACCAAGCAATCTCTTAGATCTATCTCTATAGATCCTTATTTCTCAAATATAGGTTGCCTCTCCTAAATCTTTTATAATAAAATTTTTGCACAACCATACCTTTACATTTTGAAGTATAAGTATCTTGTTTCCTATCAACAATACGTCTTCCACATAAAGTATCAAGAAAATAATGGTGCTCCCACTAACCTTCTTATATACATAAGGCACATCCTCATTTTTGATAAAATCAAACTCTTTGATTGTCTCATCAAAATGAATGTTCCAACTCTTATAAGCTTGCGTTACTCCATACATAGACATTTGTAACTTGCATATTTGGATAGAATCTGTACTTACAGGATATAAATCCTTGAGGTTGCATTATATACACCTCTTCCTGCAAAATTTCACCAAGAAATGTAGTTTTACATCTATTTGTCAAATCTCATAATTACAATATACAACTATAGAAAGTAAAATTCGAATGAATTTCAGCATTACACCTGATTGAGAAAGTTTCATCAAAGTCAACTCCTTATCTTTTTGCATAACCCTTTGCTACCAATTGAGTCAGTATGTAATCACATTATCATCCATGTCAATATTTCTCTTAAAGATCCACTTGTACCCTATGGATTTTATCCCTTCAGGTGGATCAACTAAGGTCCAAACCTTATTGTCATACATGGAATCCATCTCAAACTTCATGACTTATAGCCACTTCTGAAAATCCTTATCAAATCCTGCTAACTCATTATTTATCCAGTTCATCATTCATAATAATTAATACATCATATGAGTTTATTTTAAATGAGCACAATAGATGTAAGCAAGATTATTAGGAATTATATTTTCTGGCTCTTCTCCAATACATCTAGATGTTTATAAGAACAGGTCCATAATTATATCTGTATAATACTTGAACTGTAACATGACAAATTGTGTCTCTTAAATTTTTTCAAGATTTATTTTGCATATCAAGATTTACCTTTTAAGAATAAACTTCTTTTCTAAAAAGATGACATGTTTTGAGACAAAATACCTTTTGCTCAATAGGATTATAGAAATAGTATCTATATGTCTCCTTTGGATACCCCACAAATAGGCATTTATCTGACTTAACCTTGATTTTGTTAGATTCTACCCTTTCCACGTAAGTAGGGTAGCCCCAAACTTTTTTATAAAATTTAGATTCCTTTTAAACTATATCTCAAAGGCTGTCTCTTATACACATCTAGATGTGTATAAGAGACAGTTTAGCGGTATCAAGAGCACAGCCATTTGATAAAGTACCTTGGATTATCTACATGACTCATCATATAGACAAACTATATCTAATAAAGTTCGATTACGTCTTTCAGATACACCACTGTTTTCATTGTGATGTATAAAGGAAAGTCTATTGAGATAAAATCCCATTCTTATTAAGATAATCTTAAAGTTTTTAGTTTAAGTATTCCCTACCTCGATCATATCAAAATATTTTCAGACTTGTACCTTTTAATTTTTGACAAATGTTATTTAAAATTCCTTGAAAATTTCAAAGGTTTCAGACTTATATATCATCAAGTATACATAGTCATATCTGGAATGATTAATCGTAAAAGTAATGAAGTATAAAAAACATCCTCTAATATGAACAGACATAGGACCATAAACATCAATATGTATTAGCCCTAGCAATTCACTAGATCTATCATCCTTTCTTGTAAAAGGTGATTTGGTCATTTTATCAAGTAAAAATTTTTATACTTCATTACTTTTACGATTAATCCTAAACAACCATTATTATGTAATTTTGTAATGTATTTAGATTTATATGACCAAGTCTCTTATGCCAAAGAAAAGATTGTATTCACATTATCCATTTTGAGGCCTTTTACGATTTATGTTGAGAATTAGATTTTTCATGTCTAAAATATAAAGATAATTAATCATAGCAACAATTCCATATAAAATGCTATCACATCAAAAAAGATAACATTTATTTTTTTACATAATGACAAAATCATCAGTGTCCAAACACAAAAAAGAAATAATGTTTTGAACAAGATATGGAACATAATAACAGTTATTTCTTATAAAACATATGACTATGCAAAGTACACTAATAAATCCCTAAGTATATCCAACAAACAGAATATGTGTTCAAGACAAAGTACACTTTCATATTTCACCAACATTTTACTTCTCTTTAATCCTTGTATATTTTTACAAATATGAGATGCAAATCCGGTATGTATAAGAGAATCCAATTTAGAGATAGAAATATTGATCTCAATCATAAACATACTTGAATTAGAAGTTTCACCAAATTTCTTCTACTTCAAGGTATCCAAGTAATCCTTGCAGTTTCTCTTCCAGTGTCCAGGTAATCTTATCCACAATAGAAGTAAGTTCCCTTAGACTTATCCCTTTTTATCACAAATGTTGGTTTTATCCCAGACTTGACCTTCTTAAAACCAACCTTGTATTTCTTTTTATTTCTATTAGAAGAATCAATAACCAATACTTATTTTCGTTCCTTTTTTGTGGTTGTCTCAACAATCTTAAACATATTCAACAGTTCAAAAGAGTTGTTTTCAATTTATTCATGTTATAATTCATCACGAACTATGAAAAACTTTCAAGCAGAGATTACAAAATTAAGTCAACATTTAACCCATGATTTTGCACAAATCCCAATCGTTCCAATTTTTCAATCAGTCCGATCATCTTCAGTACATGAACAGCTATTGAAGTACCCTCTACCATTTTACAATGAAAGAGATCCTTAGAGGTCTCATACCTCCCATTCCTTGACTCTTCATCAAACAACTCCCTGATATGAAGAATCATAGAAGGGTTATATATCTTTTCATGCTACTTCTGCAATTCAGAAATTCATAGCGGCCAACATGATACAAGTGGCAGTATTGTTGTCATTCATGTGTTTACGATAAGCATTCTAAACTGACTGATCAACATCATCTACAGACGTATCAGAAATAGGCTAATCAAGGACATTACTAATTTTTTCGTGCTTGAGAACAATTCTCAAATTCTGTTGCTTGTCAAAAAAAATTAGCCCAATGAGTTTGTTATCATTTAAAATGGGATGCAGATTGACGTTACTACTCATAATCTACAACATGTAAATAAAGAAAGAATAAGAATTTGCTATTTATGCATAAACAAAACCAAAATATAATGTGGACTTCATTTAATTTGGTTTTGCTCCTATTATTTTAGATCAAATCAATAACCCTCACATATTGATTCGAGAGTTTTTACAGAACCCCTAGTGGGCTAGAATCCTATGTAATCATTTTGATCTTGGGTACACCCAACAAACCAAAACAATTTCAAAAGGTAAGTAACTCTTATCAATTACAACATTTTGTAATTATCTAGATAGTTAGGTATCAACTCTTGATAGCACATCTTATATGACTCCTAACCTTTGCCTCAAAGACATACAATTTTGAGTGTACCCAACAAATTATATACCTCCGTTACGTCATATCTATTATTCTGAGATCCCATCCCATAGTTTAACCATGTTCAAAAGTAGAGTAACCTTGGATTTAGCCAGCAAATTATATCTAAGAAGAACTCTTGTTTCTTGCTATAATAATTGAAGACAACTTATTTAATGACTTAATATTGATTTAAGCGATTTTTTTTATTACGTCTCATATAATTGCATGTAATATTATCATATCAACATATAACTAATAAAACATGTACAAAACCGTGGATGAGTATGGACTTTTACTAAACTAGTTTCTTTGAGTCACAAAGAAAACTAGGTGGTCAAATTCTAAAAATAATCTTCAACTCTTGTAAATTTCTTTTGTGGTTACACCTTTGTGTCGTCTCCATCATCTTATACATTACAAATATAATTCATATCTAAATATTTTATATATTCAATCCTTTCTCAAACCTACCTGTATGTACATTACATAATTGACCAAGAAATCTCAAATTACATTCAAGTGGATTGAGATAAAAAAGGAATTATAGCCAAAATAATAGAGAAATGCAGGACACATAAGGCCAATTTAAAAAATTTGTAACATTCAATTTGAACAAAGTAAACCATACACAATTGCATTGGTCTTAAATCCATAGTCATCCATCATTCTTTATATAATTCAATAATTAAATAGGAGTATAAAAATCGCATTTGGTGTCTGATCTTGAATCACTATGAATCATAATTCCAATCTCATTAAAATTATCATTCTTGAATTATTCATGAAAATATTTTATAGAGAAATATTATTTACCAATCTCATTAAAAATAAACACTTTAAATAATAAAATTTCAAAAATTATATTAGAAACAATTTTCTAAAATTTTGAACATTTATTAAATTCCAATCTCATTGAAAAATAATATATTTCTGTAAAATTTAAATAAATTGTCTAACTCTAAACTCATAAGAATTAAATAAATATTTTTAAAAATTTTATACTTTCTAAATTTTAATCAAATTAAAATAAAGAAGATTTCTATATATTAATAATTAATTTTAAATAACATTTGTCAAAAATTAATTGGTGGTTTCAAAAACTAAATTTTAAAAAAAAAAAAAACCTTTTAAATAAAATTTTAAAATTAAGTGTCACTAAAAAATTTTGAACTAATTAAACACTTTTACTGACAAACATCATCCAATCTGATGTAAATATTAAAAACGCTAAACTTTATGTGTCTAAAAGTGTAACTAACTTCTTAATTTTATTCATTGAACCAAATATTTGTGTTGGCAAGAGATGTGATGCACGTGAATATGTAACTGTGTGAAACCTGATTCTTTCACATGTGAATATGTGACATCATCAACATCCTGATGCTAAGCTAAGAATCAAATTCGCGATCAAATCGCAATTTTATTATTATTTTTTAATTTGCTTCACTACAAAATAATACACGATTAGCGACAGGCAAAATTCGTTGCTAATTAGTGACGAGTTTAGCAACAAATTTACTATTCATTGCTACTTCATTGCTGAATTTGTTGCTATCCAGTAACAAAAATTTTCGACACAATTTTTATCGCAAATTTTGTCACAAGTTATAGGGCGCAAGGGCACGAACTTTAGCAACGGGTTATCGTCGCTATTTTTGTCGTTAAATTAGCTATGAAAATAGCCTCATTGCTAACTACGTTACTATGGTTGGAATAGTGTGTGTCGCTAACCTTTATCCCGCTTAAATAATTATTGAGCGGGAAAGTTAAAAATTTTCATTGCTAATTTCAAGATTAGCGATGAATGTTGTTTTCGTCGCTAACAACTGTACATAATGGCATACAACCAGCACATAATACTTTGTTCGTCGCTAAAGACGTTGCTAGTTAGCGACGAATCCGTTTCGTAGTTAAAACCGTCGCTATTTTTTGACCTTATATTCGTCTCAATTTTCTTTCCTCTCAGACACAAATTCACCCACTCTTACTCCATTTCACCTCCACCACCACTAGGACCAACCACCACCACTAGCACAACCCTTAACCCTGGTCACCACTATGAGCTACCTCCAATCACCTCTCTCTCATGGTTGTAAGTGAATTTTATCTGTTTCATTCTTATTTAATTGCTATTATAATGTAAATTAGGGTTCTAAGTTCTATAAATTTTTATGATTTTCATGTTTGTTGCCTTTATATTTTTGGGTTTAGGGTTATTCAATTATATATGGAATATTATTTTTTAGGATTAAATTTATGTGTAATTTAGCTCTTACAAAAAGCTAATTTTAAGTTTAATTTTAGCTATTTTATTTATTTTTCATGCTTGTATATCTATTTTTTTAGTATAATTAAAAAAATCCATTTAATTTAAGTATAAGACATTTTAAATGAATAAAAAAAAAAAGACAATCTTGATGGACTCAATATAATAGTCTTACAAGAGAAAAATCAAGAAATGTTTAGTTATTGAGATATTTTTTTAATTGTTTGAAGATATATATTGATAATAACTCTAAATATTTAACTATGCTAAGATTGTTGAAATTAAAATCTAGGAGTTGAAAGGTAATTTAGTGCTTAGTCAAACGAATATTTAGGTGCTACTCATTTTTCTTTTTACATCAGGTATTAGTTCACTTCTAATTGTTAGGTTTTGTTATATAAGTATGTCTCCCTTTTTTAATGTTTTAAGTGTTAAAAACTAGTGACCTACAAGACAATTGTAGATTGCACAATGGTTGTATGGCGTATTGTAAATAATGAATCAAACCATATAAACTACAATAAGAAAGTTTAATTAGGTTCAATTGTTATGCAAGTTAATTGTAGAATTACTTTTCCAACTTTATAAGAGATGTTTATGCATTCGATGTAAGTAATTATGTATTAGCTGAGTACAATTTAGTGAACTTTGTTTAAATTAGTTGATGAAAAGTAGCAGTATTTGGTGTTATGTTCTTTATGGTATTTGTTTTGTTCATATGGCTGAGTATTTTGACTGTTGATTAGTACTAAAAATTTGAGAAAACGGTCAAAATATAGGGGAGACTTTGCCGAATTTTTTTAAAATATTTGGTATTAATAAATAAGTTTATATTAAGGTTTAATTAAGGTAAAGATTAAATAAGCTTGTAATTTATTAGCTTTAGTAGACACTTTTAGTATTAATTTTATTCTTAACGCTTTAATAAACATTATGTTTATTAAACTTTTTTAGTAGACATTTTTACTATTTTTTAAAACTTTAGTACGTACAAAAATATTACTAGTATTTTACTATTATTTTTAAAACCACTAGCAATAATTGATAACATGCAATGTCCAGTGTAGTAGTATTTTTTTATAGAATTAGCTAGAATTATATTTTTTAAATACTTTTCATAGTAATATAATTTTACAACTAACTAGTTTTATACTATTATATTACTATTTTTCTTGTGTAGTTTCATTTTTATGAGGTTTTAGTACTATTTTATAAATTATTTACATTAATCTGAGTGTGTTATTAGTATACTATAACTTAAACAAACTAATACATCCTTTGGTATCTACTAGGCAGACAGAGATCAAGATGGTGTAGGTGCATTGACATTGGAAAGAGCTCTATCTCAAGTAAGTAATCATAGATAAAAATTACCCGAGGCTAGATTGACTCATCGAGGTATTTGATCTAACTCATCAGGAGGAGATCTCCAAATTACGAAGTCAAAATTAGTCTAATTATTCGGTTCGTTCAACGGATTTCTAGATTTAAGTTTTTTATTTTTATATTTCATGTACTATGAACAATCTTTTGTATATTATAATTGCATTTAATTTGTTATGTACATTTTAATTTTTAATTTTATTTCTTTCATTTGTTGCTACTTTTTTGTAAAATAAAAAACAAATTCGTCACTAAATTCATTGCTAAACGTATTTAAAAAAAAAAAATCAAATACCAAAATTCGTCACTAAAATTGTCGCTCACTTTTTATGCATAAAAAAAAAAATCATTAAGTTTTCATCACTATTTTCATCGCAAAACTCGTTGCTAATGTTGTGTTGCACATTTCGTCACAAATTGCGTTGCACATTTCGTCACTATTGTCATTGCTAAATTAGCGACGATTTCCTTTTTTCGTTGCTAAGTGATTTGTGATGGCCAAAAAAGCAACATCCCCATGTTTTGTTGCTAAATCTTTCTCTCAAACAGTTAGAGAAGAAAATTGCATTAAATTTTCGTAGCTAAAAGTGTATTTTTTTTGTAGTGTTTTATAATATTTTAAAAAATAACATCAAAAATTTTTATAGCTTGAACAAATTCGATATTCATAACAATAAACACATTTATATCAAATAAACTAATAAAGGATGGCTCTAATACCACTGTAAGAAATTAAATCAAGCAAAATGCAGCAAAATTTAAAATTGTACTTCCTTTTACGGTTCACTTTGATTAATTTATGCGTAGGAAAAGAAGAGTGTAGAGATTATACCTCAAACATGCAGTAAAATCTCCAATCTGTCAGAGATGTCGATCCACAAGTCGCACAAACGTCTAGTCTCTAATGGTATTCACACAGATAATTATTTCAGAATCCTCACATGATTGATTAACCCAAGCCAAGCAGTGCTAACTCCTCAATTTTTTTCAACATTTTCAAAGCATATTCAAACATTTTTCCATACTTTTTTAATTCTTTTCCCGTGATCAAATCACGGCTATATTGGCTTGGACATATATGTTAATTTATTATAATTAATCTCCAAAAGTTAATTTATCTCATAAATTAACCATAAGTATCTCATACTCATCAAATTATCAATTTAATTCCAAATTAATCATTTTAAAGTGTGTGACCCATTTAGATTCTCAGTCACGTTAGTAATAAGCATAAATTATAATGTTAAATTAATCAATATCAGGTAAATTATAATTTTAAATTAATGAAAAATAAATAAACCCTAAACTTAAATTTATCATTAATTCTCTAATTAATTAATTTACACTATTAGAACAAGATTGGCTTCTAACAAAGTATCATGACCACCCAAGTTTTGAGATATATCAAGTGGGTCCACTTTACCTATCAGTGATTTAGTTACTATCGAATTATTATCCTTTTACCACACTATATCCCCATTAGTTCAAGAGTACAAATATAATGTCAACTCTTATTGTACTAATCAATTTACTTCTTTATAAAATACAATTCACTTGAAATAAAATTTAAGACACTCTTAATTCTATTTTCACTTTGCGAAATGATTTTTGAGTCATATTTCAAGAAATAGTCATACTGGGATATTAAAAGGAATGGTGAATCCTATATTGGTCATATCTTATTTTTTCATGATTCACACTAGTATCCAAACTCTACAGTATACGCGATCCATTAAGAATAACAACTAATAGAGCCAAAATTTAGTAATTCACAATCGAGATAGACTCATGACCTCAAGTCCAATAATTATTACACTACTATCATAAGAGATTAATCTACTGATATTAAATAATAATCTGTGTGGAATACTCTTAGCGGGTCAACTCGATGCCCTTATTCTCAATAAGCATCAACATACAATTATGTGCTAATCTATCTGTGTAAAATACCGCAACGTAGAGAATCTCATCATCATAACTCTTTATGTTTTTTTCTTATATATATTTTATTCGAAATACTTTATCAAATCAAATAGATAAAGAATACCATATTACAGAATATGCATAAATATAAAACTATAATTTGTCTCTAAAACATATTAATTTTAGAGCATACACTAACTAAAGGTGTGCACAATATCAAGTAGATGGGTACATTAAATACAAACCGTTTTAAACTATTCAAAATTTTGTTTTCTACTGTCACATATACAGCCCAATTATGTTAATATACACCTTAATTTTGTAAACGTTTCATTAATTTTGGTGATAATATTAAAAATTAAATTGAGATGAGACGAATTTGAAAGTTAGAGTGTAAAGTAATCAAAATTAGAAATGGGGTTGCATGTGCGGATGTAAAGTAGAATTAGTCCTTTATTCATATGACATTTTTTTTTTTTAACTGAGCCGAGCTTCAATCTTAACAAACACCCAATCTTGTTCACAGTTAATTTAATCAATTGGCAAACTAATGTCAATATAATTCCATTATCTATCAGCCCTATATATATGATCAAAGTATCTTGGTCTAAACCCGAAATGTATATATCATATATGACAACCATCAGATATATGTAGAATTAGTTGTAATGTTTGTTACGAGGCTGGTATTTAAAAAATATATATATACACATTCTAGCCTCGTTACAATATACTATTGAACACTCTATTTGTGTATCATAGCGCATTTACCTTCAACTACAATTCCTTTTTGTATAATGGCTTTCTAATGCATCATGGTGATTGAACCAGAATGGGCAGCTCAGAAGTTTGTTAAATCTGTGTGATTTTCAGAGATTGCTAAGAATATGGGATAATTTCATAAACCTCAACTGAGTTTTATGCTAGTATCACCTAATATTCTTAAATTTTTAAAAATATTACTTACTTTCCTTCTCACATAAGTGACTCCTATTTTTAGTACCAATAGCATTAAAAGACATTTGAACCTAGCTACTTTAGCCATAGAATGTAAATTTTAAGCTCTATAACCTCCTTTAAGATTTTTAACAATTTCACTATTGGTACTAAGGGCTGTTTTGAATGAATGTTTTGATCAACTTATTATTACAAAAATATCGCACTATTGTGTTTTGTACGTGTCTCATTGAACAGAAATCTAGCAAAAATATACAATATATTATAAAAGAACATTAATCAATCATAATGTATTTTTTGATAAAAAGTTGTGTCAACTAATTTAGGAATATATGCATACACGTTTATGTGCTTATTTATATCGATTTGAATGAAAATTTTGAATGCATAGAAACACATCATGCAATATAATAAATAAATGTGCTTGGAGTTTTATTTAGCAAATCACAAATTTGAAATGGAAAGTATAAAATGGATGTTTGATAATTTTTTTTTTTTTTTGTAAATTTGTTTGCGAAAATGTATGCACATGTAAAATTACTATGTGTGTCAATTTGAACAAAAATTTGGAATACGTAAAAATCACTATATAATTTAATTAAAAATATTATTAATATTTTATTTTAGAAATCATAAACTCATACTTTAAGAAAAATTAAAATGAACTTTTGATCTTATTTTTTAATCATATATATATATATATATATATATGTATGTATGATTAAAATACTTGTATATGTCGCTTTGAACAAAAATTTAGAACACTAAATATTATAATGAAAATGTTATTCGTATTTTGTTTAATAAACCACAAACTCAAAAAACAAAAAAAAAAATAAAATGTATTGTTTTGATATTAATTGGTGGAAAATATGAAAAATTAAAACCCAATGTTATTTGTTAATAATTAGACTTACATCTCTCCTATTTTCTTTTTCTTTTTCTCCAATCACTAAATAAATTAAAATATTTAATTAGGGGTAAAAAAGGAATGAAAATACTTTCTCTCTCCTTAAATAATCTTTTTAAGCATTTGGCCGAAAATGTTACAAAAAAAAAATAGAATTAAGGAATGTATGTGATATTTTTAAAAGTTTAGGGGTGCTAAGTAATATTAGTATAAATCTCAGGAGAGATTTATAAAATTATCCCTAAAAATTTTTAAATACTCTTTTACGTAAGCAATTTTCAACTTTTATGCAGTATCAGCTTTTGCGGAAGCAATTTTCAACCAAGATATCATATGCTTAGGAAAAAGAATTTGGGTTGGATAATTGAAAAGGAATTAAATCTCTACTTTTCAAAATCTTAGCATCGATAATAGCCACTCTACACGACAAATAATTAGTTTAGACTTACTTTCTCTGCAGACAAGCCAACATTTTACTCGTAATGCAACCTTTAACTGCTAAGAGCATGCAATGCCAAACATAAAAATTGAGGCTAAAGATGCAACTGTTTCAATCTTTCGGCTGTCTCGTGTGTGGCTGCTGCAAAACCAAGAAAAGATCAAAAGTTAATTAAGAGTTTTACTACTATTTGTTTGCATGCATTTTCAAACAGAACGGTAGAATTCTTCAACAAAGTACATAAGAGAAGTGAAGAAAAGCTCTCTTTAATTCTCTCTCTCCCTTCTTTAATTTGTAGCATGCAAAGCGCAGCCAGAGGGACCCCGCCCGTTATGACTAGAGAAAGAAAAAGGTTCAATTCGGTGGAGAAAATGGTGGGTGGGAATCTTTCTTCATGATCTAATTCACTGTTCACTCACACATAAATAAATTTGCATGCCACGCACAGCCTTTGCGTCAATTTTCTAGCTTAATATTTAGATGTTTTTCCAAAGGAAAATGAAATACAAATTTATAAATTCAGAATTATTTGTCAAAATCACATAAAATTATGGTAAATCACCAATTAGATATGTATTTTATATATTTAATTGAATTTTGTTCCTTAACAAATCTAATAACACTTTAATAACTTTATCATTTGTGACTAGATGCACTCTTCTCCAGATACGGTGGTTAATGTATAATTTCCTATACAGATTATGCATATTCAGACATGTTGCCCTTTGAATTATTAAATTTTGTAACTATATTTATTAATATTGGGTAAACGTTGCGGTATTTTAGATGATGTATAAGCACAGATGGTGGTGTCTCACATAGACTCCTAACTTGCACTTATTCTTCTATTGCAGCCTAAATTTTAATTTTGGATATATTGTATTTTTAATTCTCAAATTTATTCTCATCTCTAATCTAATATTTAATATAGTTACCAGATTTAGTGTATGTTTCAAAATGTGCACACCACCATAAAGTGAAATATTAGTCAAATTTCTTAACGTAGTTAAAAATTAGACCAAAATATGATAAATTTGATAGTTGAAGGTGTAATGTGTTTAAAATTTAAAATAAAACGTGCAAAGTGAGAATGATATATCATAATTTAGGGGATGGGAAGTGAAACTAGTTCCGACCACCTTCACCTATGCTATACTGCGTTTCTAAACAGGTGTGCATGTTATATATACATATACATAACATCTGTTATTTTTAGTAATAATATTAAAATTAAACTGAAATCAGATGAATTTGAAAGTTACGAGTGCAATGAATCCAAATTAAAATTTAGGTAATAGTGTTAAAATTGAACTAAAATAGTGTTAAATTTTAAATATATGAATTTATTGTGTCCAAATTAAAATTCATCTATAGAGTGGAAATCAAATATAAATAAAATGGTATAGAGAGTGGGGGTAAGTCTGAGTACATTGCTTAATTTAATTTAATTTTTTTTAAAAAAAGTATACCTTATACATGATTGTATAATGTCTAATTTCATCATAATTTTGTGACAAGTTTAATATTTACCTTAATTTGAACCAACTGATTAGTTCAAGCCACCAACTTGATCATGTCCAATCACCAATTCAAGTAAATTAATAATCTATACAAAGGATCGAGGACATGGCTCGAGAGTGCTATATGCATCGGAAATTTTACGGTGCTATGATAAAATCATTCTATTAATTTTAGAAATTTATATGGTATAAAGTTTAAAATATGTAATATTATATTTGACACATTTTTAAAGTACCACGAAATAATTCTAGAACATGTCTCTTACAACTTTTAATATTTACTTTACTCCCCACCCCTACATTAGCATATGTATCATACACTACCACATAGCTAGGTATCTTTTTAAGACCCCGATGTGTGTGCGCACCTAAATCATTATTTTCCCACTCCAAATCCAATGCACCCGCTTTATTCCTTTTATGGTTTCAGTGAGATGTGTTGCCGCTGCATAAATATTGGGATGATAGAGAGAGACAATAAAAAGCTTTTAGAGAGGAAATTATATTCAGAGAAAGCAAGTTGTTCATATGGATTTTCAGCAAAATGAAGTTCATATGAATCTTGATCAGTTCTGGCCTGTTGAGCACCCATATTGAGCCTTTGGAGGAAGATCAACCTATAAAATATCCGATTCCTCACACTTCATCTTCAAATGTGAGTACAATCTGTTTTTTGGCTATACATAAAATGTAATTATCTTGTTAATTACAGAAATGACTATGTGCTCCCATTTTTGGATTTTTTTTTTTTCCCTTTTATCAGTTTTAGAAAGCATTTTAATGGGAAATTAAATATGTGGAGAGGCGAGGAACTTTTACAAAGAAAAATTTTACTATTTCAATTTGAATTAAGTTTGTTAATGTTTAGATTTATTAGTTCTATTGTCGAAATTTCAATTACGGGCGGGGTCCCTCTGTCTGCGCTAAGAAGACCAACCTTAAAGACTGGTCTTCTTTTTAAGAATATAGGACCAAATTACTTTTTGTGATAAACAAAAGGCCCGATTGATCGATAAATTAAAGAGACCAAACTGGGGTTTTTTTTTTTTTTTTTCTCTTTTTTTCCAACTTTAGTATAGATGCTACTAAAAAATATATACAATAGCATCCCTGACCGAACATATAACCCATTGGAAAGTTTTCCTCACTTTTCATCCCTGCCCAAATATATAGCCTATTTGTACATGCTAATGCTAACAATTTAATTTGATTTCAATTATAGGAAAATGAAAAAAAGGGAGAACGGTTTTTTTCTGAGAATTTGAGGAGAAAAACTACACTTTTAGAAGTAATAGACCAAAAAGAGATGGTGGTGGGAAGAGAACGTCCACGCCGGGCAGTGCGCAGAAGGCATCACATACGGAATAACATGGAAAATAATGCAACAAGTTCTTTATTGATAATGTCACCGCTCTATCCTTTTCCACCTCCCAATAATACAATCTCCCATAAGTCGGGACAATTTTAACCAAGTTCAAATTATTGGCAATTGTGAAACATCCGCAATTAACTTTAAGAAATTTGTATATTATTTGGATGTGTATTGAGACATTTATCTTCTGATGTATATCTAATTAGATGTGAACTATCTATAATGTTCTGTAATTTGTTATTCACAAACATATAATGCCATCTGTTCTTAAAATCCGTCATCTACTTGTTTTAAGTTAATTTTTTTTAAGAACAAAAGAAGGTATTCTTTAACTGTTGAAGAATATGGACTTTCATATAAAATTAATTGACAATGAATAGAGAGATAAATTTAAGATTACTTGACTAACTGATGTAAGAATATTATCCTTAGATTTGTTTCAATTCAATAAGACTAGCATGATTTACTATAGTTTTCTCTTCTCTAATACATATATTTTTTTTTCCTCATTGGAAGATATTCTGTAGTATTTCCTTTTAATGTGACAATTAGGGATAGGCAAAAGAAAACAAAAGAAGTGAAACAATTGGTCGTCCATTCTACATGTAAAAAACAGGTATTCGAACCGGGAGTTTGAAAAGCGATATAGATCGGCTGGTCCGCATGTCGGGCCACATGAATTTTTTATATTATCATGTTGAAATTTAAAGTAAGATTTATGTTGAAAACACGCGTACTTTGTCGAAATTTTGGATAATTTAATTACAATTTGCCCCCCATAAATGGCGGACTGTTACAAATTATCCCCTAATGTTTATTTTACATACAAATTGCCTCCCAAAGTTAAATAAAGTTAAAATTTTAATCTAAAATGAGCAGTAAAATGTCATAATTATGCTCAATCTTTTAATTGTAACCAACATAAAATTAGATGAGTTGCACTTTGGTATCTGATTTTATTTAATAGGTAACGACCTTTTTAATCTAAAGTTATTAGAAAATTTTTTACCGCTTCAATATTAATTCTATGAATTAGTTCACTATTTTATGTTATCTTCATCACATCTATTTTTAGAATGCCATCACACACTTGTTCCGTAAATATTATTTTATATCTATAGTTAACTATTTTATTTATTTAGTCACATTATTTTAATTTTCTTATTTTTATTTTTCTCTATTATCAATAATTAATTCATTACTTTTTATTTTAAAAAAAATAACATTGTTTGAGTTATATATTACGTTGAGAGATAGTTAATATATATTTTAAATAAATTTGAGTTGATCAACTAACTTATTCCCTCATGCTATCTAGAAAAAGCAAAAGAAAAAAACTTAGAATAATAAATTTAGTTTATTATCATTGTCAAATTTAAGAGAAGAATTTTAGTAAAGAAATTTACAAAGTGTAACTAAAAATATTGAGGGCAACTATGACATTTTAGTACTCTCTTTAGATGTAAATTTTGATTTTATTAAATTTTGGTGGACAATTTATAAATAAAATAAATACAAGAGTAATTTATAACTATCCCATATTTATAGGGAACAAACTGTAATTAAGCTTTTTTTTTTAAAGAAATTTAACTTCATCTTGTGGTATTGTTTTCGTGATTGCTTTTTATAAGGAGAAGCTTGAGAAGTCTTATGTTAATTTTTTTTAAGTATTCATGAGAGTTTATTTAAGGAAATTAGACAATTTTATGTGAAGGTTTTGTTTACGAAGAAAGAACTAAGAATGTGAAGCGAAAAATGGAAAGAAATTTGAAACATCATGTATTTTTTTTTTTAAATAAAAACATTTTTAATTTATAGATTAATTACATTACGTGGCTTATTCTGTGTCAATCATGTTGTGTCGCAAGTAATTATATCATGTCATAATTGTGTTCGAGTCATAAAATTTCAACTCAAATACTATCTAATTAATGATTGTATCGTTTTTTGTCTGACCCATTTATTATCATATCATGTCATGTCTAGCATGTTTAACCCGTTTATGATTAATAGTATTAAATTAATGCAAAAAATAAATTTAATATAGATAATATTTCAAGGTTTTACATGAGTACAAAAAATTTCTCGTATCGTTTTCAATATTATAGTAATCTTAATTATCTAAAACTCTATATAATGCTATATAAAAATATATCTTACGTGCATAATATGTATATTTAAGTGCCAAGATCTAACTAATGTCTTCCATTTATAGTTTTAATGGAAACAACTAAAAGAAAACAAATTACATATGAAAGTTAATAGACGTTGCAATAAAATTTATGTAATATATTTTTATATTGTATCCAATAAAATATGTAATATATTTTTATATATTATTGCATACAATATATTAAATGTGTCAAACGTGTTAACTCGTCTGTCAATTCATTTATTCTCATGTTATAAATCTATTGTATCATATTTATGTTCGTGTCATGAAACCCAATCCTAACTTATTAATTTTCATTAATTTTGTATCGAATTCATGTCGTGTTATCATGTCGTATAAAAAATTGACACCCTTTTAACTTATTCAAATTGCTTTAACTGAACTTATTCAAATTGCTTTAACTGATTAGTCGATTAATCGTGTATTTGATAGAATAGAAGTTTATAAACAATTTAAGATTTTCTTGAACTGATCTATCCGGTTTGATTAATGAATTTGGCTAATGAACCAATTAACCACTGCGCACCCACCCTACCGACGAGGCGACAACTACCCTTATGACGTCCACTCAGTTTAATTAGCATAATCCACCACCTAGAAGTACAAGGAAAAGCCGAATTAAGACCAATGCTGAAATTATCCCCAACTAAAAAAAAAAAAACACTACTGCTTGATATCAAAGGTATATCTCAAAATTCGCAGAAGAGAAATGAAATTGGGTGGAAAACAATTTTTGGGGTAAATTACAATGAATCTCCTTGTGGTTTAGTTAGTGTTCACGTTACCCTCTTATGGTTTGCAAACTTACCATCTGAATCTTTATAGTTCGATATTTTTTTATTTTTTTTTTTGTAAAATGGATGGAAGTTAAAATTCTAACAGAGTTGTGCAAAAAGTCAAAAATACCCCTAGTCTAATACCGCTCCACTGCCAAAAAACCCTTATATAAAAAGAAGGGGTTGCACTTTATATTAAATTACATAACTAACTTTGATTAGAGGTTTAAAATAACTAAAATAACCTCTCAAATTAGAAATTTTCAACCTCCTAACGGTCGTTTAACAAAATATTAAATAGTTTCACTTTAACTAAAACTACAAGAGGACAAATTGCTAAGTTCTCAAACCAAATGATGTAACGTGAATTTATTAAACCAGAAGGAGGTTCTTTGTAATTTATCCTGTATTTTTTGACAACGATGTCCAATTTAGAAAGTAAGACGCTTTCTCTATGATTTTGTAGTCATGACTTCGAGTCACTAGAGAATAGGAGAAAAGTGAATTTAAAAAAAAAAAATTACAACTCAATAAGATCACAATTAACCCACAAATAATAAAATGAATACTAACATAATGTTAGACTAAACTCACACTTGTAATACTAGAACTCAAGGATCTCTAATTCCTGAACCTCAATCTTAATTTTTTTACCACCAGACGAAAACATCACTGGCGGTGAAAACCAACTAAACATAAAAAGACAGTAACTACGATATACTTTCCCCACAGAATGAAAAAACAATTTAGCCGCAATCGATGCTTTTTTTTTCTTTCTCTTTTAATGTTTAAACCAATATCAGCTAAATTATCCATCCAACGAATATCTATTCAGTAAGAGTAATGTTTTCTTCGACACATCTTCATAATTAGAAAACAATTTTTCTAAACTTTCTCATTTTTTCCTTTCTTTTCGTTCTTGTTTTATACAAATGCCAATTTGATCTAATTTTGTGGTGGATAATGTCAAGTACAGGAGTAGTAGATATGTTTAATATAATTAAGAAGACCATGTTAAAATCAATTAAGGCTGACATACATGGAGTGGGCATTTTCTTTTTCTATGGATGGAGTGCATTCCTGCATACATCAAGGTGATTGTGCACCAAAATACAAAAATTATGAGTCTTATATAAGTTCTAATGTAATTTTTATATCTTATTACATAAATACCTTAGTACATAATATTAAAACAAATATATACCGTATGGAAGATGCTAGTTTGGGTGGCTAACTTGGTCCTCTTGTTGTCAACTTGACAGCTCGGGGGATTTGTGTCATTTTCATTTAAGGTAAATTACCGTAAATTTCCATATGATATAATTTTTTGACCTATAACTCTTATATATGTTTAAAAATCTACCTTAAACTATTATGTATTTTAAACTAAAAGGTATTACATATGGAAATCATCCAAACTAGTAGATATTAGTGAAATTACTTATTTACCCTTGACTATTATTCAATGGGTCTCTTCACACTTCACACTTCACCTTCACTTCACTTCACTTCACTTCCACTACCACCATCGCCACTTGCAACTACCATCCTAACCCTTCCCTTCCGGTATTAAAAAAAAAAAAAAAAAAAAAAAGCCAAACTCACTAGATCTACCACCACAAATTAACGTTTATTGTCTTAGCAGATTATAAAACAAATATTTGAAACAAATAAAAAAAAAGGACAAAGCCAAAATTTGACAAAAAATGTCCACAAAAAACCCAACAGGAATTGTTGAGTAAAGATTGGGAGTACAAGCATACACTACTTTTGGTTTCAAGGAAACTCAAGTACAGATATGCTGGCAAAATCTAGTCTGAATCTTCAAGTGAGTGTGATGTTCTTCACTAATCTTCCACAGGTCATGTGGTCTAGCCTCTATTAACATCTGATCTGATGAGGTTTCGCTGGTCTTAAAATTAAACCTAAAAGAAAGCCAAAAATCACCACCCATAACCGAAAACCATTTTGATGTAAACATTCATTGTTTAAAATCTTGATTTATTGAAGAAGATGAAAGAGAAGCTTAAGGCTGTCCTAACCCTCTTCGACATTTTCTAACAAATCCAACATTAGAATCGTAATCTACAAAACAAAATAAGTTCAGTGTGCAACTTTCATGCTAATTTGAGGCTAGAATAATTTTTCCGGTGACAAATTGATGTGGTGCCACCAATGACCATCTCGTCCGATCCGCCATAGTTGAAAGCTTCAAGCGGTTTTTCTTAAATAAATTCATTTTTTAATTGATGGATGACCTAAATGATTTGATGTAGGAAAAAAGAGTATTTTAGTCATTAAATGTTAGATATTTAGGGGAAAATGATTTTTTGCATTTAATACGCGCATTTAGAGCACGTGCAGGATAATAACATTGCCAATTTGGACGAATTCTGTCCATTTTACCTTTTAGTCCAAAAGAAATGAAGGTTTAAAGTAAAATTTCAAAATATATAGGGATTATAGGTCAAAAAGCTATACATACAGGGATTTACAGTATTTTACCCTTTCATTTATGGATAGAATTGGGATGATCTGAATTTTGGTTTACTAACGATAACATGTAGTGATTTTTTGAATATCACTACACAATATAGGGATTTTCATTGATAGACCTTACTGCATGCTCGGGTTCCTTCTTTTTGAGAACCAAAATTTTTTCTTAATGAAATTCAAAATTTCATCCCTTTTTCAATTAGTTATTAACCAGTCAAATTTGAGGAAAGAGTACGTTGAATTTTCAAAATTAGGAATTTCTCCCTTTCAATTCGATAATTATTTTAGTTGTGGAAAGCAAAGTTTGTCATTTGATTCAGCATTGTGTGGTTTACATATGTTGTGCCAAGTATTATAGCTCAATTTAAACATCGAAGCATTAATTAACACCGGCAGGTTAAAATTTTTTTAAACTAACGTTAAATATGATATATTTTTCAGAAAACAATCAATAATTTATTAACAATACTTATATAAGAAGTGTTAAAATGAAAGACACTGTCACTAGAATCGTAAACGATGAACAAAATCATGCAAGTATCTAAAATAAATAGAAATTAAAAAAAATATATATCCAAAAGTAATGGAGTATTTTCTTTTTGCAACCAAGGATAGTGCTTATATAATAGTAAGAAATTACTTATATATAGAAGCCCACAATGTTCGTGCATTTAAGACAGAAATACATGCAGGGAAGGGAAGGAAATCTATTTATTTCAACAAGACTACAAAGGGGAAATTAAAGGATCTGTGCGCTTTCTCCTTTGCTTGTTTCTGTATGCTTAATTATTTAAGAAAAGTTCTACGGTTTCACATTTGTAATGTGAAACCGTAGAACCTGTCTCTTCTTTTTGATCTAGTAGCTGATATTGGTTTAAATTTAAAATATAACTAGAGCTGTCTATGTAAAGTGACGTAGAATTTTCCTGTGAATATCAACTTGACACAACAGCAAAAGGCCCTGCGATGGCTTCAGCAACCGGACCAATTGAACTCTGAACAATATTACCAGTCAATGTGATAGGTGCTTCTAGCTTTCCAGTAGAAGGTAAAGCCGAACAACCTATGATGGGAAGGTCAACATAGACAGGCCATGGTAGAGTTGTTGATGCAGTAAGATCAATGTTGAGAGTGGTAACTAGGGGGATGATCAAATCTTTGAAAACATCAGCATTAGCAGAAATCAATAATAAGAATATCAGCAGCTTGATTTGGAGCATTCTCCCCTATCGTTACTGAGCCCGACACATTAATAGGTTGGCTTCCCGGTGAAGGGTTTCCTGTGGGAGAGCATGCTAACCGGCCGGTTACTTCGACTCCGGCTACATATTGGCCCTTGTAGAGAATGCCATAGGCTAATGAAATTGAGCTTGCAAAAAGGAGACCCAAGGTGGAAGAAAAAAGTAAGAGAAGCCCTTCTATATATGTGCAAAATAGACTGGAAGATTGTTGAAATTGTATGATTTCTTGAGTGCAAAGTTTTAATGTGGATAGAGAAGAGAATACTCACTTATTTATAGACTGATTTCTTGTTTGTCTAATGGTATTTGCAAGTCTAAAACTTTTTTAGAGTTACCTGCTCAATTGGGCATTGATGTGAAAGTTTTCAGTGCCACGAATTAATCAAACGTTGTCAGGTGGATTTAAAATTTTATCTTTTTTTTTCGAATTTTTTAACGATATTATTAAACATTCAACCATTAAAATTATTGGTCACTCTTAATTTATTCCCACCTTGCTATATATTGTTAGAATTATTACTTCACGAGAATTTTACAATTATACTGACGGAATCACTCTGTTGGTTTTAAAAAATTTTATAATACAAATTTTTAAAACAAATAATATTCAATTAAGTAAGCCAAAAAATAAAATATATCCATGAAACCAATTGGGAACAAATGAACAAGGAAGGTAACAAGCAATCCAAATTGCTAAACCGTGTAAAGCCACAAGAAAGAAAAAATTAAACAATGATGGCCTTAAAACTTTCATCAATTGAATTCGACAGTAACGAAAATAAGCGGCCGGAATTTTGGGAGGAAATAAATTTATTAAACTTGTCAATGCAATTTTCCTCAATTCAAATAACTAGGCACAATGCCTTTAAATAGGTACAAACTAATCTAAGGATTCAACCAACTTAATTTCCTAATACCAAATAAACTAGAGTAAATCCCTTACAAACTCAACTACTAAAAATAATATAATTAAAACTTCCAAATCCTAATTAGGCTTGATTTATATTCCAACATTGCCTCCATTAAATCAAACTTTCATAAAATCCGGTCCGACGCCATCACAATAATACAACCTCAAGAGAAATTTCAGTCATTGTATAAACGATGTGCAACTTCAACTTATGGTTGGTCTTCATCTTTATTTTCACACGTGGTAGTGGACAGATCTTGTATTTTGCATACAATTTGATGGCTAACTCTTCTCGATCAAAGAATTGATTCATACTTATCCAGTCACAATTGACGACACTATAATTTTGTCTCACACAATAATCCTCCAAATTATTTCCAAAAACCAAGAAATCATACCCTTCTTTTTGATAATTTGAACCACCAAATTTTCCAATACCACAATCTTTAATTAGTTGGTCCACTCCACCATGATTTTCAATAATAATTTTAAAATCACTATTTTCTTCCAATAATTCATGGATTCCAAGAAAATCAATTTTATCCATCAAATTATTCTTCTCAATAATATTTTTAAAAATATCAATAGTGTCTTTTTCAAATTCTTTTCCTACTATCCCAACCAAATCACAAATTTTCGTCTCATACTCATTCAATCCAACAATTTTCAGATTCATAAAAGATTGTATAAAGAAAATCATCATCGTGATGTATATATCTTTCAATGATTATTTTTCATTCCAATTTGTATTGAATTTAAAAGATAATCACAATTATCGTAAACAAATTCTCATTAAAATATAGATGTGATTTGACCAAAAAATTTAGGTGAGCATTTAAATTTGAGTTTTAATTTCAAAAATTTTGATACTTGCATGATTTCGTTCATCGTTTACCTGTCTCTTCATACACATCTAGATTGTGTATAAGAGACAGATAATCTCAATTCTTTGACATCACCTAAACCACATCTTTTCAAACATTCTTCCATGATGTTTGCCCATTCAAATTTTTCTTCACTACCCATAAACATGTGCAAAATTTCAAAATTTTCACCATTAATAAATTCTCTACCCATCATGGCAATTCAAAAAAACAAAACAAAACAAAACAAATGTGTACCTTGCAAACAAATTTTTTTCGTTCTTGAATTTCTTGGCTACCTTTCTTAACTAAAACTTTGGCACGACTTTTTTCTCATGTGGACCAACTAATTAAAGATTGTGGTATTGGAAAATTTGGTGGTTCAAATTATCAAAANAGAAAGCCTGTCTCTTATATTCTTTGATCGAGAAGAGTTAGCCATCAAATTGTATGCAAAATACAAGATCTGTCCACTACCACGTGTGAAAATAAAGATGAAGACCAACCATAAGTTGAAGTTGCACATCGTTTATACAATGACTGAAATTTCTCTTGAGGTTGTGGCTTGTGATGGCGTCGGACCGATCTTTTATGAAATCTTGATGTTAATGGACATGTTGGAATCAAAATCAACCTAATTAGGATTTGGAAGTTTTAATTATTTTATTTTTAGTAGTTGAGTTTGTAAGGGATTTACTCTAGTTTATTTGGTATTAGGAAATTAAGTTGGTTGAATCCTTAGATTAGTTTGTACCTATTTAAAGGCATTGTGCCTAGTTATTTCAATTGAGGAAAATTGCATTGACAAGTTTAATAAATAACTCTACCATGGCAACTTAATCCAATAGTCCTTCCTGGCACTTTTTTCAATCTACCTTGCATAATTTTTGAGTCTTTCGAAAAGCCCTGTCTCCGTTGTGACATGTGTGAAAAGTGAAAACAAGAAGTTTGCGGGTAAAGTGTTTTCTACCAGGTTTATTCAATAAAAATCGTGCCCCCAGTGTGAAAATATTGAGCTCAAGTTTGAGAGTAGAATTCAGTTCCCAATTCAAATGACTTCTTGCGACACATCAAGTGGTCGGCTTCCCGGTAAAGGGTATCCCGTGGAAGGGCACGCTATCCGGCCGCTTACTTCGACTCCAGCTACATTAATCTGGCCATGGTACAAAAAATCGGTTGAGCCCAAGTCGACTCAGCCAAGTGGTATTTGAAACAATTCTTCTCGATCCGATACTGATACATTGTTCTAGTTTATATACATCTTAAAATTTAGATTAAAATTACAGTATAAGACTTTTTTTTTTTTTTTACTAATTCATGCCTTAAAACTAATTCACAAACAATTATTTATGATTTTCACTTCAATTTTTATGATTTTAAATAAATTGATATCCGATACCATTTCGTGATCGAGGTGAAATAGTCACCACTGCGACCGCAACTAATACCATGACTTTAAACCATGATTTTGGCAGATGAAATTAAGCATGCAAAGAGGAGAGCAATTAGGTGAAAGAAAAATGTTACAAGAGAAGCCATTCAATATGTTACAAAAACTGTATGCTTTCTTGAGTGCGAAATTCTAGTATTGATGGATAGAGAAGGGAATTGATACTTATTTACAGATTTCTTGTTTGCTTTATGAAATTTGCATGTTTAAAATACTTTTTTCAGGGCTGTTGCCTCAATTGAGCATTAATTAGATCTAGATGAGATTTTTTATGTCAAATTTTTAAGTACATAACAATAAAAATCTATCATATAGATTTAAAATTTTAATCACTATCTATTTTTGAATTGATAGTATATAAGAATAAATTGTCAAAATTATTAATAACATCAAATTCGCAGATGTGATATAATTGGAATTAATCCCCCACTGGCCTATGTACTGTGGGGGTTATTATTAGGCAGCTTCAATAAATAGGAGAAACGGGTCACTTCTTCTCTTAAATAATTAATGGTGCCAAGTTCAAAAGGGAACCAACACATTTCTGCATTATTTTTTGTTTTTCTTTTTTTTTTTTTTAAATTGACAATCTCGTAACTTAACTTTCTCTTCTCTTAAATAATTAATGGTGCCAAGTTCAAAACGCGACCAACACATTTCTGCATTAATTTTTGTTTTTCTTTTTCCAATCGGCAATCTCATAACTTAATTTATTCTAATCTACTATGTAATGTTGAAAAATGGACCAATCCTTCTGTAACCCATATTAGAGAAACGGGACCAACCAATTCCTCAAATCAATAAACTCCACAACCACATTCCACCCATCAATGCAAGTAAAAAAAAGAGAATATAAGAAGAAGAATGAAAAGAGAAGAATGAAATAGGTAAATATATATAGAGAGAGAGGAAAAGAGAATATAAGAAGAAATTAAAAAAAAAAAAGAAAAAAAAGAAAAGGAAATCCAAAGAAGGTAAATCTAAACACTAGAAATTTTATCTTAGAATGAAGTAATTACTTGGCATATTTAGTAGTTGTTCTTAATGAGAGACTTGCATATGGAGTGGGAAGGCCCATTTTCTAAAAAATAGAGGGAATATTATTTTTTTGTAAGTGAATAATTTTATTCACATAAAAAAATGTTATTGGTCTAAAAGCAACTATTAGAAATGTCAAATAATTGTTCTTATTTAAAATAAAAATTTCCTCTAAACACATACTATAATATTGATATGGCTCGGGTTGGTGGAACTAGTGATAAAAGGGCCATACAAGGCCATGTAATTTGAAAACTTAAACCAATTTGTATAGTTCTACATTTCTTTTTTAATACCTGTTGAAATTTTATTTTGAGCAAATGCCACAAACAACCTCTATACTTTTTCTAATAATGATCAGTATCGGTCACTTAGTTTTAAATTTAGACAAATTGTACTCGAACTTTTTTATGGAAAATGATTTACAAATCAATAAATTTAGGATCACTTTTCAAAATTACTCTACGTGATAAGATTATATTGAATCACCAAACACCTGATTTTAGATATTCGGTTGGATTTTATTTCTTCTTTTGCGATCCATTGTTAAGACATAACCAAAAAAGAGAATAAAGTAATAGATTTCGATATTGAGAATAGATGAGGAATTTATTATCTCTTATTTAGAATTATATTTCATTAAGGATGGATGTTTAGACATCACAAAAAAGAATATAGGTAGTTGGAATAGATGACAGTAATTCATTTAATTATGTCTCCTATTGGGAATTGAGAATTATATTTCATTAAAGGTGAATATTTTAGATACTACAAAAAAAGGGATAGAAACACTTAAATAGGGAGAATTTTAGATAGGTTAGTTGTATTTCATTAAGACCATTAGGATTAATTTCATTGTATCTCTTAATGTTTAGGGTTACTATTATTTTAATTCCTAATATTATTTTTTAGATACTTAAGTCCCTGGACTAACGGTTTTTGCATGTCTTAGACTTTTCATGTACTAAAATAACCTTTTTACCTTCAAATTTTCATGAAAAATTGTTGAATCATGTACTAAAATGAGAGAAAAATGGAAAATGAAGCAGTGAAAATGTGATAAAAAAGAAAAGAAAAGATAATGATATTTATAGAAGGATAGAATTTTATTTAAACAAATTCATAAGAGTTTTTTTGTCAAAATGAGTAGCAAAATTGAGTTGGATTTAACAGAAGGATTCAAATGGCTAAATAATAACATGAGAAACTAAAGTGATAGTGACCTTGAATGTTAAAGTGAAATTAACACAACATTTTAAATATGAAACTATTTAATTAAGAGTATATTAGGTGCAACAAAAAAAGAAAAAAAAAAGTAATTTATCTAGGATGTGTATAAGAGACAGACTTAATGCTAGTATATACCTACCCTTAATGAAATATTCTTACAATACTAATAGGAAACATATAAGAGACAGTATATGGGTAGTGCTTTCCTGCCCTTCCACGGGATACCCTCTGTCTCTTATACACATCATTCAAAAAGGGGATTAATACTTAATTATGTTTTCCTATTGAGAATTGGAGATTATATTTTATTAAACATGGGTATTTTAGACGTCACAAAAAATGAGAGAAACACTTAAATATGTTTCCTATTAGTAACTGAAAATTATATTTCATTAAGGGTAGGTATACATACTAATTGCATTAAGTAATATGCTCAAGATTTGTAGAATCAGGATCTTATATAGAATCGTTTTAAAAATTGCAAGATCGGATCGTAAGTAGAATCGTAAGATCCTACCGAAAACACAAAAATATAAATTTTATTTATTTTTAAATCTAATATTCAACAAAAACTTATACAAATAAACACAAAATTTTAATATTCATCATAAAATATCTTTCTTTAATTTAATTTTATAATATTTGCTACATATAGTCATAATATAAAAAGTTCTGCATCATCATAAATTTAATAGTGGGTTTTTAATTAAAAACTAAAATAAAATAATATGAATAATCTTTTAGCATAAAATATAATTTTTGAATGAAAAATTATCAAAATACTAACTTAACCTAATAAATATAGACATAGACTAAAATATTATAAGGGTATAACTAGTATTTATCTATAATAAGAATCCTACCTCTAAAATCGGAATTAAAATTATAAATTTAAATCGGAAAAAAGTATGATCACAAAGATATAGTCCGAATTCTAACAACTTCTCAACAGGACGGTAGCCTGTACGGGCTAAAAACTTTAATCTCTTCGTGGGGTATTCAATTACTATTTGCTATTTGTTGCCGGTAGAGGTATGTTACATATTCCTGCTAAAAGAACCACTGAATCAACTATAATATCTATATTTTATTTATAAAAAAAAAACTATGAAATTTGAAAATTGTCAAGTTTCTATTCAACTACAAAAGTTGTTTAACACTTGACATTCCGAGTACAATGTTAAAATGTGTCTCACAACACCTCGCTAGTGTCTAAAACACTAACCAATCTGCTGGGACCATTATGAATAAAGAGGCGATTCATCGATGTGGTATTGATGAATATGGACTAGGATTGTGGTTATAGCATACGGGAATTATGTAACTGTCTCTCGGGAGTGAGATCAAGACCCACTGGTAGTGGCAGTGATCGAACCTCCAGTAGCAGCAACAGCTCAGAAACATATAATATAACCGGTGAAAATGGTTAGATGGTGCTGAACCAGAGCAGCTGGAGGAGTTTCCAGACATTCCAATCATCTGCTGATGGCAATTTGAGAATTAAAATAACAATAAACACTAAACATGAAAGAATGTTACATTTCTGTTATGTGGATTTAACTTTCAACTTAGAGGGCAAATATACAAAGTTTAATTTCGATGGACTATTTTCTAAATTCATGGTATCGAACTTGGCTACAAACACAAACACTGGTTTACAGTCATTCAACAAGGGAGATGCATAAAGCAACAGCCATTCCCATCGTCAACGATTCACTAATTGGGTAGCTGTACTTTTCAATGTTGAGCTACCATGATTCATCTCAGCTAAAACTCCGGCAACAGATATATAGATAAATCCACCAGCTGTAAATCCCTGTCAAAGAACAGCAGTCGCTTAATTGATTTCTTTAGCAATTATTGAAGTTACCATCCAGAAACTCAAAAACATTGCTTAACTAGCCATTCTCACCTCAATTAAAGACGACTGCCCTGGATCTTGGCCAAATATCAAAGCCTGCATTATGAAGGAGCACCGAGATTACATTAGTTTAGTTATCTTTTCATAGCCCTGAGCACAAAGGAACAATCAGACGAATCCATTTGAACAAAAAGAATCAGGAAAGGAAGAAAAGCAAATAATATGAATAACTAGTGCTATTAAGAGAATTTACCAACGCAGTTCCTGCAAGTGCCACCAGCGCAGAGAGAAAGTTAAAGAAAAGGGCCTTGGAAACACTAAAACCAGATCTCACGAGTATTCCAAAGTCACCTATCCTGTACAATATGGATAAACAATTTAACAACAGTTGGCAACAGTACATGAGAATTGTTTGAGATGCGCAAAAACCAGAACGGGATGAAATAAAATGAAATATGGTTTGATGTGGAACTGCAACAAATGCAACAGAATATTTAGTAAACTATTTCTTACACAAACTAGACAACCTCACTCATAATTGATGTTCTTCCTTACAAGACTTTTATCTCAATCTCGACTAATTCAACCAAAATATAATAAGCACAATCGTATGGCTCAGGATATTAGTAAGAGAAATTCTGAAAAGCAAAAAAAGAATTTATGCTTCTATTAAAATGACATTAAAATACTTGAACACAGTATTTTGTGGCAGGTAAAACCATGTACTCCATTCATACATTTTTAGCTGAAGTCTGATTAAGTAAAACACTTAAAAGGTGTTTTGTTAGAAGCACCAGAAATAGACTAATTTTTCCATACACTAGCTAACACAATTTTTTTTTTTAATCCCACAAACTCCCTCTATTTTTCCATTATATTAGTCAATACAAACATAACAACAAATTAAGACCCTATTATTTTGTTTAAGGAAATAAAAATCAACTGATATTTAACTTAAAAGAAACGCAACAATGATCCATACAGAAGAAGATTGTTGAATAAAAGAAAATCAGACCTCTTGAGGAAGCTCATGAGCAAGCAGGAAGAGAGTTCTTGACCATCCTCCAACGGATCCATATAGCAGGAAAGCACTACCCAAAGCCATCCCATCAGTAAAATTGTGCTGTGTAATAACAGATAATATCTTCAGAATGGAAATCTCATTGCAAACTCTGAATGTCAAAATGCATATATATTTGTCCATACTAGCCTCAAAGTTCATATTAAACGAAAAGATTGTAAGAAGTTACAAAGGATAAAATTCATACCACGCCATCAGAAAAAAGGTTCAGATAACCAAAGACAAGATTTGACGATGATTTAGCTTCATGTTTGTCTGTCAATTTGGTGAAGCCATTAGCACACATTGGGCATGCCCTTTAAAGATAAATAGTTATAAAAGTTCCAAGGACATTAATATTTTTGTTTTAAATCATTTGTAACCTGTGGTTTATGCACATCTACATTGTATAAGGGACAGATGCACAAAACAGGTACTCTTATACAGTTCTACTTGTTCCCCAGAGGAATAAAATTTGATGAAATTTATTTGGAAAATGAGCTAAACGTTCATTTGCAACGGATTAGTCATGCTAAATTCACAAGGCAGGGTGAATGAGATTCAAATGAGATAATTTAGGTGGCGATAAAGAGTTATGTACAAATTTTTGGAATTTTTGATAATGTCCAGAGTTTCCTATGTTCTCTTTTAGAGGTTGGACCTTTATACCTAGTTAGAAGATAAACAAGAGAATGCTTAAAAAAATTAAGGTGGTAACAGTGATAGCAAAGTTCTTGTTTCCAGCGATTCAATATATGAACTTTCCCAATTTAATAACAATCACGAATTGCTCCAAAAACGATAATTTACTTCTGCACCATCCCTTTTGTCAGCGCAGTAAAATTTAGCTTCTTCTAGGCTCATAACAGAAACTAATAAGTTTATCATGGAACAGTAAAAAGGAAAAAAAAAAGAAAGAAAAGAAAGAACAACCTGAAACAGCAGCATCAGGATGAACCTTCACACCATTGTCTATTATACTTAAAGATATCACAACATACAAATTCCTTAACCTACCTTCCGGATAACAGCACCTTCTATTTGCTTTTCTTCTCCAGTAAGAGAACCAGTAGAACCTCCATCTACCACTTTTTCTTCAGATGGCTTTCCTGTCAAATTTCTATTTCTCTCATCTTTGGAAAGCCCCGGAAGATTCTCCTCAGCATCATTCTCAGTTTTCAACTTTGTATTCTTCTTATGATGATGATGATGACCATGACCCCACACACTACCTCCTCCAGATGAATCTTCAACATACCTCACAAGCTTCTCAACAAGAAGAAACAATACAATTCCAGCTGCAACAATAAAAACATCATCACTAATAGCAGAAATGAAAACCATAGCGCCTTCAGTGTTATAGAGGACGGGGGCCCTCAAGGGGCACACTCAAATTTTAATAATAAGCATCGCGAGTGAATTTTACGAATTAGACTCAGAAGTTGAGAGCAAATCAAGATACAGGAATTCATGAATTCAAGCATGTCTTGTAAACAATTCAAATACCGATTTTGGGACAGATCCACGATCCATACAGCCACAGAAGAAACAAGCTTCACTCCCTACAACACTCAGGCAATTTTGATTTTAATACAAAGCACTGTCCTCACCAGAAGATATTTTCCTATGGAGATGATATGAAATTTCTAAACTAATGATCAGACTAGTGAATTTATTTTGATTCCCCCTATAAACAATCAGTACATACTTTATGAGAACCACCACAAGAATTTACTCTTCTTGAGGTAACGCTATCTGCTTAGATTTCAGCTTTTTTGATGGTTTTACTGTAGAAATTTAACAATATGTAACCATTTTCCCTCTTCTTTTCAGAAATTCAAAAATAGGCAGTCCCTGAACCCAACAAGTTGTGCATTTGACAATGAACTTGAAATCTTCACCACAATAACTGGACATTTTCAACTACCCAAAATGAAAAGACCAACATTATGACCTATGCCAGTGCATGCTTAAAACCAAAATGAAGCATTTAGTTAAACTTAGCAAGTATTGACATGTTCCTTGCTTACCTAAAATGGATAATCCAACAGAAAGATCCTTCAGAGAATGTGAATGCGATTGAAAGTGATCATGTCCAGAATGAACATGAGCATGAGCATGGTCCTCATGATGATCATGAGAATGGGAGTGTTCACCGCCTGCAAAATAAAAACATAATAGTTTAGCCACTGATTCGAACCACAAAGTGAGAACTTATTCCCAGTGAAGCCAGATAAGTCAAAACTTAATTCTGGTGAAACCAGATTAGTTTCTAAGTATTTGAAAATATAGTTTGACTATGTTTTCTCTTCTTTTAGAGGGCATTCAAAAACTGTGTCTTGAACTAAACAAAACAAAACAAAATAATGGATAATCACAAATCTCATCAAGTTTGTACATATCCATCCTCTCCAATTCATTTGAATTTCTCAATACTCTTTCCTACTCGCTCATTCTGTCTGTCCTCAACTTTGCCATTTCCAAAATCAAACAATTCGTCCAATGTCCTAGGGATGTTGTCCAATCATATTGCATGATGCATATCTTAGATGTATAATTACACAGTTATCCTACTCTATTAGACACTTGACACATTTCTATCCGAAAGCAACTTTATGTTTCCAGCTTTGAACTCATTCCATTTCAGTAACAGCATAAGACCCTCATGGATGCCGAATACTTTCACCAAGTAGAAGAGAGAACTTTTCATAGTCACTTACACTGCAAAGACGTTATGTACCTTAAACATGTGAAGGAAGTAAATAGATAGGGATGAAAATTTTGAAAATCAAGAAGCAAGTCCTAAAGGATGATATCATACAAAAGATGAAGGCGAGAAGTTCATGTGGAGTCTGATCTGGAAGAGGAGAAAACCAACAGTTGAGGAGCCTGATGAGATAACAGCCTATAAGAAGGTTTAGGCTACAGAGAAAAAGTAAAACAGTTTTGCACATAGAATGTCCTTGGAGAGTGAAAATAATGTTCTTGTCAGGTCTTTGAAATTAAACAATTGGGTATCTGTATACATGGTCAAATGTAAGGCTGAACAAGACTATCATGAGATGTCCTGTATACTGAACATGTGGTTTTATGACACATGTCAGGGACCTCATTTTATCCTTAGGTGCAAGTAGCCAGCAATACCAATCAGATCAACTACATGCTAATTATAAAAAAGGCATGTAGAACTAGACGTGCAAAGGATTAAAGTCCCACCATAGAAACTATAATCTCCTACCTGTGGGCCTGCCAAATCACACACTTCTAGAACCATTCAAGGTGTTAACATGAGCACCCATTTAGCATGCAAGATGAGGCATATACATTACATAAAGTATTAAAACATTGAAGAAATTACCAAAAGCATGAGGTAATTGATGCAGAAAAGCGTCCCCCAACATAGCTCCAGCCTGCAGGTGAAGAGTCATAACATAAGAAATAAATGATGGATCAACTTAAACAGAAAAAGTATAGACAAGTGTATCAAATCATCAGCGGAAGCAATTGTCATAGTAAAAAGTGAAGATCTTACAAGATCAGAATTGTTATAGGCTTATAGCAGTTTGGGAGCCTGAGAACTCTATTTGTTCAAAGGATTCAGGAAATGCAACTTGTATTATCTGTTCAAATTAGGAACACCGCAAACAAAAACATTTCCAGGATGACCGGAATGAGAGTACATCTTAATACTCCTCAGCTAGATTACCATAACCAAAAGCTTTTAGATAACTGAGAAAAGTCCTAAAATTAGTTCAAAGAATTGAGATTCAGAAATAGAAGTCAAACACTTTAACTAGCATTCAGTCATGAATTATTCGGTGAAGGGAAAATGCAGAAATGGCTATACAAATAGAAGGCCTAACAATTAACCGTAAAAAGAAAATTTATATCCTAAAAAGTGCACAACTGAAGGATGAGAAGGAAAAAGTTATAAAGAATCCAACCCCAAAGAGAGCCAATGAATCGACAACTGCCTTTGATGGCTTTCCTTGTACTGCACAAGCCAGAAATTCAAGTCTCCTGTTATCAGCAAAAAGGATATAGCCCCAAAGAAAAAACAATAGTGAATTTCTGTGGAACAGTATGAAACTGAAGCTACTTACTAAATATTAAAGGCAAAATAATCAGGCAAATAAGAGAAGCCAAGCTCACCAAGAGTGAGCAGCCCATTGCATGAATCCAAAGGCCTGTCAAGGAACCCAAAAAAAGAACATAAAGATGAAGCATGTATTAGAGACAGTCATAAACTGATATACAGGTTAGGAATGCCTGGAGAAGTAAAAAAAATTAATAAATAAACTGATACAAGTTAAGAATGCCTGGAAGAGAGAGAGGAGAGAGGAGAGAGAGACCTCTAGAAGTGCAATCAACACAAATGTCAGACTATACTTCTATTTCACAAGTATGGTGATCATCCAGGAGAAATTCAGGAGAAGGATTCCTCATATACCAGCAACAACTTACAACAAAATACATCATCAGGAGCTACACTATGAAGCAAGTTGTATTGTATGTCTCCTGCACTAAGGCCCCATTTGGCTTATCATTAGGAGAACATTTGCAGCCAAAATGCTATTCTTTGACCTATTTAACCGTGAGAAAACACTAAAATCCCGGTTTAAAGCTGCCTACACCCCAGCTTGTCAAACTGGCCAAAAATCAAGAATAATTGGCCTCCTCAAATGCAGAATAGCAAGTATTAAATTTCGGGAAAAAAATTAAAAACCAAATAGTAAATCCAAAATTAATAATCTTTATTAAATTTGTTCAACAACTAATAAAATATCAAGATGGAAAGCACAGAAACACCTGTCTCGAATACAAAACAAAATGCTAGAAGAAAAAATTACCCAAAAAGTTAAACTTAACAAAAAAAAAAAAGTAGGAATGTACCAAGCCCAGAAAGCTCCCCATCTCCAGCAGCTGAAGTACCATCATGACGATGATGGTGATCGTGATGGTGGTGGTCCTCACCTCCATATCGTACAATTTCAAATCCTCCTCTTCCGCCAACTCCTCCGGCAACAATTTCCTCTTCATCACTCCATCATCCTCCACGTCACCATGACGTCCGTGCTGATGCATGCACCTCCTCCCCAACCCCATCATGATGATGATGGCCATGGCTACAACCGGCGTCATGATGATGCTGATGATGATGATGTCCATGGAACCCCTCATGCGCCGCCGTTACACCGAATCCAAAAATCACAAACCCCGCAAAAATTACTCCAATTCTCACCACCGAAAACCGGATCCCTTGCTGAATTCGAGCTCCCATTATTTATTTATTTTTTTCCTTTTTTAATGGGGGATTTTGAGATGGAGGTTTTTGAAGAAGTGGGGAGTGGAGTTGACTGAAAAACAGAAGAAGCAGTTACTATATTCGAAATGGGGTGGTTTTTTTTTTTTTACTAACTTCTATTAAGGGCGTGTTTGGGGAAACGGAATTTAAGAAGGGCGTTTTTTGCAGGTACCTTCAATGGTGATGAAACAAACGGCACAGAAAAAGAGGATAATTATGCCTACTATGATACCAAATGTTAGTACATCCATTATTTATTTATTTTTTTAATTTCACAAAATGAATTTATTTCATTACTATTAATTAGTAGTAGTGGAAGAATTTCAGTAGATTGGAAAGAAATTCCAATTTGAGGGTTGGATATCATGGGATATCTGGTACAAGGAGTGTGAGTGGATAAGTGGGTTGTTGAATTATGGAAGATTGATGATGAGTGATTGAGCATGGTGTGAATTGGAATTGAGACATCTTCATGTGGTGGTGGTTAAGCACAGGTTATTTTAATTCATTTGGTCTAATTAAGCATCAATAAGAATAATAGTCTGTGTTTAAGTTAAACCAAAGCATACACTAACTCAACCAAGATATGTAAGTTTTGCATACTTTCCACTAAATCCTACCATTATCATAAAAAATATATATTAATTTTGTTTGCACAAATATTATTCATGATATTATTTAATAATTATCATAATAAATTTTTTAAAATATGCTATATATATAAGAGGAAAGTTTGTCAAAAAAATATATTATGAAATGATTATAAAATATTATTTGAACACTAATGATATATATAATGATTATAAACTTTAAATTTTTTATTACCAATTTTATTTAATATTAGGACGTAATAGTTTTAGCCCATCTTGCACGGGTAATGATGCTATGTGTATATATATGTATGTATATGTGTGTGAAACGATTCAAAGATTATTAGGGAGAATAATTATGTTAATTAAAATTTAATATGTTCAAAACTTGGAAAGTAGATTTTTCATGGAAACAATAACAAATAAAATGGATTAACAATAATATATTAATATAATATTTGGATAGCAATTTAATTTCCAGTTATTTCAAGTTCAATAATGCTAGACTAATTTCACATTCCCAATGTTGTCCATTGCTATTTTTGGACACACACATTAACATTCAAACAGAAGAATGGATAGTCTTAACAATAAAAAGGATTTATTCAAGTTCTTGAAATGGCCAATGAAGAAATTTTATTACAAGAAGATCTTATCAGGTGACATGTTATTATTTAAAGTGGTAGGTATAAAAATAAAATGAATGATTGGTGGACCATTATTTAAAAATATTAGAATCTCATTATTTAGAAATATTACTTAACATGCCATTTGGTAAGATTTTCATATAACAAAGTTTTTCTGACCAATGGTCATCAAATTAAGCCTGCGCATTGTCCCATGGAAATTGAGCTTTTTAAATATTGCATGTTCATTCAACTCAGCCTTTCTATTACTCAATTTGTAGGCATCTCCGCGATTAGAAGATTGACAATCTAATGTACTGATAAGTGATCAGATTTTTAGTGATTAATTATGCCTTCGGTACACTAGATAATAATGAGAGACATTGGCCTGTCTCTTATAGACATATAGATGTGTATATATAGATATATATATATGCATTCATAGTGGTGTTGCAATGTCTCAAGAGAATAGAATTTTCTAAAATTATACTTGTTTGGAAAATCATTTTTTTTATGCTGATTTGAAATGGAATAACCGTCAGGGAGGAACTCGCATACAATAAATGCGAATTAAGTGAGCTCATGCGAAAAATAAAATTTTGAAAATTTAAAAATAAAAAAAATTCATGACTGAATGCTAGGTCAAAGCCATTTTTGTAAAAATGAAAAAAAAAAGAAAATAACTGAAGCTCACTCAATTCACATTTTTACATAAAAAAAAAATCACGAAAAAAAATATTTTATTTCATTGCGAGGTCAGACGAATTTGTTTTAATTTTATTTTTATAAAAAATATTTGCATGTAACTTTGTATTTAACAAATGTGAAGTCATGATGACTTTTTTTTTTTTTTTTTGGCACTATTACAAAAAACTATTTGATGTTTTTGTTAGTTAAAAAAGGATTTGACCGTAAGACAAAAATAGCTTAAACACTAAATTGTGAACATTTATTTTAATAGGATATATAAGAATACTAAACCGTTATCTTTAAATCATAAACTCTAATATTAATGAAATATTACACGAATGAAATGTTGTACAAAAGCAAATTTATTAATTTATCATATTTTTTGATAAAATTTTGACATAACCTCCCGTCTATTTTACGAACATTCTCCCTGCCAACAACCATACCCAACAAGGGCAAAAAACATCCATAAAAATCCGACAAAGACTAAAAAATATAAATAAAAACCTAACAATAATATAAAAACACCCGATAAGGGCAAACAATGATATACAAATAACATTCATCAATCACACATGTTAGCATAAGGTAATAAAATATGTCTATGTCAATGTCCATGATCTCCAAATCTTCCCCCCTCCCGTACCATACTCTCTAGGTTTAGGAACCCTTTTTGACCGATGAACATAAAATTGTGATGTAACTCGCTCTTGAGTACTGAGCAATTTGTGACGAAGCTATGTTTTGTGCATGTTCATGTTCTTCATTTGAAACAATAGGACTAGTATGAGTAGGACCTGGACCACTGGACGACAGTCCAAAAGATGATGGTCCCATCGGAGTGCGCATTGGCGAAAGTATTTGTGAAGTGTCACCCTCGAATTGCATATTGACATGAGGGGATCCAACATCTACATGATGGGCCGAGGTGATGGAACTCGACGACGGTGACGACCACCACCGTGTTGCCCCCTCGCCGAGTAGCTCGATCTACTCTATGTGGATCCTGTGTTTGGTGTGGATGTCCAACGTAACCAGCAGCTGACGGAGGCCAAAGATCAAGACGGCTTAATTCGCCTACTGCATGTAGTGAATCAGAAGTGAAGTGTCTGATCTGTACCCAACTATTGGTATCCGGATCATCATCCTCAGTCAGGTAGTCCAACGACATGTAGTACAATCTAGCCATGGAGTCCATCTACCATAAAAGTTAAAATTAGTATTACTAAAGTCATTTGAAAAAGAAAAAGAGTAACAAAAAATAAATAATTACTTATTAGATAATCTACACGCCCACTATCGTCGTGATACCCTTCTAGAAAAGTAGGGTGATGACCGGATTGGATATATAGACCACCATCCTCGATCGGTTTCATTGCATATAATCATGTGATGCATGTGTAGTATCAGCACATGGGAGACCAACCAGGATGCAGTCGACTGCATCCCTTCTTGCCCCCTAAATATCTATATAAGTTCGGTGGGTCAATTCCCAATTATTGTTTGCCCAACCACGACGGTCTATCAAATGGAGTGTAACTTGATTCCCAATCAATCTCTGATCTGGTATGGGTTGGTGCAACCCGAACTGTTGCATAACCCGATGAGGTAGGTAACATTCCACGATCTTCCAACATATCAAATAAGTAACTACATGCCATATGTCACGACCAGCAGTGTAATAATGGAGAAACATATCAGTACCTCATCAGTGAATGTCTGCCATATAAACTTACCAAACAATTTGACAAAAAGTAAGTAAATTAATAAAATATGACGAAGACAAAGTGCAAAAAAAATGTAATTTACGGATGTACCTCATTGGATCGCAAACTATGTAGTTGATCTCGAAAGACAGATAAGATATGACGAGGAGCATTGCGCAAATCAAATGCAACATCCCACCTTCCTGAAAATTAATAAATATTAAGTCCAATATAATAATATGTTTAATTAAAGAGTTTAACAAAATATATACCGAGATCCATATGCTTCGTGAAGCTGGTGTGCGGGCTCTAACCGATTAGGACGTAGTGTCGGCATGCGTTCCCAAACCCATAACTGTAATTCTTAATTAGTATGCTTTCTATAAATTGTGAAGAAAGTATACAATAAATGAATATAAAGTATTCAAATATACCTGTAGTAAAAATACTGGTCCACAGATGTTTCGAGCTTTGGGTGAAGAGCATCACACAAACTGCGATATAGTGTACCTAAAACTGCTGATTCCCAACTATAACATCCCATAGTCTCCAAGTCCCGAAGCAAGGATAGATACAATAATGGCACTTTGTTGCTTGAATTTTCTGGAAATAAAAAGCCTCCAATAAGTACAAGTAAATATATACGTGCCATCTGCCGACACATGTCATTAGTTGCATCATCAGGGAGGGGATGATCTAATGCTGTAGACAAACATCCAACTTTCAGTACTTGACCACCGTCAAGGATGCCTGTCTCTTATACACATGGAGACTATGTGTATAAGAGACAGACCTCCTATATTGCAGAATGATGTAGTGTCTCTACCCGTCATGGGCAGTCCATCGATATGTAAACCCCAAAGTACCTCTACATCCTGAAATGTGATGGTGACCTCTCCAACAAGCAAATGAAAGGAATGTGTCTCAGGTCGCCATCGCTCGACAAGACTAGTGATCAAAGCATGGTCCACTGAAATACATCCTAAAGATGTGATACCCTCGAAACTTACCAAACAAATATAATGCCATACCCGATCTGGTATGGCCTATGATTAGAGTAGAGTACTTCTTCAACGTATTGGGGTAATTGTTGAAAATTAGATGCCCAACTTCTATATACAAGCACAATCGCTTTCCTGCGAGCATACCAAGCTTTCTTGTATGTAATGTTAACCTTGAAACTGTTCTTAATGTATGCCTGAATTTGTTTGACCTTGTGCCCAGGATCATTTTCAACTAAGTGCATTAGTTTGGTTAGCAATGACTGCAGATGTTAGATTTTTATTGTTGTTTCGAGGATTTCACCGAAACATACTTGATCTTTTACCCACTTCGTGACCTTCCACACAATAAGAGATTCATTTTCACGTACCCGAATACTCCAATCACACTTTTTGAGAGCTAACTACCAGAGGATGCAATCTTGCATTTAGCCGCCCATGTCCTCTTCCGGCTTTCTATCACTTTGAATTCTCATTTTTGAGCTACAGACCATATTCTAACTGCCTTACTAATTTGCTCCTTATTATGCAAAGCACATGTGTAGCCGAGTATCATTTTTTTCTTCATTCCAATAAATCAGTCCATCTTTATCACTACGGTCCATATGATCGTAATCACCGTAATTACCAATATCATTGAAAAAAGTCATTCCACTAGATTAATAAATAGGAACATCCTCTTGCATCTGACATTCACCGTTATTTGTTCCCAAGTCATCGTCAGATTCATCTTCCGATATATTTTCTGAATCTGACCAACTGTCTCTACTGACTTGTAATCCTTGTCTAATGCATGCCACGATGAGTCACTATTATCATTATCACCTGTCAAGCCCTCATCTACGAGATCCTTCTTAACATATTGATTATAAGATTGCATGGTACTTGGGCCTTCACCTGCTTTCACTGCGCGCCAATAGATTGATCAGATGGCATTGAGTTTGACATTGAAAATGAACACGTTGGATTGTAATACTCAAATGACCAAGGATGATCAAACAGACTCTGCGCGTTGGACTGCAGCGGCTCGTTGTCCATGGTCGAATGCATAAGAGACATTATTAGCCCCATACCATACAACCCTAGATTGTTGTTGGTTTTAGGTACTTGAGAAATTTCCTCTGTCTCGATAACAACTCAGCAAAAAAATTTGGATCGGCATCAAACAAATAAAAAATACCATCCATACCATCATCATCTGTCAGTGGAATTTTATAGTAAATACCACGACTAACTATATGCCTGTACAAAATATTCAATTTCATTTGCTGTCTATCCGTCGTCGAGTTCCATCACCTCGGCCCCTGTCCTCCCGTAAAGGAGGATGTGACGGGTTTATCAAATATCATTTTCCGTAAGGATGTAACATGTTTATACCCTAATTTTGGATATGAAATATGTTTTTAAAAAAAAAAAATCGCCAGAGTTTCCTATATTTCTTGAGGATTCTCTCTTACGAGACAGATCAATAAGGGCTTGGGTTAATGCAAGATCGATTTAATTAGAAATAATGTGGCCCGATAAGGGTTACAAACAACGCAATAACCCAGTAAGGGTTACAAGTATTAAATGCCCGACAAGGGATACAAACAAAATTAATCAAAATATAACCAAATATAACCACTGTCATAACCACTTTCACATATACAACTTAAATATAACCAAATACAATTACATCACAATACTGTATCCAATTTACAGAATTGGTCACCCAATAACAACAAAAAGTCCCAAATAATAGGAAATTTCAACATCTCCGTTTACGGACAGTAACTTTTAAAACAGATTATTCACCCTATATATCAACTCATTTATATTCACAATCACAAAAAGAGCAAAAATATAAGCTATCATCACAAATAATTTTTTAAATATTTACATTAAAAAATTAATTAACTCAGAAAAATAAAGAAAATCAAAAAAATAAATTAATTATACTAATTGAAATTCAAAAAGTAATATTCTGCTTTATAATGGTTTTTTTGATACTTGAATTGGTTTTACTGGAATTGGTAGAGGAAAAAGAGATAGTAGCGGTTGTGACTGCAATACGAGGAGGAGGAGGAAGAAGAAAATAAGGGCTTTCAGGATGTAGAGGTACTTTGGGGTTTACATATCGATGGACTGCCCATTCGGTGAATGCGAGGTCAGTTAATTTCTCAAAGCAATTGCTTTGATCTCGCATTCAGTGAATGCGAGGTCCTCGATTTTTTTCTAAAAAAATGGCACCTGACCTCGCACTCACTAAATGCGTATAAGGTCATGAAACTTTTTTTTTTATTTTATTTTCAAAATTTTATTTTTTTGCAGAGCTCGCATTCAACAAATGCGAGTTCAGTGTATGTGAGTTCCTCCCTGACGGTTATTCCATTTCAAATCAACATCGAAAAAGAATGATTTTTCAAACAACCATAATTTCAGAAATTTCGCCTCGAGAGAATAAAATGCAAGAGACCTGAACTTGATCTACGAAGCTGTAAGGTATAGATTAATAAATAATTAATTTTCAAAATATTTTCATTTTATTATCCAAAAACGAAGGTAGAAATTGTATGGATAAGTAGTAAGACCTTTTTCATGTTATATGTTTTTCTGAGGAAAGCATTTGCCTTCTACGGAGAGGAATTCGAGCGAATTGTGAAAAACAACCAAATCCAGTTCATAATTTACTATAAACATTTCAAGCAATATATTACAGAAGTGGAAAATAAAATACAAAGCTAGTATTACATAATATACAAGTTGAAGTTTCAATTCTAGGATTGGGATATACGATAGGTCAAGTGGTTCGTTCTTGATGTACCAAGAATGTATTCTTGGAAAGCCTTCTCATTTCCTTAAAATAACCATCTTGGTGATAAGAACACATGCAAAGGTGTCTCGAGTTGCGTAGCCAAATGAGTTTCCCCGAGCCGGAGGAATGACAAATCCCTTTTCATTTGCATGATAACCATTCTTTATTTTTTTTCTAAAATTGTTGTTTCTTCTTGGGCTTGGTTTTGAACCAAACATGGCTTCCTTATTTGGGAGTAAGCCCATATAGTGGAGTTTCTTTTGATCATATACATAAGAGGCTAGGTAAGATCAAAATGCATGACATATTAATATGGAAAACTTTGACTGAACCTGTTATGCATAATCGAGTGCACAACGACTCAACATTAAGTTTATATTGCTGACCTGATTGTGTTAACGACTGACATCAAAAGGTTGTCTTAGCAAGAAAGAAATAGAATATGATTAGCTTAGAATGAGCTAAGTTACACTGGCAAAACCTATAGATACCTCTTTTAATTTACCCTCTTGTCCTCTGATGTCAAAAGATGCATCAATTCGACAAAAGGATGATAAAGGTGCAACTTTTAGATGTGTTGTTGCTATCTTCCATGTATTTGAGTGAGCACTAAATATGTAAAACTCATCGAGGTTACCCTAGCTTGCTTTTTCTCCTCTTCCTTCTGTTGTCTAGTTAGTTTGTGATCCTCCAAAAAACCAAACACACCTATAGATAACACCAACTTAAAGCACCATGTATTCTCAATGATCACCTCTGAATTCCATTTCTAGAATTACAATATTAGGTCCAAACTACTAAAGTAATGCTGCATAAAAAATTTGCAGCTTACTCGACTGAAGTTTTCAAGCTAGTTATTCTCTTCATAGGCAAAGAGCAGTTGTTCAATCCTATCCATAATCTTCATCTTTTGATTTGTTAATCTATTTTTTGATGTTCGATTGTAGTTCAAAAGGATCCAAGACACCTACAAAGAAAAGTTTTCAAGCTTATTAACCCGTAAATGACATAGAGATGGATGAACATTTCAATTATCAGAACATACTAGAATCTATCATTTCATTAGCTTTATCAAACTAGTGCTTGGCTCAGGTTGAATGTGGATCTCCGTGCCCCGAAAATTTAGTTAAATTAATTTTATCGAACTCTTTAACGATAATAACAAAAATAATAATAAATATACGGAGAAAATATAAATAAAAAGAAACAAAAAGATTTACGTGATTCGATAAATTAGACCTACGTCCACGGGCGGATTTGTAGAGGAACAATATTTTACTATACAAAAAAAAATACAAAAGTCTTGAAAAAAATCCCGAAAGAGAAATATCTCAAATAAACACTTGAGAACTAGATCAAAAACAAGTTCTAAAGACTTATTAAATTCTCTGTGTTTTCTTACGATTTTGTGGTGCACTGAATAAGCTGCTTGAGCTTCCAATTTATAGGCAAAGATTTGAAAATCTTCCAAAATTGAGTAAAATAATTTTATCTGTGTCACACCCCTAACCCGCACTTATCAGACACGTGTCATTCGTCCATCCTTGTGACCGTACTCCACGAATACAAGGTATCATTTATATCTAGTAACCTCAAATATAAATTATGCAGCGAAAATATCTACTCACAAATGCTATCCAATTTAATGTTGTACTTATTCAAATAACAAATCCTAAAATAAATAAAAAATATAGTGTCACGAGCACACATACTCTACTTATTCCAATAGATGGACTATGCAAAATCAAATAACTATAGTAGAATCCTGAGATTACTAAATAATAATCTTCTTTGTTTGAGTGCGTCTATGCTTCATCCTCTATGATGACGTACTCGTACTCATTGTCTATACAAAAATATAAGGAATGGGGTGAGCGACAAGTCTCCCAATAGATAGCACTTATACCCTGCTGGATCATGCAATTACATACATATACATTTTGCAAAGACAAGTCATACAATCACATGCATATGCTTTTATCAAAATCATCTTTTTAAATCATATGTCATTTTCATTCATGATGTAGTCATGTAATTCAACTTGCATTTCGAAATTCATGTATCATTTGTCTATATCAAGTCATATAACATATACTTTTCAAATAATCTATGACATATCACAAATTCAATTTCAAACATGTACACTTTCTTAGAAGTTGAAAACAATACATGCCTTCATCAGTTCTGAATACTCAGCCTAGTGATGGACTTCACTAGAAAAGGTTGTCAAAAAGTTTTCATGGAACCACTTGACCTATCGTATATCGTTTATGGTTTGATAAACGTTTATCAAGATATCAGTATACCAGTACATCAGTATAAATCTAGACTATAATCCCTACCGACAATGTCATGTCCGTTTAGAGCCTTTGTCCATTAATGTTTACCCATTCATCACATGCATTTCATACATATCAAAAATCATGCATATATCACGTTTCTATAATTTAAACATCAAGCAAGTCAAATAGCTATACATAATACAAATTTCCATAATCAAATAATCATTTCGTAAAACACATTTCATAAAACAATTTAGAAAAACGTGTAAGTTCATAAAACTATTTAACAAAATATATGGGTTCGTAAAATAATTTACAAATCAGAGGGTAAGCACCACCTACCTCGATATGCCAAAGAATCACGTTACTCTTGTACTTGCTCCTTTTCAGTATTTCCTATTAAAATTCACGTTTCTATAACTTAGTACATGCTTGGTATTTACTTAAGTATCCTATAACAATTCCCTAAATACTTAACCTTTCCATAAATCGATAATTGTCATCTTATATTCACAAAAATAATATTTACTATAATATCATATAGTTTTCTTGTAGTAAAAAGTACTTTGAAGTCATTATTATAACCTCATAAGACTTACTATGATTAATAAAACTCATTTATAATATTTTATAACTTTTTGGACTCTATTTGAGCTAAACAAAACATGTGAAACCCAGTATTTTAATAGCCTTGTGTATAAGAGACTGGTTTAAAATGTTTTTCTATTATTTTACATAAAGTACTTCAACTTATTCGTTTTTCAATTCGGCAAATTTTTCGATTTACGCGATTTCGGTACCGGCGGGTAAACGGGTCAAAAGTTGGATTAAGTGTAATTAGTGCATTGTGGTGTGTGAGTGTTGTATGATGGCTGAATTATTCAGAAACAAATGATAATTTAGTAGCAAAAATTAGTTTTTGGGTTAATTCATAAACTGTTGGAGACTATTTGGTCAATTGGGGAACTATTTGGGTCAACCTTGGAATCCTTTTAAGTCTTTCTGTTCTTGTTGTTTCTTCTTCATTTCTTCCTAGCAGCAGCCGACTCCTCTTCCTCCATTTTTCCCAAAAAAATTTTCTTGGATTTCAAGTAGAAATCACTTGGAAGGTAAGATTTTTGTATCTTAGCACTTTTTGGCTTATGGGCTTTATGATCCAAGCTTTAATTTCAAGTTTTGTAGGATTCTTTATGGCTGAGAAAACCCTCTTTGCAGCCTTATATGTGTTGATTTATGTATGTTATGGGTTGTTTTTAGTGTTTTGGAGGTTGGGAAGTGATTGGGGTTGATTTTTAACAACTTTCCATGGTTAGATTACAAATTTTAAGATTATGAGTTGGGGTTTTGTCTTCCATATGTGGCCTAGAATGTTATGCTATGAATGCTTATGTCTATGCATATAATGATGTTTTAAGAGTGTTTTAAGGTTAGTTTGGATAGGAATTGAGACTTGAAACCAAGTGGAATTGATTTCCCTTCATTTTGTAAGTAAGCGGAAGTTTGGCGCTTAACTAGGATAATTTGGATAATTGGTTATGTTTGAAGGATCTTTAATGATCTTTTGATGATTTTAAGTGTTTCCTTGGTAGTGGGTTGGATAGGAAGCATGTTTGAATTATGCGTGTGGCTAATCGGTAAAAATTTCAGTTTGGTAGTAAAGAGGAATTCCACCCATAGGTTGTTGCTCTAATGTTGTAATAGAGTTAATTGTAGTGGTTATGGGGTATGGATTGTTGTGGAATGCTATTGACCTTAGTCCCGGCTATTGCTCCGGTGAATCTTTCCGTTTATGGATTTTGTTGGTTGGTTGAATATGTTGTTTGAGTTGGGTTGTAACCAAGGTCCCTTGAATACCTTGGAATTGGATTTTGTTGGTTGGTTGAATATGTTGTTTTGAGTTGGGTTGTAACCAAGGTAGAAGGTATTGAATACCTTGGAATTTTCTAATAGCATTCCTGTCTCTCCATACACAATAGATGTGTACTACAATTTTGAGTTACTCTTCAAACATCGGCAACCTATTATTAGCCTGTCTAATTAGCTGTAATCAATGAATTAGATCTGTTAACTATAGTGTTTTGACTGGGGTTTTAGCTTGTCGAAGTTGGTCAGAAATTGTGAAAAGGTCATTTTTGACCAAAGAGTTGTTGGTGTCGTTTTCTATCGTTTCGCGTCGTTTTCGCTTCCCTAGTCATTCTTTAACTTCTACATCTCTTCTAAGAGTCCTCTTATATCTGTTTTAGGTACCACGCCACCTACCGCCGGCGATCGCGTTCTGTGATCATTTGGGCAGTTTTTGCTTTGATAGGTGGGTAACATAGACCCTCTTCCACTTGTATTTTGTTTAACGACTTTCGAAATATGTTTGGATGGATTTTAGAATGTGTATGATGTTTGGAACTGTACTTTTTACCAAGTTTTGGAACTATTACATATGAAATCGGGACCAAACTATTTTATGTTAATTAATTGATATGTTTGCAAACTCTTCTGGTATGAAAGCATTTTATAACTGTTTTGGCTCATAGGTGATTAAACGGGGTCTTGTGATGGGATAACTTGACCTCCCGGTCAGACTAGTAGGTGTAGTAGATCACTAGATCTGACTAGTACTGTAGGTCATACCTTTGAGCCTAAAAGATACTCATGCTGTTTATTATACACATCTAGATGTGTATAAGAGACAGTTCGCTATGCTTTAGCATACTATGTTTTGAAATGATTGGATCTTTTTGGCTATGTTTTGGACATGCCAAACGTAGTACAGTGATCATTCTAGTAATCTATTACACCTACTAGTCTGACCGGGAGGTCAAGGCATCCCATCACTGACCGGGAGCTGTCTCTTATACACATCTAGATGTGTATAAGAGACAGAGATTCAATATCTTTATGTTTTCTTTTATCGAAATGCTTGGCCCCATTTGAAGTATAAGAGACAGCTGCAGAATCAAAGTTGACGGGCAATGGACTGAAAATTTTTCGATTAGGTGCTCGTTTTTACTCTCCACGCGTTAGCGACTTTTAGATTTTCTCCAGATTCCACATTCTTGGTAGGACTCTGCGGATAATCTTCCAAGCTTCTCTTTTGTTTGGAGAGGGGTAGTGTATTAGATAGGTTTTCTATTGATGAACTTTGTTTTTTGTTGTAGCATCTTTTGTACTAAGAAGGAATTTTGTAATTCGTATTTTTTGTGTAAAAATGAAATATTCGGTTTTATAGTTAAGAAATGGTTTGATGGTTCTATTACATTGCGGTTTAGTTTGTTGCTCTGTTCGTTTGTGCCTTGCGCTTTGGACCGGTGTGCCATTAGCGCGGCGTGTTACGGTCCCGTTTTTGGGGCGTGACAAAACATTTTAGAACAGTTTACAAACTTAGAAATCCATTCCAGGTCTTTTCGTAACTTTGAAAAACTAATTTGGGCTTTTGTGTAACTTTTAAAATACTGTTCTAAATGAGAACTATTTTGGTCATTTCACAAAGTCATTAGGGGTCTCTATATATTCTATAGAACCTTTTGGGGTTAAATATTAACTTCATTTAAACTTTTAGGGGTCAATTTATCATTTATAGAAACTTTCAGGAACTTATGTAAAATATTAACAAACTGTAAGGGCCTTTTTGTAATTCCAAAAGGCTTCTATGGACTGATGGGATCCTTTGAAAAATCATCTAGGCTTATCTATAATTTCATAAACTCAAAAGGACTCAATTTGTCATAATAAAAGTATTTTGGGCCTTTGTAAAAGTTCAATAAAACCTTGGGGGGCTAAGATGCAATTTTGAAAACTTTTTTTTGTTTTTTTATTTATTTCTAGTTTCCTCTCTTGAATCTTTCTTCTTCTCCCTTCAATTCTACTCTTTGATCTAGTTTTCTCTCTGATCAAATCACTCTTTTTTTTTTAAAAAAAAATATCTAGAAATAATAAAACATAATATAATTCAAAAAATAATAATTTCCATATACAATAAATTCGATTTTAATTTCAAGAAAATAATCTTATAAATTAACTACCAATAGTAACTTGTACATTAATTGAATTAACTTCCTAAACAAATAATCTAATAAAGTGAATAACTAATATTCAAAATAATTAAACATCTAATTTTCCTAAAATTAAAAACGAAAATAATTAATTATGACTAAATAAGAAGAAGACTAACCTCTAATAGGGCTGAAATTCTCTCCAACGTTTGTGTTACGTAAAAAAAAGAATCATATACTCTACCCTATACTATATATATATAGCTTAATTGTTATTTGTAGATATGTGTATCGAAGTAATTATACTAGACGTAAGATAGTAGTATTCTAATTATTTCATCTCTTAGGGTTTAGATATTTTATTTTAAATAAATAAAATAAAAAATATCATGGGTATTACAATCTGGCAATTGCATCCAGACACGCCAAAGACCAAGACAATCCTTGTGCAAAATAGAACTTCTTGAAATGTTGTGCATAAAAAGCTCCATTCTTGTCACTGGCACTGACAAAATATATCCTCCAATTCTTCCTCCTCTTCCTGAGCAATTATTTCATCCTACTCACTTTTAGTTTAGTAAGCCTCATAAGTTCAGCAGTTATCTTTCCAGATTATCTAGATTCTTTAGAATAATTTGAAGAAGAAACGGAGACATTCTGGATGGTTACTAACCCGTTGAAGAACATCAAGTGAAAGAGTCCCTGTCTCCACTATTTCTAAGAAGGCTGAACCAAGAATCAAAGTAATCATTGAGAACTGTAACCTTCTTTGCTTTGTATGTAGTATCCATCAAATTACAGAGTTCCAATAGTGGTGTGCAACATCTTTCAGTTGCATTACTCATAAAAACTAATAGACATTGAAGGGAATTTTGACAGAACTTCCGAGCAGCAAAACTTTCTGAATTCTGACTTCCTTGTCAGTTTAAAAACCTAAGGATGGCCTTCTCTAGGCCTTCTATTGTGGTGCCCGGATCACAGTAGGCTGTTCTTGGATGGTTCCTTGTAAACTTCGATGAATTTCACAATGGTTTGCCAAAATCCACGCCATGCACACCACTCAAGGAGTGCACCTCGTGTACAAACTCCAAAACTTTTTTTGAGACGTTCAAACTACCAAAGATAGAAAATGATTGATTAATATAAATTAGACTACATTATTATTGACAATCATTATCAATGACCACAAAAGATGCCAATAAGAGATACACAAATTTTGAGCTAGGGTTAGCTCGGGTACAGTATCGTCCAAAGTAAAAGTTGGGACCACGCGTAGTACTCACATGAGGGCTGAAAATATAAAAGGCGAGGCTGTGCCCCCTAAATAGGCTCATGAGCCACTCAAGTCAATATATTAGACCAGAGAGTAAAATTCAAAAATGTATCATGCCATTTAAACGTCAGGCAAATCCACTACGAAAGTATTCCTTGAATCTGACCTGTCACTTTGATATTTATACCTGAAACTAACGGGTCGGGTCGAATATATAATACGTAACCCATGAACAAGCCGTAGTATTGACCGGAGCCAATTTTATGACTTAAAAAATTATTTTTTTGGAGAAAAATATTTTTTAATATTTATTTGAGAATTATTAAAAAAAATTTATCTACCGAAGTAGAAAAATAAAAAATTTAATTACACCGGAGTGTACTTGAGTCATGACTTAGATTGTTGAATAGAATTTTTCTTACAGTAAATATCTTTAGAATTTCTCTATCACAGGTACCATGCTGTAGACCTTCCTACTGCTGCGGAATAGTGCCATGGAATTTCCTACTACTGTGGAGTTCCTTACCGTTATGGAGTAGTGCTGTGGAACTCCTTACTGCTGTGGAGTTCGATCTTACTACTGTGGAACTCCCTACATTCCACAGTACACCTTACTGTTGTGGAACACCCTACTGCTATGAAGTTCCTTACTGCTGTGGAACTCCCTACTGCTGTGGAGTTCCTTACTGCTGTGGAACTCCCTACTGCTGTGGAGTTCTTTACTATTGTGGAATAGTGCTATGGAACTTCTTACTTGAGTATATCATGAATTTAAGATTTTAGATTGTTTCAGTACTATTACAGCTCCACGTCCAAGGTACTCTAGTATCACAACGATTGTGCTAAAATACTACAGTATTATTTGTACCACTCTAATTTATCCACGACATTCCAAGTAATAAATTATTGTTTTTTTTTAATAAGACATGCATTTTTTTTTTAGCAAAGATCCTACGTAACTTGGACAGTAGACCCCAGCCGTGCCTTCATCCCAATCAACACATAGCTAGACCTAAACACACCCGAGGAACTAAGCTTCAAATGATTAGTCTGTAGTCGAAAAAAATTTCACTCCACAAATTTAATGAAGGCCCTTAGGCTTAAAGACCACAGTGGAGAACAACAATACCATGAAAAATTTTACGATAACAAACCCCAACTCCACAACATCTAAAATAAGTCGCAACTTTTCTTGTGGTAATGATATGCCCTCTTTCTCAGCCGAGCATGATTCTTCTACAAACACCTATGTTGTAGCTTTCCCAATCAACCTTGACCCCGATGACGATGCCTGGGATGACCATATGAAAATTCATGATGACTAAAACTTTGATGATGATCGGGACATTAACAATAATCTTGCTTCGAAATCTATCGATAGTTTAGATTTGTGTACTACAATGACAGAACCAATTGGGATAGCGAGAAAGACATAGTTGTACAGAATAATAGTGTCTCTAGGTCAGACAAAACTTAGCAACATCTATACTTAGTGATAATCCGAGGTCTTCTACCATATAGATATAGGAGACGTGATTTTCTCCCATATACATCCAAGGGATGTAGTTTTTCACCGCGTAGATCTTGAGTGAACTTGTTCGAAACCTACTACCTTGTGTGCTGGCATGCCTCCTTTGCCACCATACCCTAGCCGAAATAGGGAACAGTCACACTATAATTCCAACATAGTAGTTGAGAGCAAAGTAGTGCAGGGTGAGTCAAGTAGGGGTGATGCTTCTCCACTTTAATAAGGAAAAATTACAAAGGATTCAGGGCGAGCCAAGGACCCTAATGATATTTACTCCAAACTTCCGATTCCTCAAAAAGTTGCATTGATGACACTCGAAAGAGTAAGTCCTCCTCGTTAGTAGGTGTGACTTTGATATTTCACTTTTAGAAGATCTTGAATTACCCCCGGAGGGGTAAATCCTATCCGGAGAGTAGGTATGACATATGTACTTCACTTTGAAAATCCATGAAATTGCCCCCAGAGGGGTAAATCCTACTCCGGATAGTAGGTTTGATATAGGTACTTCACTTTGGAAGTCCATGGAATTGCCCCCGGAGGGGTAAGTCCTACTTCGGAGAATAAGTATGACATAGGTACTTCACTTCGAAAAAGTGCATGAAATTACCCTCAGAAGGGGTAAGTCCAACTCCGGAGAATAAGTATGACATAGGTACCTCACTTTAGAAGTCCATGGAATTGCCCCCAGAGGGGTAAATCCTACTCCGGATAGTAGGTTTGATATAGGTACTTCACTTTGGAAGTCCATGAATTGTCTCCGGAGGGTAAGTCCAACTCCGGGGAGTAAGTATGACATAGGTACTGCACTTTGGAAGTCCATAGAATTACCCTCGGAGGGGATAAATCTTACTTCGGAAAGTAAGTATGACATAGGTACTTCACTTTGGAAGTCTATGAAATTGCCCTCAGATGTGTATAAGAGACAGGTGGAGGGGTCAAAGATAGCTGGGAGGCTTGTGGTGATGTAAAGTGGAGGAAGAGACAGCACCTTCTAGAGATGTGATGTGACCCTGGAAGGTTCTTGAGGCCAAGAACAAATGCCTTTGAAAAATCTGAGTATGTGGGATCCTTCTTGCTCAACCTCTTTTGTGTTGAACTATTTATTGTAGAGAGTTAATTACAATATTCAAAGGATAAAAAGACTTAGAAAACTTTCATTTATTGAAAATAAGATGTTTGCAAGGTGTACAAGCAAATTTCACCTCAAACAGGGTGTAGCATGGCCTAAGAAAGTACATGAAAAGTTATACAAGATATTAGGTGTACTACTCTTTAGAGCTTAGCTGGTAACACCTTCCTTAGGTTTTCAGTTGAAAAATACCTGCTTCGTTCTTAGTCTCGGATAAACTATTTCAAGTAATCTCTTTCGATAAGCTCTTCAATTATATTTTTCAAAGAAAAACAATCATTGATATCATGCCCATGGTCTTTATGGAAGCAACACCACTTCTTTTTGTCTCTATGCTCGGGTTTTTAAGTCATTGAATTTGGCTTATTTCACAAAGAACTCTTTCTCAACCATAGCTAAATATGAGCTCTTATACAATTGAGTAAAGTATAAACTTTAGAAAGGTCAGGACTCCTCCTATGGGGTACAGTTACAGATAGTTGGTCCCTAACATTGCTTTTCTTAGCAGGTTCTACTTTACTAATTTTTTCATTGGCCTTTCTCTTCTTCCTTTCTCCCTTATCAGCCTGAGCAAAATTTTCTGCTCTAAGGAAGAGAGCAGTGAGAATGGTTGGAAGTTTGAAGTTGAGGTTAAACGAGAATTTTCCTGGTCTCACCCCGGTCTGGAAGACCATAATCTGCATTTCCTCTATAACTCTTTGGATTCCAATCGTCTATTTCTTGAACCTTTCCACATAATCCATGAGTGATTCATCTACCTTCTGCTTAAGAGTAAGCAGGTGTGTTTTCATCTTTGAGATCCTTTTTTGATTCCCAAACTTATTTAAAAACAAATCTACCAGTTGATCAAAATTTTTGATGTCGACCTTTCTTATACCCTCTAAACCAGTCTGAGGCAGCACCCTTGAGGGGTCCGAGAAACTCTCGGTAGAGGATAGAATCAGACGCTCGTTGGAGGCACATTTTGGAGCGGTAGGCATCCAGGTGCTCCCATGGATCAGTACTCCCATCATAAGAATCAAAGTGGGGAGTCTGCCATCTTTTAGGAAGAGGTTCTTGCATGATGTCGTCAGTGAAGGGAAGGGAATACTTGTATCTGGTACTCATTCCTTCTCTATCGTCCATTCTGTCCACCCTAACTTGCAACTCTTCCAGCCTCTTCCTTAGGTCCTATTCCCTTTCGGGGACTACCAACATAGTACGGTCCCTCTCTTGGTGTCGTCTTCTCTCATGAGCTACAGATACTGCTTCACCTAGGCTCCTTTTTCTAGTACCACTTGGCCTTGATGAGGCCGCTCTTCTGGAATCTAGCCTAGATGTTTGGCCAGTTCGTTCTTGCTTGACAGACTGATGAGGGTGCTCCTGCCAGTCGAACCCCGGAGTAGGATTTCTTGAGTTGAAATTTCTTTGCCTTTGTCAGCATTGTTCCTATGAGTGTTACGCGTGTTAGGTGCCATGTCTTAGTAATGACTTTTAGTTCAGTTTCCCACAGACAAGGCCATTATGTTATGCTAGAATTTGTCATGCGCTCATGTGAGGTATTGTTCGCTTTGGCCGAAGCCTCACGATTTTGCCCTTGAAAAGGTGCCTCACATGGGAGGGGTGGCCCCTACCTTATAAGTTAGACTCTTTCTTAGCTACCAACCAATGTGGGATCTTTGACCCCTCCACTTTACATCACCACAAGCCTCCCAGCTAAGGAAGAGTCTTGTGTACAGTCCGAGGTTCCCACAGACGGCGCCAAATGTTGATACAAAAATTTTGGGCTAGGGTTAGCCCGTGTGCAGTATCATCCAAAGTAAAAGTTGGGACCACGCGTAGTACCCACGTCCACCTGAAAATAAAAATGGTAGTGCTTTGTCCCCCTGGGTAGGCTCCGACGCTCAAATCAGTACTTAGACCAGAGAGTAAAATTCAATAATAATTCAGAGCTTGAATCAATAGAAAAAATAATTAGGAAAGTAACTTCTTGAATCTGACCTGTCACTTTGATATTTATACCTGAAATCAATGGGTCGGACTGATCCATGAGTCGAATATATAATACCTGACCCATTCGGACCTATTTGAGCCACATGGGTATAATTACTAAAATACCCCTATTGGACCCGGCGCCTGGAGCCATGTGTAATATTGTCATTAGGTGTATTATTTTGGCATCATCATTTTTTATTTTTAAAAAATTACAAAACAAAGATGCCAATATCTCCCATGTTACAGGAGATATTTCTAGTAATAGGCAGCAATAACTAGATCCTTCAAAGGTTACAAAAAAATAAATACGAGATAGAAAAAGTATAACTACTGCAATATCAAGTAGACAAATGATTGTTCAGTCAGCTAACAATGCTATATATCAAGAGTTATTACATAAAGTGCAAAAGAGAGACCTATTTTTTGTCTTTTCGGAAATCCTTTTTGATAACACAGTATACATATTACAGAAATGTGCTTTATAGTGGAAACCTTATTGACAGTGTAGTAACCATTCTGTAGTTGTGCTTCTTTCTAAGTGTCTTATATAGCAGGTGGGCTTCTGGAAACAGGAATACATTATTATCAATTTCTGTCCTTTTTGAGTTCTTAACACTGTTGATTATTGGAATCCTTTCATGTTTTATAAGGCAAGATGTGTATAAGAGACAGACAATTGATTAGTTGCGGACAAAACGATTGAATCATAAATTTAAAGCTCCTAAACACCTTTATAAACAAGGTAGACAAGTAAGATTTCTAATTTAACACATTTAGTTAGACTAATTAAATTTTATTGTTTGAAGTACTTCTTGAGCTACTGGTGCATCCTTCAATGAATGAACTCAATCGTAATATCCGCAACTAAAAGGCAAAGAAGTTTACTTGATAAAAATATGGCAAAGGATGATGCACTAATATGATCTCATATTCAAAGATAAATGATTGATTAGGATGTTGAGTCCCTCAATTTCTTCCTCCTCAATTCTTCTGACTGAATCTTCGGTAGATTGTCCGCACCATTGCACTTCAATCTTTTGCAAAGTAGGAATTTCCACAAAAACGTAGGGGACTTCTTCAAGGTCATTACAACTTCGTAACACCAATTGCTTTAGGTTGGGGTGGTCATTATTGGAGGCATTCCACTGGGTAATGTTGTACATGGAATGGACAGATTCTCTAGTTTCAAGAATTTAAGCTTGAGGAACTCCCCTTCTGTCATGTCCCAACTTTGCCCCTCAAATGCTCTACAAAGTAATTTGAGAACCTCAAGATTTGGTAATCTTCCAACAGCAAAAATATGACTCCATTGTAGGCGAAAGTTTGATAAAGTCAAATTTGTGAGTCAAGGGGAGGTGGAATTCACCAAGATTAAGAATCCCTCCCAGAGTAAAATATGTTGAGTGACTCTGGTTGAGTTAGAAAATTTAATCTCGGAAACTGATTACAATTCTTGGAATAATCCCATGATTCTTGAAATATGCATGTCAATTTCTTGAGATTGGGCAATCTCCTCAGTATCTTTGTAGAATCTTTGACATGCGAAAGAGATGGTGAGGAAAGAGTGACTAAGTTCTACAATTGAGGCGAATTTCCAGTACTATCATATTCCAAGCTGAAATGGCATGATTATTTACATGAACATGCCTTAACCTTACCAAGTACCAAACTAAATTTGTGTATAATGACTTTGCCCTTCAATCCCTTCACAAGAAAATTTTCCAGTTTCTAGAGTTTGGATATTATTGGTGGAACACTGTCCATGTCCTCACGAAGTGCTAAATACCTCAGTTGAGCCAGTCAATTTATTCCGGGTGGAAAGAAAGAACCCATATTTATGGACAAAAAATTCAGCACCCTAAGAAGTTTGGAGTGGTTAAAAATGAATGTGATGTCATATACACATCTTGGATGTGAATCAATTAGAGCAAAGAACATCAAAGATCCGTGAGGACATGGACCACTAAGGTCTTGACATAACAAAATGCTTTTGTTTCAAAAAATATGCTTAGTGCACCTGTCTCTCATACACATACAGAGGTGTATAGGAGATAATCTTAAAATCAGCACATAATGTTTCATGTAAAGAAATATATTCGTCATACCTGTTTATCAGCTGTAAAAAGTTTTCTTCTTTAGCTTTTGAGTGGAACCAGCGCTTCATCGGTTTTTGGTGTATAAGCTTGTGGTATCAAGGTTGCCACAAATCTTTGAGCCACATTGAGGACTGTCTCTTATCACACAGGGTATCCTTGTAAGTTCTGGTCTTATACACATCTAGATGTGTATAAGAGACATCTTGGAGATCACAAAAAGAAAAGATATGGTGCCAATGCGGAGCAACCTCAACTGAATCAATGACACATTCCACTTTATAGGCCACATCATTAACATGTTTACCAAGATCTTCTAACTCAAGAGGCTAGGTATCCGGCTTTAAAGTATTCAACACAAAAGATCTCAAAAACTCTAGATCCAACTTTATCTGCTGAATATGATGCTTCACTGGTCCAATTGAATTAGGATTGCACTTTAGCAGCTCCTGTAGGTTTCCTAATAGAAATTCAATGAAGCCTACCTCATCGGTCTTGGGGAAACTATATTTCAAAAATTGTGGACAATTCTTTCTAAGCTTGGTCTTGATAAACTTCGTCTTATCTAGCAAAGTAGATGTTGGAAATAAATATATGAAACATCATACTTTTAAATTGTGTCTTTTGGAATTTTTCAATGATAGCTTATAAAAACTAATATGAGACTTGTTTAAAAAAAAAAAATCTGATTTTACAATTTTTCTTGTGATGAATTGGTGCAAATTCAAATGAAAAGGTAGCACCTCTTCATTTGAGTTATGGCTGAAAAGTTTTGTCCATTCATCTTAAAAGTTGTAACTTAGTTTCTTAAGGTTGCCAATCAATTGAGACAACCTTTGGTGAAGTGTTTGATGTGTCTATAAATATGAGACTCCATCAAAGGCATAAAATAAACACTAAAAATCAGATTTTATAGTTTTCTTCTTATTTTAATCTTATACTTGTTCTTGAGTGTTCAAGGGAAGAACAATTGCATTGTTGAGTAAGTATTCTTGGTGTGGTTTTAGTGATCTTAGAAGTTGTATTTGCCTAAAACTTTTCAACAACTATTCATAGTGGGGGGCAAATAACACTTTAAGGATAGAGATCACTCGTACTAAAGTTTTCAAAGTTTTCCTCATTATTTTGTTCTTCAATTTTTGTGCTTGTAGTAAATTTTCCTCCAAAAATCTTAAAGTGTTATTACTACTTTGTTGACATGGAGAACAACGATCCTATCACTACTATAAAAGTGAATAACCATGAGGTCAAATTAGACTGTTTTGATGGAAATGGTCTTAACTTTACTCATTGGAAGGACAAGATCAAATTCCTTCTGACCGAGTTAAGTATTTTCTACATTTTGGATGGAAACCATCCAAAACCTAATGTACCAAATGAAGAAAGTACAGATGCTGAGAAGGCTGCTTATCAAAAATATGGTGAAGATTGCGTAAGATATCGTGGCTACGTCATGGACACACTCTCCAACCGATTATATGATTTTTTTCAAGGCATAGAAAATCCAGTAGAACTTTGGAGAGCTTTGGAGACAAAATACACCAATGAGAAACAAGGTATCAACAAATTTGTTTTTTTAAAGTATTTTGAATACACTATGGTAGACAATAAGTCAATTATGACTCAAGTATAAGATGAGTTGCAAGTCTAAGTTTCCAAACTCAAAGATCTCAAAATTGATATATCTAAGGCAATGCAAGTGGCTGCAATTATTTCCAAATAGCCTCCTACTTGGACTAATTACCACAAGAAACTCATACACTCTAATGAAAACATCACTGTTGATCAACTCTTGTTGCACATTCGAATCGAGGAAGCAACTCGTATTCGTGAAGGTAAAAGTGCATTAGTGAGTGACAATAAAGTGAATGTTGTTGAGAATGGAACTAAGAATGAAAACAAACATGGTAAAAGACAGTTTGTTGACATGAGTTTTACCAATAATGCGAGAAATTCTACTAGCACTTCTAATGATGTTAAAAGAATAGAAAGTGTTTTCATTATGGTAAAAAAGGCCACTATAAGAAAGAATATAGAATTCTCAAGAAGCAAAAGGTAGATAATTCTAACCATGCATTGTATAAGAGGATGCCAGATGTACACAGCTATGGTATCAAGTTTGCACATTAACACTATATGATATCCGACATTAAACATGGATTCCAACACTACATCATTTGATTAGTGATATGACTTTGGTACAATCATTCATATTTGCAATGACAAGTCCCAATTCAAGGAGTTTGAGGATTCTAAGGAGGATCAACATGTTCTTATACACAAATAATGCCAAGGCAAAAGTCTATATGACTCTGGACTTGTATAAGAGACAGGGTTACAGATACAAGATTTTTCTTCTCTTTAACATCTATTTATGTTTATAATAGACAGCTAAAATTGCCTAGACCTTTCTTAATAAGAAAGGTGTAAAGGCTATTATAGAGGCCGAACCTTTTGATCCTAACTAAAAATGGGATCTTTGTAGGAAAGGGTTACTCATGTAATGAGATGATTAAACTAAATATTAATAAAAAGAAATTTTCTATGTATCTTGTTGAATATCTTTCCTTATGGGATAATCATTTAGCACATGTTAATTTTAGAACTTTAAAATTTTTGTAGAAATATGGTTTAATTTTCTTGTGGGCAAATTGCTTGTGATAAATGTGAAATATGTATCCAAGCAAAAGAAGAAACTGAGAAATCATTGGCACTCTAGAAAGAGATAGTGATCTTTTAGATCTTATTCATTCTGACAACAAGACTGAATTTGAATGGTATATTAACAACAGGCGGAAATAAATATTTCATAACATTCATAGATGACAAGTCTAGATTTACATATGTTTATTTGATGAAAACTAAAGACCAAACATTCAAAAAGTTTAAAATCTACAAAGTTGAAGGAGAAAATAAACTTGGAAAGAAAATCAAATGTTTAAGAAATGATAGAGGAGGTGAATATTTCCTCAACGAGTTTTCTTCTTTTTGTGTGGAACATGGTATTGTACATCAAACAAGTGCACCCTATACCCTACAAAAAAATGGTTTGGCAGAAAGAAAGAATAGGACATTAGTAGAAATGATAAATGCCATGCTACTAAATGCCAAGTTGCCAATGAACCTTTGGGGTGAAGCATTATTAACAATCTTGTTATGCACATAATAGGATACCCTCAAAGAAATTTGGAATATCTTTCCTTATGAAGCATGGAAAGGTAGGAAACCAAACCTAAATTATTTAGAGTTTGGGGTTGTCTAACTTTCTATAAGGTACCAGATCCTAAAAGAACTAAATTAGGACCAAAAGCAAATAAAAGTATCTTTGTTGGATATGCTGAAAATTCAAAAGCATATAGATTACTTGATGTAAATTCCAAATTAATTGTGGGATATAGGGATGTTGACTTCATTGAGGAAAAGTTCCGTAGTGAACTTATAATTCTCATGATAAAGAGTATAATAATTCACAAGATATAGATTCAAAATTTGATGATTCTTATAATAAAAGGAAATATAATGAATTTCCTAATGATATTAGAAGGAGTCAAAGAGGTGGAATTGAAAAGAAAATGGATCCAAATTTTGTGTATATACAAGAAGTAACTTTTCTTATAGAAGGAGATAGAAAATTTGTTTATAAACAAATACCCTATGATACTAAATGTTGATAAAGACCAAAGACATTTAGTGAAGCAATGTCTTCAAGGGATGTTGCATTTTGGAAAGAGACAATAGAGGAAGAAATGAATTCTATCCTTAGTAACAAATCATATTACTTGTTGATTTGCCTCCCGGTTCAAAGCCTATTGGCTGTAAATGGGTATTTAGAAGAAAATATAATACAGATGGTTCCACACAAACCTTTAAGGCTAGGTTAGTAGCAAAAAGGTATAAACAGAAGAAAGGTATTGACTATTTTGATACATATGCCCCTGTAGTTAGAATAACTTCAATTAGGGTATTGCTTGCTTTGGCTTCTTGTATGGTTTGGCATTCATCAAATAGATATTAAGACTGCATTTTTGAATGGTGATTTGGATGAAGAGGTATACATAGAATAACCTGAGGGTTATGCGCTACCTGGTAATGAAAATAAAGTTTGCAAACTTGTTAAATCCTTATATGGATTAAAGCAAGCACCGAAACAATGGCATATATAGAAATTTGATTTGGTAATCTTGCAAGATGGTTTCAAACACAATAATGTTGATAAGTGCATTTACTCAAAGTTTACAAAAGACTATAGTATGATAGTATGTCTCTATGTTGATGACATGCTTATACTTGGTACAAACTTGAGAGATATTGAAGAAACAAAAAAGTATCTAACTTCCAAATTTAAAATAAAGGATGTGGGTGAAGTTGATACTATTTTAGGTATTAAGGTAACTAAACATAGTGGGGGTTATGCTCTAAATTAAACTCACTATGTTAAGAAAATGTTTCAAAAGTTTAATCATTTAGACATTAAAGAAGTTTCATCTCCGTATGATGTAGCAAGTAAATTTTCGGTAAACATCGGAAGATCAATACCAGAGTTAGAGTATGCTAGTGCTATTGAAAGTATAATGTATCTTATACATTATACAAGACATGACATATCCTATGCTATTTGTAAATTGTTAAGATTTACACGTAATCTTGGTGTTGCTCACTAGAAACGCAATAGGGAGACTTTTCGGTTACATAAAGAGAACATCAAATTTTGAATTGTTTTACAATAACTATCTTAGTGTATTAGAAGGATATGGTGATGCTAGTTGGATAACTAGTGCAAGTGACAATAGTTTTACATTTGGTTGCGTGTTCATGCTTAGTAGTGGAGCGGTTTCTTAGGCGTCAAAAAAATAAACGTGTATAACATATTCCACCATGGAAGTTCAGTTTATAGCCTTAGTTGCGGCCGACAAAGAGTCAGAATGTCTGAGAAATCTCTTATTGGATATAGATTTGTGGCCACATGATATGCCAGCTATCTCTTTACATTGTGATAGTGAAGGTACAATGTCTAGAATATTGAATAAATCTTATAATGGTCTCTAGTGTATAAGCTTGACTAGGTAAAGTCAATAAAGAACTTGGCAAATCTGTTTACTAAAGGACTCTTGAGAGATATAATTAATAGGATGACCAAGGACATAGAGGTTAAACCTATGGAACAATTAACTTAAATTAATCACCCTAGTGGGATCTCGACATTTACTAGTTCACAAACTAACCTAAAGGTTTAATGAGAGAAACAAGCTATGTTTTGTGATTGTGAGTAAACACTAGGGCACAAATCTGTATTAAGTGTGTTTACTAGTACTGTAGAAGGATGAGCAAGTGCTCTTAATGAAGTAAAAGTTCAGTGAAGAACTTATGTAAATACCAGGTACTCATGTTTTGGTATTTCACCTATATGAGCATTAAAAATGGTGCCGTTTCTAACAAAAGTATGTATAACTTTACAAATATTCATAAAACTAGGAGAACGCACATGGCCATAACAGTGCAAAAATACCGGTGAATATCTCAAGAAACATTATGGATTTAAGGTTCAATTTTTTGATTTGAGCATACTAAATCAAGGTTCAATGTTTAAGTACAATCATTGATTTAGTTCAAATTTTGAAATTTGTCACCACTTAAGGTTAAAAACTTAACAAGTACCTTAAGAATTAAATTCATTAAAAAAATTAGTTTTATAAGTTAAGTGGGGGATTGTTAGAAATAAATACATGAAACGTCGTGTTTCAAATTGTGTCTTTTGGAATTTTTCGATTATAGCTTATAAAAACTAATATGAGACTTGTTCAAAAAAAAAAAATTGATTTTAAAACTTTTCTTGTGATGAATTGGTGCAAATTCAAATGAAAAGATAGCTCCTCTTCATTTGAGTTATGGCTGGAAAGTTTTGTCCATTCATCTTAAAAGTTGTAACTTAGTTTTTTAGGGTTGCCAATTAATTGAGACAACCTTTGGTGAAGTGTTTGATGTGTTTATAAGTATGAGACTCCATCAAAGGTATAAAATAAACACTAAAAATCAGATTTTATAGTTTTCTTATTATTTTAATCTTATACTTGTTCTTGAGTGTTCAAGGGAAGAACAATTGCATTGTTGAGTAAGTGTTCTAATTTATTTAATTTAATGTCTTAGTCTGTAATTGGGGGCGGTACGACCAATTAATTTAATTGTTTAATGCCTCTGAAAGCAATTGTTGTGGTTTTAGTGATTCTTAGAAGTTGTATTTGCCTAAAACAGATCAACCTGTATTCATAGTAGGGGACAAATAAAACTTTAAAGATAGAGATCACGCGTACTAAAATTTTCAAAATTGTTCTTCAATTTTTGTGCTTGTAAATTTTCCCCCAACAGCAGAAAATGAGGGAATCACTTTCTCTATAATCTCTGCTGTAATTTCATTCCCAGGAAGAGAGTGACAGTGCAATTATTCTCCTCGAAACTGCATCAATCTGTACAAAGATTGTATCCACATCCATCTAGATTTTCTCCACTGTGACAAACATTGTAAATAATTTAAACTCCTCATAAAGGATATTAATTCGATCTTTTCCAGTATTAGCCTAACATACGAGTCTGCTTTGAAAAGCACTATCTTTAATTGCAACACGTAAACAGAATCTCTCACCATATATCTTGTGATTTTCTTTGCATGAAAGGCTTGAAAAATAGATGCTACCTACTTGTACCCTCATTCACAACTTCTGCAATAAGAACCATTGTCTCTTTCCCATTTCCCAATTTCTCCTTTGATTCTTTGGAAAACTTTCTCAGGTTCTCTAGACCTTCATTAAGGTCTTCAATTTTGTCCACCACCAAGACCTTGGCAATCATGCTGCCGTCATGTAGCTTCTTGAGGAAAATCTGCGTCTTAAGAAGCCAAATCTTTGTAAGCAGCCCAAAATACAGAAGATCATTGCCATGTCCTCTGCTTGTTGATCCAGCTTGTCTAGCAGCTGCTTTTATTTCGGCCAAGATAATTTCCACATCCTCACTAGACTTCGCTGATTCACTGATAAGAAAAATTACCAGGGATATCAGCTCCTTGTGAATTCCAAATTCTCTTTCCCCAACAAGGAGATATTCGACAAAGAAATTCACGCAATCTATAGCTTGGCTAGGTTAGACTTTATTTAAAGCTTTCAGGAATTTGAAATTGAACCCGAATTCAGTAGGATCAATCTCATTTTGGGTCCATGTTCGAAAGCCTTATGTTAAACATAAATTTTTGACCGTTAAAATTTGTCTCGCTAAAATTAATTTTAAGAAATGATCAATTAATAAATTGTTATAGTCACGGACAAAATAAAAACGGTAACAATTTGTAAAAAAAAAAAAACTGGGCATAGGGTCACGAAGTGATCAGGTTCGATCACTTCATAACTTGGTCAATACAAAATGGCGTGGCTATGTTTACTAAGAAACATTAGTAAACATAGCCATGCAGAAATAAAACAAACATTATGTTTGTTGATTGAAATTAAGAATGCAAGACAAGTGAGGCCAAAGAAGTAATGAAATTGACAATTTCATAAGATTCCCCATATTCAAGCCACGTTCAAGTTAGATGGCCACGTTTTCTTTGGCCAAAGGACAAACTGACTTCCCACAATCACGTTTCGGTGATGGTTAAAAAAGAGTCGGCTACGTTTATGATGTCCTTGTAATTGAATACTTATACACAACTTCTACTACATAAAGTTTGTTTTATGTTCTGATTATAAACCATCTAGATGTGTATAAATATATAGTATTTTAAAGGTAAAGAGTTCAATACCGGTATATTTCTTCCTTAATAAATTACTGACATCTTATTTATAAACTGAAAATAATGATATATTTGACTCCCACGAGGAAAGGGAAACTAATAATCTCTATTTTCTCTCAAATAAGTAAAGTTTAATTTAACAAAATTATATTAGACTATAGATGCAAATCAGAATTTGAATATAGACCACTTAATTGAGATAATCCAATGTTGCGAATATATTATACACTTGATTTACCTACTTGTAATCAAATTTTATATATATATTAGAAATGTACTTGGCTGCATAAGTTTCTTATACACATCTAGTACAACAAACTCTTTGTCTCTTATGTTTGATATATCTTGCTCCTTAAATTAATTAATTGGCATTAGAGTCCGAGAAATTTCTGTTTAAGACATTAAATTAATTAATTGGCCTTAGAACCCGAAAATTATCATTATAAGGCATTAAATTAAATTATTTGGTCTTAGTGCCTAAAATTATTTTTTTAAGACATCAAATTAATTAATTGTCCTTAGAGCCCAAAAATTACCATTTAAGTCATTAAAATAAGTAATTGGCCTTGGAACCCAAAAATTACCATTTAAGTCATTAAAATAAGTAATTGGCCTTGGAACCCAAAAAATTGTCATTTAAAGTATTAAATTAATTAACTGACCTTAGAGGCCAAAAATTGATATTTAAAGCACTAAATTAAATTATTTGGTCTTAGTGCCTAAAATTATCTTTTTAAGAGATCAAATTAAATTATTTGTTCTTAGTACCCAAAAAATTATCATTTAAAGCATTAAATTAAAATTATTGACCTTCATGCCTACCTAGTCATTTTCGGTAATAATATCTGTCACAAAAGGATTAAATAAAATAATTAGATTAGACAGGAGTGAGAACTGAATTATTAAATGTCAATTGCCTCAACTGGTCAAAAATAATTGACATTAAAGTTAAAACTTGTAATTCAATAAGAATTATGTGTGGCCTGATTCCAATTTGGATACGTAGGAAATCCCTCCAATGGGTTCAACTACAAGAACTACAAAATATATTATTTTGTGAAATTTTTTCCATCAATTCAAATTCCACACAAGTTTTAAAAAAAAAAAAGTTAAATCTAAGTAACCTGTCAAATGTACAAAATGGGTTAAAAATTAATTTATTTTTCCATAAAAATCAAAATAAATTATCCAAATACAAGTGAATTTTTATTCACATGAACTACATAAGATTTGATCCTGTCTCTTATTAACCTGCCTATGTACTGTCTCTTATACACATCTACTTAGATGCGACCCCATAAATAAATATTAGATAAATTTTTTCCTGTTCTCATTTACTTAATTGGAAGTAAAATTAATCAATTGACAATTAGATTCTGTGTCTTATACACATCTAGATGTGTATAAGAGACAGCTACAGTGCAAAGAATCACTCTCTTCCTGGGCTGTCTCTTATACACATCTAGCAGACAACACAATAAAATTAATTAACTCATCAATAATTGTTGAGTTAATTAATTTTATTGTGTTGTCTTGAAGGTTTAAGATGTTACCGAAAATTATGATTCATTTTCATGAGCTTCCAAGGCCCGACACGGAAGGAGACAAAGATCAAAGAAGGGCGACTACGTGGTGACATTCACAATGGATTGCCCGATGATTTCTCTGGAATTGACCACATCGCAGTTTGCTCCATTAGCAACTACAAAGGCTGTCAAGGCAAAAAAGAAAATTACTTCAACCACCAAAGCCCCGAGGGGGCAAAAGAAGGTCATCCCGATCACAAAGGTTGCCAAGGTGGAAAAGAACCCTGCTCGGACAACAAAGGCCCCGAGGGGACAAAAGAAGGTCATCCTATCCGTCGAGACCGCAAGTAGGCAAGATGCGTTCATGCTACTGACTATCAGGGGACAAAAAGATCTCATTTCGACCACCAAAGTCCACAAGGAGCGAATGAAACTTACCCCACTTGCAACTGTCAACATTGCAAGGAGGCAAAAAGAAACTACTTTGACTCTTAAAGCTACAAAAGGACAAGCTAGAAATGCTCCGAGGATGACATCATTCGAAGAGTATTGAACAATTACTCCAATTATAAGGTCATCTAACTGGCAAAACAAAACTTGTTCGAATGCAAGCACTCATTTTGAATGAGTTAAAATGACTCTAATAGAAGGTGTGAACCCTGTTCAAAGGTGGTTTCGCATGTTTAATATGGCCAACATTGGAAAAAATCATGTTGCCATGGTTGAGAAAGTAGATCTCAAACCCAATCAAATCCTTTTTTGGTCATTAGTAGTAGACTTACCATCAACCGAAGCTATAATGGCAACATTTGTTCAGGAAAAGAAGAAAATACTTCTTTCCCGAAATCTCAACTACCAACTTTCAAGACCCCAAAGGTTCTGAGGTTACAACTTCCGCAAAGGCTTCAAAGAAAAAGACGATAGTAGCCTTGAAGCCTATAGTTGTAAACCATATCCGTCTCATTATAATACGATCTCATATCTCCCTGGCTATCAAAAGTCTCATTTTGAGAAATTCGATGGAATAAATGGCTCACCACAAGAACATTTAGCTCACTTTTCCTTAGCTTGTGGTGAATCAGCTCTTCTGATGCTTTATTGATCAATTAATTTATCCAGTCCCTAAAAAGGTCTGCTTTTAGTTAGTATACCCAACTACAACCTAGCTCGATCCTTACATGGGATGATATGCAAAGAGCCTTCCTTGCTCAATTGACTTATTCGATGCTCATCAAAGGACAAATGAAAGTTTCAATAACTTTATAACAATATGGAGAAAAAGAAATTTCTGACTCGCCACAAGAAATTGATTGAACAATCAGTTGTCCAAAAGTGCTATAACAACTTGTTGCCAGAAATAGCAACTTTAGATGGGACCACTGAACTCCAGAAACATTTGATGCCCTTGTCTCAAGAACTGGTAATGTTGAAAAGCAAATAGCTAGACAAAAAAGCACTCTAAAAGGTAAGTCTTCCGAAGAAAAGAAAAGTGAAGGCAAGAAACCCGTCAAGAAAGGCAAGTCTATGACAACTTTTGTCAATAGTAACAAGAGAAATGGTTATGGCAATCCTAATTCAAGTTCAAAAGATAAAGAAATTCAAAGAAGACCTAATTTAAAAGAAAAGAAGAGTGTAACATACACATTTCCTGATGAGGATATGGAATACATCTTCAAGCAATTGATGAAAAAGAAGGCAATAGAATTACCTGAACCAAAATTTTCCGAAGTTAACAAAATCGATAATCCAAAATGCTGCTCTTATCATCGAATTACTGTCATCCCATTAAGGAGTGTTGTGTTCTTAAAAATATCATCCAATCAATGGTATTTCTTTCTTACTGAAAATCAGTTTATACGCGGCGGCTGCTAACAACTTTCCCTTAGTCGAAGAAAACCCTATTTCATCAGTTCCTCTTCCTAAGGGTGTAATTAAAGTGACATTTGAAGTAGACAATGAGGTTTCATATGTTTACGCTTATCCTAGCATGCCTCGTCCAGGGAATCTAGAAATCCTAACACTTTACGAGCTCATGACTGAGCCTTTTCCTAAAAAATTACAACAATCAATTGGAAATTGAAAATGCAGAGAACGAAGAGTGGCAAACTTGTGTGAGCAAAAGAACCAAAAAGGAAATTCACACTGTTTTGCGTTCTATACAACCCACTCATCCAGTAATAAAATTTTGAGGAAAAAAAGAACGATCCGAAACAGAGCAACGGCTGAAGTAGGTCGTTGAGAATGAAAAGGAACTGTATGTGTCTCAAGACGAAAAATGGGCCCAAAGTCAAATAGGTCAAAAAGAAAGAGTCTGAGGTCGGGTTGGACGACATACATCTTGGTTGGTCCCACCACCACTAGAGATTAGACATATAATCTTTCTTCTAAAAGAAGTGGGTAAGTAAGCTTTTTGTTTCAAGCTTGTTTCAAGCTCGGCTAGCAGTAGCCCAAAAAGTGAAGCCTTCAGTTCTCACTCTTTCCACTAGTTACCTGCGGGTCATGAAAAAAAGGCAAGAAAAAGAAAAAGAATCAAAAGAAGGCAGTGCCGATAGAAGAGGAATATATTCAACCTAAAAGAGGACCCATTACTCTAACTAAATATATCCCTCCCAAATTCTTCAAAAACAAACAAAACGAAGAAAATGAGGTTCTAGAATAGTACTGCATGCTGGCTTTTGAAGAAGAAGAGTCTTCAAGCTTAGAAGCCAATGAAATCACTTTGCGCTCAAGTCGATGATTTCTGTCACCACAGAAAGTATGACAAAGTAAGAAATCAAATAGCTCGTGTACAAAAACCACGTTCCTAAAGAACCCACAATTCAAGAAGATGATGCATAACCTCCACTTGAAACTTGTAAAAATAAGTTTGAAGACTTAAGGAGGTATCCCATAGTCCCACATCAAGCCTCACTTACGAATGCACCACATGAACAGCAAGTCAAATATGATGTCTCAGCATATGTCAAGCGCATTCTGCTCTCCTAAGTGTCTATGATGATTTACAATTGTCAAAGGATTTAAGGAGGGCAGTAGTACAAGCTTTGATGACACCTGATCTCTATGCGACTGATTTTAGTCCACTATTGTCAAAAGAGTTTTGTACTTCATACATGGCTTGTATCACTAACGAGGAACTCCCAATATGATATGATCATAATTGACCTCTTATGTTTATGGCATTATCGAAAATACGTTTGTAACCCAAATAATGCTTGATTGTGGGTCTGCAGGTAAATCTACTTCCCTTGAAATCCCTTCATCTCATAGGGTTGTCAACTCAAGATCTTTCTCCCAAGGCTTTAACCAAATAGGAAATAGAGCACTGGGGACCATCGAGTTAAAAATGAATTTTGAGGACCTTGAAACCAAGGCATTGTTCCATGTGATCGATGCTGACACGCCATCACAATGCCTTATTAGGTTGTCCTTGGATTCATACTAATGGCACACCTTAAACCAACTATGGCATCAAAAGATCTATTTACATCTAGATGACCTGTCTCTTATACAAATCTAGATGTGTATAAGTCTTAGCCATCAAGTAAACCTTTTGGTATGAACAGGTTAACTATGCATATGCAAAGTTTTACATCTGTTCTTCATCTCCACCCCACAAGTTGTGAAAGAAAAGACAGAAAGGGAGAAACAAAAGAAGAATTTCGCTCTTCTGCCACATTTTCTTCTTATCGAGAAAAATCTTTTGAAGTAAAACTTGAGTCTTCAAAGAAGAAAGAGAGAAATGTGATGCCAAAGGATTTGAAGACAAAATATTATTTTGAAATTGACAACAAGGCTTCAACCAAATGAATGACAATTGGAAACCCTGTCTCTTGAAGAGACAATGACTACTTCGACCACAAATTATACTTGTCCACTTCGAAAGATAGAAGTCAAACTAGAAATGTGGTATCGGGCCAAAAAAGACCAAGTCGGCAAGCCCAAAAGACATTAAAGCTCAAGAAAGGAAAATCTCTTTTGAAAGAAGACTTGAAAGATGTCATGATCAATCAAGATTGTGGCGAGTCAGAAACCTCTTCTTCCTGAGATTCGATGATTTTCAGTAAGTAAGAAATATCTTTGCTCTCTGAGGAACATATTGAGAGTAAGCTTCAAGTCTTTGTCTTTAAAAGGCTTTTTATGGGCTTCCTAAAATTGAAGAAGAGTCTGAGACATGTAGTCCTCAGGACTCCATATTTTAAAGGTTGCAAAAGGTTTCAAAACCAAAGCAAGTCTAGTTAAAAAGGAACAAGAAATGAACCCTGAAAAAGGAAAGTAAGAAGGAAGTGGAAGTTAATTTAGCCATGGAGGTAAATTTTGCAAAGAAGAATTGGCTAAATGTCCTAAATAAGAGGGACAAAGTCCTCCAATTTTGCAAGAAATTTGTGAAGAGTTCATTCAAAATGTTCTATCTCAACTCGAAGATGGTGATTAAGCCACAATGGATGAGTTGAGAGAACTTAACCTTGGTACTACTGAAAGCCCTAAACCCATTTTTGTAAGTGTTTTTCTGTCTAAGAAGAACAATTCGATGATAAGAGCAGCATTTTGGATCTGTCTCTTATACACATCTATGGGGTTACCAAGATATTTCTGGTTAGATCCTAAAATATCAGTCCATCAACTAGTAGTTTCAAGCGATAAATGCCCGATTAAACAAGACCAACGTCGATTGACTGTTTCGGATCGTTCTTTTTTTCCTCAAAATTTTATTACTGGATGAGTGGGTTGTATCTGTCTCTTATACACATCCGACCTGCCTTGCAAACATCGTGCCAATGAAAAAGAAGAATGGTACATGGCTTCTGTATTGATTTTAGACATCTTAATGATGCATGTCCCAAAGATGAATTTTCACTTCCAAACACCGAATTATTAGTTGACGCAACAACTGGATTTGGTGCATTATCTTTTATGGATGGATTTTCTAGCTTACAATCAAATAAAGATGGCACCTGAAGACGAAGAGCTCATAGCTTTTCGCACTCCAAAAAGTATTTATTGTTACACAGTAATGCCTTTCGGATTAAACATGCCAGAGCAACTTATCAAAGAGCCATGACAATCATTTTCAATGATATCCTTCATAAGATCGTTGAGTGTTATGTTGATGATTTAGTTGTCAAGACAAAAGAAGAAAAATCATTTGAATGATTTAAGAAAAAATTTTGACAGACTCCGAGAGCATCAACTAAAAATGAACCCCTTAAAATGTGCATTTGGAGTGGCTTCTGGAAAATTTCTTGGGTTTATTGTTAGACACCAAGGAATTGAAATCGATCCCACAAAAATCAAAGCAATCATAGAAATGCCTCCACCTCGCAACTTGCGAGAACTACGTGGACTTCAAGGAAGATTGGTTTATATAAGAAGATTTATATCAAATCTATTTGGAACATGTCAGCAATTTACAAGACTAATGAAGAAAGGCGTATCATTGACTCCAAGCCTCCAGTATCTTATACTCCTATGGAAGAAAAGTCATTGATCTTATTCATCGCAACTCTTGAAAGTCTCTAGGGGCACTACTTGCACAAAATAATAAAAATGGAAAAGAAAATGCACTGTACTATCTTAGTCGAACGCTTATTGGAGTTGAATACAATTACTCTCTAATAAAGAAAACTTGTTTGGCTTTGATTTTTGCAGTACAAAAGTTAAGGCATTATTTGCTATCTCACCCAATGACATTAATTTCAAGAGCCGATCTTTTGAGATATCTTAATGCAGTTAATTGGTTTGGTAGTTACGAAGAAAATGAGCAGGGGCAGGAATTATGCTTGTGACACCATCAGAAGGACTATTACCTTATTTATTGTTTCTTCTATCTTTTTGCTCAAACAATGTGGCAGAATATGAGGCATTAATCATTGGTTTAGAAATTGCACTTGAAATGCACATTGATTGTGTTAAACCATTTGCGGACTCTCGTTTATTGTTAAACAACTAAATAAACAATATAAGGTCAAGAATGAAAATTTGGTGTCTTACCATCAAAGAGCAAGGCAATTAATGTCTCAATTCCAAGACATACAAATTAACCACATACTAAGGTCAGAAAATAACAAAGCAGATGCTCTGGCAAACTTAGTAGCATCTTTGACCTTGCCCGAGCATAGAGATGTACAAATTATAGTTGGGGAACGTCATTTGCTACCCCCAGCCCTCAATAGGATTGAAGAAGAGGAAAATATGAATATGGTAATGGTCTTGGAAATCGAAGAAGATTCTAACTGGCATCAACCTTTTGTTTGTAAAACTTTCTCGTCCACGGAATTTTGCCGATTGATCCTAAAAAGAAAGTTGACTTAAGACATCAAGCCCTTAGGTTTACTTACTTGAATGACACTTTATATAAAAGATCTTTTGATGGAGTTCTTTTAAGGTGTCTCTCAAACAAAGAAGTCGCTCATGCTCTTCAAGAAACTCATGCTGAAATATGTGGTGCACTACAAGCTGGCCCTCAACTGGCTTCTTAAATTAAAAGATTAGGCTATTATTGGCCGACCCTAGTAAAAGATGCGATGAAATTCGCAAGAAATTGTAAAGTCTGCCAACTCCATTCAGATTTCATTCATCAGCCACCTCAACCACTTCGTTCTACCATGTTATCATGGCCATTTGAAACATGGGGATTGGAGGTAGTTGGTCTTTTTAAGCCATCTTCATTGAGGCTGCATAAGTATATTTTGTCCGGGACTGACTATTTCTCAAAATGGGTCGAAGCAATACCACTAACTGAAGTGAGGACGGTGGACGTTGAAAATTTTATTAAAAATCTCATTATTTATCAGTTTGGGGTTCCTTTGAGAATTATCTTTGATAATTTCCTTTACTTCAAAAGTGCGCCACTCGTAAAAAATATAAGTTTTGGCATGGATTCTCTGCAAGTTATAACCCATCATCTAATGGACAAGCAAAAGCAGGTACTAAGGAGTAGCATTCAATATCTTTTGAGTTTAGACATTACTTTCTTTAGAAAGATCTGTCTCTTATACAGGTATCTAGACTTACGAACTATACACATCTAGATGTGACAGCCTTTTGGTGATTCTAGAGATGGTTATTGCACTTACAGGGGAAGTACAACTGTCGGAGCTATAAACAACACTTAAATCTGTCTCTTCAACTACACATCTGAAGATAATGTATAAGAGACAGACTAGTTGAATTAGAAACACTTGACGAGAAAAGACTTGAAACACAACAAAGATTGAAAATCTATCAATCTCAGGTAGTTGGGGCATTTAACAAAAGGGTCAAGTTTAGGTCATTTTCTCAATGGGTGACTTGGTGTTGACTGTATAAAGACTAGATGTCATTATAAGAAAGATGAAAGGAAATTTTGAAGCCAAATGGGAAGGCCCTTACATTGTCACTAAAGTTTTTCCAAAATGAGCATACGAACTCCCAAATTATGAAGGAAAATGCAAATATTCTTGAGTAAATAGGAAATTCATTAAAAGGTTCTTTGCCTAAGTGACAATGCAAATAGTGATTCAGAACTACGAATGGCTTGATCCCACATAAAGTGATACTTACATCTAGCTGTGAAGAATGCCTTAGAGGTTTCCCTTCATTAAAAATACATTATTTCATCTATTTTATAATTATCACCATGTGTATCAAGAGGTTAAATTAATTGATGTTCAATATAATATTATATTGGTTATTTTGTTTTGTTAGTACAACACCAATGTAATACAAAAAAAAATTTAAAAAAAATTATTAAAAATTTTAAAAAATTAAGTGAGTTCAAATGAAAATTAAGCAAGCATAACTTTTTATTACATTTATTATTGATTACATGAATAAAAGTAATCGCAATGAAAAAGGGAACAAAGGAAATAAAATAAAGGCAACTACTATTCAAAAAACTATCAGTCTGCTTGTAAAATGGAATTTGAAGAAGCAAAAACGGCTTGAAACTGTTTCTTCAAGTCTTCAAGGGCTTGGATTTTCTCTTACCCGGCTTCATAGATTTCTATCCTTATAAGTTGCTCATATTTTTTCCTTTGTTCCAAACTTTTAAGAATCAGCAGTCCTAGAAGTCAGCACACCACAGTTTCTGTCTGTGTATACACTGCCTGTCTCTTATACACATCTAGCTGTTCAGAAGGACAGTCAATTAAGTTGTCAAATTCTTGCAATTGCTCATTGAGAATCTTGTAATTGTGAGTTTAAATCTTGGAGAGTCTTCAAATGATTGGAAAGCTTATGTGACAGGATTTCAACACCCTCATAGTCAAGTCTTTCACAAACTTCTCCTGAGAACTAATCTTTTCAGCTAACATATCAAATGTTTGGTGAACTCATTCTACAAACCAATTAACTGCAGTTTGCCCGGCGTCACCATCTAAGACCACTTCATTTAACCTCATGAGGTGTTTAGAAACAGCTTCTCGAGATTTCAAAAGCTGGCTCAAATCAGAATAAGTCATTAACTTAACAATTGCTTGAAAGCTACCGATGATGAAATCCCTTGAGAATTTGTCAACTTCGATCCCGAGGTTGGTGATCATTATCTTGGAAATGTCAATTAAAGAAACCTTTTCTTTTGTCTGAGTATCTGACAAAATACCCTTTAGTTGTGAAACTCTATTTAGTTAAGTGTCATCGGGATCCGTGACTAAATTAACAGACAATTCTAGATCGATAAGAACGGGAGAAAGAACTTTACTTGTAGGTCCACTAACAATAGAAGGACCTGCAATTCGGTCACTAAGGTCCATGAAAGAGGTGGTGTACTCAGTTTTAGGTGAGCTTTCAGGGGATAAGCCCTTATAGCGACAAGTTTCTGTGAAGAAAAATCTCCTAACTTTCCCTTCTCTTGCTTACCACCTTGAAAAAATATAGCATTGCTCAAATTACTCCTTTTTTGAACATCAACGGAATTCAGACTGGTGGGATCAGTGGTATTACCACAATTAACCAACTTCACAGCTCCTTTAAAAGACCTTGGAGGAATTTCTTTGATCTCTCTTATTACATAAACAAGTTCATTTCTTGAGAGGACTTTGAGAGAGAATTCAAAAAATCTTGTTAATAGGAAACCTCAAATAAGATTGAGAACTCCTGCTCCACCACCAACAGTACTACTACGTTCTATCGCCTATGCGATCCCTAGAGGGTATAAAAAATCTAGTATGAGTGTTGTTGCGAAAAAGTCTCCCATGTGCAATAGCCAAGTGAGAAATGTGACAGTTGTTCCCTTGGAGGATAGAAAACTCCAAATCATTGTTAGGAACGCCTTGGTCGAATCCAAATTGTTGAAAAATCTGTTTAGGGTAGTAAGGTTCTATCCACATATCATTACCGACCCTAATAGGTAAACTAGCATAACGAATACTCAGCAAAATTCAAAAGTGACAGTTCATTAGTACCAAGAAATTCCATATCCCTAGAATGTCAAGCGAGTTGGAATAATACTCAGCATGTTGTTCTAATCTAAAAACCAACCGTACTTGAGAAATAGTGATCTTTTCAGCAAGAAAAACTAGAATATCTTGCTAACAAGGGATAATTTTGGGAAAAATCACAAACTAACCTACGATGATATAGCGCCCGCTAACTACTCGAGTAGAAGAAGAATGAGGAATGGTGTATTTGCTGTGTCGGGACCCTCTTCATTCATACAAATTTCACCAAACTTGTGATACACGAAACCAAGAATAGCCGGTACAAGAGAAATTTTGTTTCCTTGTGCCATTTGACACGCCATTACAAATATTTTGGGTCTCACAACATGACCCCTTGTTGGCAAAAGAAACCTAAAAACAAAAATTCTAATTAAGTAAATTTTTTTTTATTTTTTTAAAAGGGAGAGTTTCTTGCGAAATAATCAAATTTTGTTAACCTACTAACCAAAGAGCAATAAAAGCTACCAAAGTTGCTTTCTCATAAGCTCGGGGTCATGTTTCGGACGCATAGGTGATGTTATCTCACCAAAAGGTCCAAAATATAACCCGACCTCGGTGAAAGTAGTCAATCCACTTTGACCATGATACTTTACTCTCGTTGAATAAAACACACAGTTTTATGTGAATGAATAAGAGTTTGAAAATAGTCGTCGGGTACAATCTTTTTCCTTCTTCATCTGTCACTTGCAGTTGATGATTCCATGGAATAAACTCCTCGTAAGGCATGCCAGCAATTGGTAGCCCACATATCATCTTCATGTCGAGAAGTGAAATACCCATCTCTCTTCCAGCCAAATGCAAAGTATTGGTCAAGGGAGACCAAAGTTCCAAAAAAAACTCTCAATATATCGGCACAGATGTTGTAAGGATAGCATCTGCAACTGCTATTTCACCGTAAATGCCAGCTTGTTCAAGGATAGTGGTGTAATTTTCCAGCATTAACTTAGTCCACTCTATTAAAAATAGTTGAAAGTTTGCACAACCGAGAAAAGAGAATTGGCGTTCCCACTTTTTCTTTTCTTTAAAAAATGTATACAATTATGGATAAAAATCAAATTTTACTTTATGATCTAAATCTCTCTCTGGATTGTTGTTCATAGGAGCAAGTGAAAGTGCATCAAATATTTGCCCTACGCTATTTTTCACCTTGATAACCTCATTCTCATCCTTTGGGTCAAATATAAGTTTCCCAAATCTTGCTTTGTCTTCCTTAACCCAGGTGACCTGGTCATCGATAGAAAACTCAATATTGATTTGACTAAGAGATTGTGATCGGTCATATTCAGGGCCATGTATATTCACGCCCTTCCTGATTGACTGCTCTTTCAAAACAAAGAAAACAGTTGGTATCTATTAACTGCAAAAGTAATTAAAAAAAAAGTACATTAGTAAGAAATTAAAATAATATAACAATATAAGGGATTGAATGCTCAAAATCAAGTAACTTTCAAATTCAAGGGGGCCTAATAGCGGCCCTTAAGGGTTAATTCATTAATAATAGGCCTTGGAACCTAAAATGGGCTTTAAATTTTAATAATGAGCCTTAAGGGGAATTTATTAATTACGGGTCTTGGAACTTGAAATGGGCCCCAAAATTCTACGTAAAATAGTGGGCCTTAAAAGTTTATTTATTATGGGCTTTAGAGCCTACAAATCCAATTCGTCAATTACGTGATACAAAGCTCGAAAGTTTAAGTAGGCATTAAAAATGGATCGGTAAAACATGGATCTTTGGATCCGAATAAATTGAAGTGGGCCTCCGAGTCAAATTTGTTAATTACAGGCTTTAAATTGATACATTTATCAAAATTTAATTACAAATCATTTTCTTCAATTTCTTTGAGGGCTTAACTCTTATAGTATTTATAAAAGTAAAGATTAATACTCAGATAAATTACAAGATAATAAAGATCTAGTTTTGTATGAGGGAGGAATATATCATTATATTTGAAAATAGATCTAGATAAGGAGATTTTATTGCTCAATAAATATATTTCTCTTGTCACATTCGGATGGTGTATAAATTGTAAAATTTTAAAACAAATTTATCTTATTTGTTGCTTATTTTGGAAATGTTTGGATCACATGGATTCAGGAAAGAATTTGAAATCTGCCTATTTTTTTTTACGATTTGTAAGTCTAAAATAAATGAATTTCAAATCCACCCAAATTAAAAGAATTTGGATCTTCATTATTTAGTTTCTCTCCATTTATTGTCCATCTACTTATATCTAAATAACTAAAACTTAAGAAAATAATCTAAAACTTAAGAAAATAATCTAAATAGACCATTATGTGTATTTTAGAAGGTATATCATCATATTCAAAAATCAATTCATTCGAAAATCGGTTAATCAAAAGATTAAACATCATTTTTTTTTTTCTAAGGTATTTATATAAAACATGGTTTAAATTATGAACGGTTTTTATTTTTAAAAATATTTTTAAAATTTAGTTTTTAAGGGTAAATGGAGGCTCCACCATTTATCACAAAATAGAGAGGATCATTGTCCAAATTAAAAAAAGTGTGGAATGAAAGATTTCAAACAATTTTTTGATTTCGGTGAATTTGAAATTCATTTATTTTGATTTTATTACTAAAATATTTTTTAGTAGTAATTAAGTGGAAACCATTTCAGACTCGAAATTTGTTAGTGTATTATGGAAAATTTTACGATTCATTGGGGAATAGTTGTTGTATTTTAAAAATTTGTACAATACAAAATTATATATTTTAAAAACTTATATTATACCAACTTTTAAAATTAATGAAATACTTCTTTCAATTCATAACTATAAAATTTTTCTCTCTTCCAATATAAATTGATTGAAATAAGAAAATGCCACCGTTCCTAATTTTGAATTAAAGAATGCATTGATCATACCTGGGATAGAATGAGTAATCTTTGAGTGTACCATGGTTGTGAGTTGTGAGTTGTGAGTTGTGACATACTAGACCATAATTCAGAAGTAGATGTTTATGAAAATTTTTCTTTAGATGGAGGTTTGTAGAAGAGACTTTAGTTTCTTTTATTTATTTGTAAAATTTTAACTATTCAAAGATTAATATTCAAATAAAATATAGATCATAAATATCAATATTGATGAGGAAGGAATATATCATTATATTTGAAAATAAATCCAGATGAGAAAATTTTAGTGTTTAATAAATGTTTATTAGTGGGTAAGGCGCACACAATGTGCGTGATAATTAAAAGAAAAAAAATATAAGAAAAAAGAGTAGAAGTTATTAGAAGTTATAATGAGTTATTGGTTTTTTAATAAAATAGATAAATGAGATAAATCGTAAAAATTATAACAAAATTTATCTCATTTGTTGCATAGTCTAGTTGTGTTTGGATTAATGGATTTGAGAAAGAATTTAAAATTCAGTAATTTTATGGAGGGGTTTGTAAGTTTAAAATAGATGAATTTCAAATCTACCTAAATTAAAAGAATTTGGATCCTCTCCATTTATTTTCTCTCCATTTATTGTCCATTTTATTTATATCTGAATAACAAAACTTAGAAAATAATCTGAACATACAATTAGTTTTATGATTTTTATTTCATCGAGTAGATTACCATATCCAAAAATCAATTCACTTTGCGTATTGATATAATACATGATTTAAATTATGAACAGTTTTGATTTTTGAAAATATTTTTAAAAATTTAATATTTGGAGAAATAGAGATTCCTTTATTTACCCCTAAATGAAGAAGATCCTTGTCCAAAATAAAATTTGAAAAATGAAATACACATCAAGACAACATAAGACACATCTAGAGTGAATACAAGAAATTAATTTATATCATAAAGTTTTACAAATCCCTCTAATAAATAAGTGAATTTTAAATATTTCTCTAAATTCATCGATCCAAACACAAGAATTTCACCTTTTAAGTTCTGATGGAGCCTTTTATCTTTAAATAAAGAGTGTCCTTATCTGGGGAGAATGAAGTAGAGGAGAATAAAGAAAAACATTAATGGATAAATAAACAAGCAGGAAAATGAAGAAAAGAAAGGCCCAAATTGAAATTTTCTTACAAGAAATGCTCGACTTTTTGCCGCTTCGAAGCGCCATTGACGAGAGGAAGGGGAAGAAAATGAGTGAAAATTGAAAAACATAATAATTAAATTTTCTATCTCCATAATGGACTAGAGTGGCAAAAAATAATAGTAATGACTAAAAGTAAAATAAACTTTAAAAATTTAGAATGGTGAAAATTGTGTAGGTATTTTAAATATCATTTTGAAAAGGGAAAACAACCGTATTAGTCCCTCACTTTACTTATTTGTAGTTATTTAGTCCCATACTTTTGAAATGATGCTTTTTAGTCTCTTACAAATGTAAAATGTCACATTTTGGTCTAGACCAATTCTCTAACAGTTTTTGACTTGAATTATCATGTATTAATTATGTGACATATTTTCGAAAGTAAATTTGGAAACTCGCATTTCCCTTCCAATACAAAATACGGGCATTAGATGTGAATAGCAAATTTTAGAGAAAAATTTAGGTTTTATGAATACAATCTAGTTGAATAGGATAGGGATTAATTGTAGAGTATAAAATTTCCAAATTGACTTAAGATCTTCCGAGAACTGAATTGTTTGTATTTAAAATCATTCAAGAACTGAATTTTTGTATTTTTCTTCAAATTTTGCGACTTGAACTAATATTCATATTTTGTATTGGGAGGGAAAAGCAACTGTTTGAATTTTTTCTTAAAAAATATGTCATAAGAAAAACACATGATTAATTCAGAACAAAAAGTGTCGGGAATTTGGTCCAGGGACCGAAATGTAGCGATTTATATTTATGAGGGACTAAAAATCATCATTTCAAAAGTAAGAAATTAAATAAATATAAATGCGTAATATAAGAGAATAATAGAATGATTTTTCCATTTAAAAATTTGTCCATTTCTAATAATTGCCCAGTAGTGCAAACAAAAATTGAAAACTAGAGTAGGAGAATTTTTTTTCCCCTTGGGTGATAAAGTAAAGGATGTGATATTTAAAATGACATGAAAATATTTTTTTTTTTTTTTTTTTGGGAGGAAGGTTTGACAATGGCGTAAGTGGTTTCTTTCTTTGAAAAGATAAAGGCTTTATCTTTTGTGGTCCACTAATGGAAAATATTTTTCAAAAAAAAGTCATTTTCCCAAATATTTCAATACTTAGATGACAATTTTAACATTTTTTGAAGTTGCACTTTCTGTTCAGTTTTGCATTTTTTAAGTTATTAGAAAAGGTACCAAAATTAATTGTACTAAGATTTTAATAAATGATAGTGCAATGCCTAATAATGGAATTAATAATATTGGAAAAAATACTGGAAATTCTGTAACTGATGTAATGTGGGAAGATGCTATAAATACTTCCAAAGAGTAGCAAAATCTGCTTGATACAAAGGGTTAAATGTAATAAACCCCCTCAAGGTTTGGGATGTTTTGCACTAAATTCTTAACGTTAGATTTTTCTTATTTTACCCCTTTGACTAACAGTCAAATGTAACTTCGCCTTAGTTTTTTCAAGAAAGACAAATTTAGCCCTAAAGATTAATTGCAGTGAACTCCCTTAAGGTGTAAGCGAGACTTTACTTTAGTCCCTTATGTAAGTTTTATATCATTTAATACTTTGGGTAATTAAAGAAAAGCAATAATGCTATAAATATTGTTAAAAATATAATATACTATAAATTAATTAATATTCTAATTCTTGAATTATGCTTTCTTTAATATTTAAAACTTAAAAACAGATGAAATAATTAATTTTAAAATTTTTAAAGAATTATTAAAACTGTTTCATCTAAATTATTTTAATTTAAGTTTTGGTTTATATGTATAAAATTACTTCGTATAATTTAGGTGATGGTTGAATTATATTAACAAAGGAAAAAAAAGTTAGAAGAAAATCATTTTAAATAAATATAAAGAAAAACAAAAAGAAAATAGAGTGATATAATTTTTATAGATGATTATGGGTCTCGTATTCATGAAAATAAAAAATAATGAAAAGACTGAAAAATACCGATACTTTTAGGAAATTTTGTATTTAAAATTTTCTCACAAGTGTTTTAAAAAAACCATTAATGTTGGTGAACATCATTATATTTTTAGTTGTTTTGACAATATTTTTTGTATTGATTCATGACTAAAGTAATTTAATTAACACAAAACCAAAATTAGGGACTAAATGACAAATATAATAAGGGTTAATTTTATGTTTTCTTGTAGTATTTAGGGGCAAAAATGTCTTTCTTGATTTTTTTTAATAGCCAAATTACTTATGTGTACTAATGGAAGGGGTAAAGTGAAAAAATAATAATATTAAAGAATTTAATGCAAAACAACCCAAATCTTAAATGATTTGTTGTATTTAATCCGAATACAAAATATGATTGTTTTAACTCTTTTTTTTTTTCTTTTACACATTGAAACAACGGAATGTTGCCTGATCCATGAGAAAGCATTGACTTGATTCTCAGTAACTTTGTTAACAATTTTGGATATAAGTCACTTATCTATTTAATAGGAAATAGGATTATAATGTCCAATTGCTTAGCGTACTTGACTAATACTGTCTCTTAACACATCTAGATGTGTATAAGAGACAAGAGAACTGTGTCACAAGTACCTGTATGTGAAATCACATTACCAAAAGAAAATAAAAATGACAAGTTATTGAAGCTGCTTATAAATTATTTTGAAATTGAAAATTAAATTTTTAGAAAGAATTTGTTGAAAAAATTACAAACATTTTTTGTCTTGGTATTTACTGTTTTGAAAGCTAACAGTTATTTTTATCAGCAACTAAGAGACCCTGCTATTCCAAGAGTCTTTTTTTTTTTTTTTTTTTTGGGGTCCAAAATGCAACTTATAGACATTTAAAAGACAGTTGAAAACAAGGCTTAAAATAGTGACACACGAGGATGAACTATGCAAAGAAATGTGCATCCTGATGCCCCAATGTTACCTTGACGCTTGAACATAGCTATTACAATTCAACAATGAAGTCCAAACAAAAAAATATTCTTGAATGCGAAGTACATATTACAAGCCGTTAAATAATTAAAAAATAATAATACTTTTCATTTTTTTTAGTCATCTCAACCACTAATCATACAAATTCTGTATTACAGAATGATTAAGTAAGATTTATTCGTCCGATAACCTTGAACCGATATTAAAGGTACAATCTCACTCCCAAGTTCCAACCCATGTTCGGTTAAACGGCCGCGCAAAATCAGAAATCTTTTACTCCACACAAAGATCATAATCGTACCATGCAAATTCTTCTCTAGGATCTCACATTTCAAATAATAAAAGGACTTGCGAAGGATGTTGCACTACAAAGCAAAACCAAGGTCTCTATATCAAATCATGCACATCACACTGAACTATATATACATGCAAACAGAAATACGACATAAAACCCTGAAAAAACGGACTATCAGTATTTCCTACTTTAACAGAGAAGATCTAAATTTGCCTCGTATATCCACAACAATATAACAGTAGCACAGCTTTCAGAACCAAGTAGTTGGATGCGTCGAAGCAGAACGTTGAAATGTCAGTCTCCTGTCTCCAGTGTCGCAGTTTTTGCTAAACTTAACCTGAATCATACACTAGTCTACATTTTCTTCCATATTCACAAGCTTTTAGCCATTCCTTTTCAGCATGGGGACATCAAGTGATGAGGAGGTAAGAGACAGCTCTGCAAAGGTCAGTTGGTCATGAAGTTAACATAACAGAAAAATGATGGAACTATGAATTGACTGAAAATTTTGGAAAAAAGGAAAAGGGTGTCTATTAGACCAATCAGGGTATAAGTTGACCAAGGTTTTGGTCATCAATGGAGTCTCCAGGGTTTCAACTTCCCACTTTGGTGTTCAAGGCTGAGAAACAAGCTGATGAATTGGCTTGCCAGTTTATATGTCTTGGAGTGCAGAGTGCATGAAACAGATTGATAAGGTTTCCAAGAGTATCGGGCACCAGGTGTCAGTTTTCCTATTTCCATAACATTGTGTTTGGATAGAAAGATTTGGGTGAATTTAATTTGAAATCCTAATCTATAATAAATTATCCAAACAAGGTAATTGATTTAGTTATCGATTTGAAATTCACCCAAAATTCATGCATTCCAAATCCTTCCTCCAATTCAAATCCACCCATCCAAACACAACATGTCAAAGGACAGTAAGTTTTCAACATTGAAGGCCAATGAAGTTTCCCTGAAGTAGGTGAAACAAAGATGGCAAAATTATTCACTAGTTACCTAACAGTTGAAAACTGCTTGGATTAATATCCGTAGATTGATAAACTCAAAAGTTCCTTGAATTTGAAGTCCACACGTACATCATACAGCGGCAAATACTCCTCAAACCCCTCTCCCAACTCCAACCAAGTTTCCCACCCTTTAAATCGCCCTTCCTTGATTAAAACCATGTCAAAGATGACAAATGTACACTTCACTTGGAAAGGCATATTTAGAGATTTGGCTAATCAAGTCTAAGACACAGGAGTCAACCTTAGACCTAATAGAAAGACCTTCACTCTTTTATCAGGAAAAGGCAGGGGAATTTCCATTTCTACCCAGAGGGCTTGAAGTGAATTGTGTGAATAACCAATCTCTGTGGAAAATACAAGCTAAACACCCAACTACAGACGGAGCAGCAGGGCAGTCTTAGTAAGTTCTCATATATACAGTAGAATTGGAAAAGAATATTACGGTACATACCAATTGAAGTTTCATTCTAGGGTTGAGGTGGAGACTCTGGCTCAGAACCACAAACAGATGAAAAAGAGATGGTATCTTCCTTTGGTATTGCAACAAAGTTCAGTGGTGCAGTGGAAAGCCTTCTCATTTCCTTGAAATAACCATTTTGGTGCCCAGAATAGGAACGAGGTGTCAGAAGCTCAGGAGTTGCACAGCCAACTGAGTTTCGACGAGGTGAAGGAGTCACGGATCCATTTCCATTTGCACGATAACCATTCATATTTCTAAAACTGCTGCTTCTTCTTGGGCTTGGTTTGGAACCAAACATGGCTTCCTTCTCCGCAAGTAACATATCGTGTAGTTTCTTTTGATCCTATACATAATACATAAGAGGCTCCTAGGTAAGATTCAAGGCACGTGGCAATATAAATATGGAAAACATTGACTCGAGCTACACATAATAAAGTGCTCAACTCTTATTGTGTTTACCTAGCCAACAATATCGTATAAGTCTCAACATCAAAAGGTCAGCTTATTAAGATACAATTAGAATCTGATTAGCTCAGACTGAGCTAAGTTTTACTGGAAAATCCTAAAGGTTCCTTTTCTTTTTTTATTCTCATGTGCTATGATAACAAATGATGTATCAATTCAACAAAAAAGCAGATAAGGTGCAACTCTTGGATATGTCAAATGTACTGTTGCTATCTTCCATGCATTTGAATGAGCAATAAATATATAAAATGCATCAAGATTACCCTAGCTCGCTTTTTCTCCTCTTCTTTCTGTTGTCTGGTTAGTTTGTAATCCTCCAAAATTGAAACCAATCGCACCTATAGGTGTACCAAATAAAGACAAGCAACAAGATGCGGCTAGTTGAGAGTCCATTTTCCCACCAACTCAAAGAAAAGAGGCAAAAGTATTTCTTAACGAACAGAATAACTCACTCCGTCATAGAGAAACAACTTCCTTTTCTCATCTTCCCAGGATAGTGTCTTGCTAATGAGATTGTCAACCATAACTGGACCAAAAAGAATGTTTGTCAGCCCAAAAGATAGCGCCAGTTCAAGCTACAAATGAAGAAAGAGAAAGAGAGAGAGAGAGAGAATAGCAAGTATAGATACCTGGAATCTTATTTACCATAATGCGAGCCCGTTCTGCACGTTTAAGGTTTATGTGAACACCTCTTCCAGCACTATATCGGTTAACATCCTGATAATCATAGGACCCATTAAAACATGTCGTGCACAAGTAAAAGCCCCACATATTCCCAATGACAGCTTTGAATTATTACAATAGTAGGCACATACTACTAAGTAATGCTGCCCAAAAAAAAATAGCTTACTCGATTGTAGTCTTCAAGCCAGTTTTCCTCCTCACAGGCAGAAAGCCATCGTTCAATCTTATCCATAATTTCTTTACGACTAAAAGCTTCATCTTTTGCTTTGTTAATCTGTGTTTCAATGTTTGATAACAGTTCACATTAAGGATCCAGGAGACCTAATCGGAAAAGGTTTCAAGCTCATTAACTTGCAAATGAATTAGAAAAGAATGTGCATTCATTGAAACACAACCATCATACCAGAGATCTATCATTGCATTAGCTTTATCAGCAGCAGTGCTTGGATCAGGTTGAATGTGGGTCCTACGGCAAATATCCTCCAATTCTTGCCTCCTCTTCAAGACCAGTTCTTTCATCCTACTCGCTTTCAGCTTAGTAAGCCTCTCAACTTCAGCAGTTATCTATCAGATTTTAAGAGTAAATGATATAAGAAACCTAGCTTTCTTCAGAATAATATGAAGAGGCAATAGAGACAATCTGGCCGGTTTTAAACCTGTTGAATAACATCTAGTGAAAGTGCCCCCGGCTCCACAATATCTGATTCGGCTGAACCAAGAATCAATGTAGTCCTTGAGAACTTAGCCTGCTCTCCCTTTGTAGTATCCATCAAATTCCACAGTTCAAACAGTGACGCAGCAACATCTTGATAATCAGCTGCATTACTGACAAGGATTAATATTGTAATGAAGGAAATTTTGTTAAACAACTTCTGAGTAGCAAAACTACCTTCTGAAGTCTAACTTTTCTTTCAGTTTTTAGTCTGAGGATGGCCTGCTCTAGGCCTTCTAATGTCGTGTCGCTGATATTTGTAGACTGCTCCAGGCTAGTCCCCTGTAAACTTGGATGAATTTCACTAACAGTTTTGCCAAAATCCAAGCCAAGCACACCACACAAGGAGTGCACTTCATTTACAAACTCCAAAACCTTTTTGAGACGTTCAGACTGCCAAGGACAGAAAATAATTGATCAATTTTAGTTTTGACTACCAGATAATCGACGATCATTATCCATGACCTCCAACAGGGCAATAACTATATTTTACTCTTAACAGGGGGGGGAGGACAAAGAGGATTCTTATACATCTCCTATACATGTATAGGAGATGTTCTAGTGTGTGAGCAGCAACTACATGCACATTCATACAAAACATACACTGTCTACAATCAGTAAAAGTATTAACTATTGCATAATCAAAGAGACAAACGATCATTCAGGTTAGATAACAATGCTATGCCTTGGGAGTTATTCCAAAAAGTGCAAAAGATAGCTCCATTTATGTCTTATCACAAGTATTTTCGATAGCTCAGTATACATGCAAGATAAATGTGCTTTATAGCGGAAACCTCATTGATAGTGCATAGTTTTGCTTCTTTCTAAGTGGCTTATGTAGCAGGAATGCTTCTAGGAAACAGGAATACGTGATTCATAGGAAGATTTCTGCAGTGAGCAGGATTCATTTCACTATCCGACTGACTTAGTTCAAAGTGTACAACAAATAAAAAAAATCTGACAATAGGTGATTTAAGAAATAGATCAGATAAAAGGATTATATTTTTTTTTTTTTAAATGAGGCATAGATATCCACACTTCAGTATAAGAGATAATACACAATGAGAAAGCTAAAACTGCTATTACTGCACGATACCTTCTCTTTTTGGAGGCTACATGAAGATGTGATTGATATTCTGTTAGCTTTCTTAGTGAGAGGTCTTGCTCTTCCAGATTCATTGAATTCACAGAATTCATAAGGTTACCATATCCAGAAATTTCACCCATGATCTTATCAATTTGTGCCTTAATATCTGCAAATTGTTTGAAGCGTTCCTCTTTTCTTAGTTTCAGATCCTCTATAAGTGGTGTGACATATGCAAGCTGCTCTTTCAAAGATGCATGTTTTTTTCTCTGACTGGATCTGCTTAATAAAAAACAGGCTTAGCGACCAACATCAATACTAAATTACAGAATTTGCATCAAGATTACAGACATGACCATACATGACATAACAGTTGTGCGTCCATTTTCTAGAGTAAGAAGCCACAGCAAAATATGGTCTCAATTTTTAAATTAGGCATGCAATAAGTGATATTTATTTGGAATCCTTGGCATGTAGTTATTACAAATGCACAGGGTGCATGAATTACATGCCTATATGCACAGGTGTCATGCATAACATCTACAGAGCTGCAGGGGGTCTTCACGGAATACTGTGATTACTTTTCGTTTTGGCACACATACTGCCTAAATCGTAAACAGAGCTAAGTTACTACAATAGTTAGAGTGCAATATAAATGACAGCAGCATCTAGCTTCACTGACCAAAAGTTGGTAACTAAATTTCCAGATATTGGTACTAGTCATTACACAGTGAAAGTAAGTGATGTCAATACTTTTCTCCTTGAGCAACTTAATACAATGAGATTTAGTGGAATACTATTTTCGACCAAAAAACAAAAGAATGAAAGGCACATCAATGAAAGGCACTTAATACTATTGGTATAAAAATTTATTTACAGCAGTGGGTATAGATGCATGGTACTTATGCAAAACTAATATTTGAAATGTAAATATTATTACGTGACATGCATCTACACCCGTTGGTGTAAAAGATTTTCTACACCAACTGTATAGGAAAAATTAATCCTTTTCTTATATAACAACCACAAACTAATAGGTCAAAAGATTCCCTTTAACCATAGTCTAAAAAATGGTTATTCACAAACTGCTCACACAATTCATGGAAGAGATGAAAACGCATACATTGCAAATATCGAGGGAGGAAAAAATTTTCCTTATCCCCTAAATCATGCTCAATGAAAAGCATTATCTTATTTAATTTTTAAGTCAGTAACTTTTCCAATTCTAGAAAAGGCAGCCAAAAATGGACATAAAGAAGAAAAATGAGAGAAAAATAACACATAGACCAAAAGACAAAGTAGCTTGAAAGCGAGTAGTTAATGAAAGAACTGGTGAATTAACATTCATTTCCTCCAAGAGAAGCCATTAGCGTAAGAGCTCCGCTATTCCTTGGCTGCAACAGACTGATGAAGACGTGCCTTGGAATTGGCAGCCTCATCTACCTTTCTTCTGTAGACTTCTAAGCACTCTCTCTCCAGTTCCAACAGCATACGGTCCTTATCAACTTCACTCTCACCAATATCAGTCCATATTTTCTGTTCATCACCAGAAGAAAAGGAAGGAAAAAAAATCACATTTTAGTAACTAAATTAGGCATATATGCTGAAGACGAAGAACTAAAATAATTACAGCCAAATACAGGGGGGAATCAGCAAATTCAGTTTTTTCAAAAAAAAAAAATAACAAAACTTTATTTTCTCAATAAACATTATTGTTCCTCCTTAACTTCCTCACAGAAACACCAAAAACCCCACATGAATAGACCTGAAAGGGTCTTATGTACGTGTCAAACCTCATTTGTATCAGATAACTAGGCAAGAAAATGGATAATTGAGAAACTCACATAAAAACCAATCATAAAAGCATACTAGCTTGAACAGAAATTCCCACCAAGCATAAAATTCTTACAATCATTTGATCTCAAGTTTCCCTGAGACCCCATGAAAGGAGGGCAAAAACCTTCAGCCTATATTAAGTCAACAGGGCCCTAAACTTGGAAAGAGTAACAAAATTCTTCGATGAAAGAACTACAATTTTTAAACTAAATATCCAGGTTACAAAAACAGGACTCAAAGCCACCCTACCAAAAATTGAAGGGGAACAGCAATTAAATTCTTCACAAAACTCATAGCAAAACTGAAGCAGGAAAACCGCAAGAAACTACAAACTACAGGAAACTCATTTTCCTAAAGTATGATTAATATGCACAAAAAAGCAAACTGTATACTTTTTTATCGAAAATACTTGTTCTCTCTCACACACCAAGACACACATAGACATCTAGAAAGGGAGAGACAGACCTGAAGTTCTCTGAGCATAGCATTGCAAGAACTAATGCTTGTCCTCTCACTGCCACCAGGACTTCCAAATGGCATCATTTCTGAACCTCCAACTACAATTTCTTGCAGTAAAACTCCTCAAGACTCTTCCTTTCTTCAAAACCACCTCAAGAAAACTCGACCCTTTTGCAAAAAATGCAAAATCTTGAAACCCAAAAAGCTTTTCAAGAACCTCAAAAGCTTAAAAGCTACCAAAATCCCACTTCCAAGAAAGCTGTTTTTTCTTGTTTTCTGAAGTTCTTTCACTTCTTTTCTTCACTTTCTTCTACCCTTTTTTTCTCTCTCACTCTCGAGTCAAACTAAGTAAACAACAGCTTCTAATAATGATGAAAAAAGAACCCTTTCCACAACCCCATTTTCTTGCTCTTTTTACAGTAGATCTGAAGCTTTCTTTAACTCAGAAAACAGCCTTTAGCTTTAAGCCATATACACCTCCACTACCCACCAAGCCACCAAGCCACCAAACCAACTTCTTGGTATTTGTTTTTGGTGTGAAGAGGAAGAGAAAATACAAATGACATCTGTTTATTTTTATAAAGAAATTACTACTAGTATTAGGTACAGAATGTAGTGTCCAAACTGGTGACACATGATAGACTGTGAACTGGAAAGTTATAATGGAGTTGTTTAAGGGGTTTGTAGGTGCGGGCTAAAATGCACCAATGCAGCTGGATCTGCACAAAATTAGCACAGGTGTTGAGGGTGGAGAGTTTTACTAGGTAAATGAATCTGTGGAAGACTGTTTCTGTTTTGTTGTACAGTGAATATTGAAGTGTGACGCTTCAACAACAGCAGGTAATGCACGTGGATTAGTAATATAATGAAGGGACTATTAAATATAGCAGCAGTCTTATTACTACATGGAAGTGCCTTTCACTATTATTCGCTTCTTCTCAAAATAACCGTCATTTTTAAACAAATATTTATATATTTATATTATTAATTACTTTAAAAAATTAAAAAAATATTAAATAAAATTTTTTAATTGTTATCGTCAATATCATATTAATAAAAAAAGAATTTTATTACTACATGGAAGTGCCTTTCACTATTATCAAAATAACCGTCATTTTTAAACAAATATTTATATTTTATATTATTAATTACTTTAAAACATCTAGATGTGTATAAGAGACATTTTTTTAATTGTTATCGTCAATATCATATTAATAAAAAAAGAATTATATAATTGAAATATTAATGTAAAAAAATAATTTTATCACTTTGAATTATCTTTTTATAAAATTGATATAATTTAAAGAGCAATTCTAAATCCTTTTTAGAGAGTTATTCTCTTGACTTTAAAAATTGATACAGAATAAAATTTTAAAGTATATGATGTTGTACTGTACAAATATTTAAAGTACAAGAAAATAATTTTTTAGAAGGGATTGTAACATTTTTTTACAATTTAATAACTTGCTTAATTCGTATGTATCAATCAAGGTGATAGTTATTTTGAGATGAAAAAATACTAGATTACATTTTTAGGTATTATAGAAAAAATTATTTAGTACTAATAGATCATAACTGCTACACATTTTACAATCATATTTTTTATAATCATTTTTTTTATCTCATCTATATCACACTTCAAATAGTAGCTGCAATATTGTCTCTTATAACACCCTAAATAACACACAATTGTCTAAACTCCAAATAGATCCAATTTGAGAAAATACCATATCAACTTTTTGAGATATATGTGTGAAAAAAAAAATAGTTAAAAATTATTTAAAAAATAATGAATATGTGTATCATCCAAACAACCTCGTAATTGTAACCGGATTCTATCCGGTTACAAGTCTGAGAAAACTGTTTGGAATGTTAATTTTTTATTATTTTCTAAATAATATTTTGTAACAATTGTTCAATTTTTCTTTTTTCTACCTTACACACGTTACATCTCAAAAATTAATTACACTTAATAATAGTTATCGAAACACAACCTTAATTATTTAGGTACCTACTAAAAGTATGTCGAATGACCAAGTATCCATCCCTGTCCAATTATGAGTTTTTTAATGTAACATTTAAAACAAAATAATAATTGACTGATAATTACACAAATATTCCTATAAATGAAAATTGGAAAAACAAATAAACCATTAATAGTGTGCCATTAACCTTTGTATAAATTGAGTTGAAAGCCCTCTGTGAATCTGCAACCCTCTTGGTTACATCTGGTAATCTTAATACCGGACCTTCTAATAGTAATCAATTCGAGACCCTATTTTCAAGGTTTTATATGGATCACGTCAAGATTTTTCGAATTAACAGATCAAGTTGAACGCCTCTAAAAAATATCCAATAATTGCTCAATAAATACTATAAAGTTTGAGCTTCAATTTCTTTTAAAATTGTAGTAAATGGCAAGTGTATTAAGGTAGTATTATGAAGACGGCAAAAGTTAAAGTAAATTACAATGAATCTCTAATGATTTTGTTAATAGTCAGCTGCTTCCTTATTTGATTTAAATAATTATAATTCGTATCAAAACGGTTTCTAACAGTAAATAGGTCTTAAATTTAGAGTTATTTTTTATTTTACACACTAGATTCTTTAGATTTTTTAACTTTCTATTCGTTTTTAAAAAAAAAAAAAAATCCAAAATTATATGTTTGCAAACCATTAAAGAAAAATGTTCAATAACATTAACCAAACCACAAGTGGTTCTTTATAATTTATCTTCATAACTTTAGCTGGGGTATAATGTGAGAGGATAATAGGTAGGGGTAGGCATGGGGCTGACCCAACTTCACTTATTAGGCCTGTCATTTTTTTACCTTAATTCGATCTCACACTATCGTATATCTTGAAATGGCTACCCGATGAAAAGAGTCAGGTAGTGTTACCCTATCATCATTCGTTTTTCAAAAAAATAAAATAAAATAAACCAAACTAACCCATCACTTTGAACACCAAACTTTCAATAATTTTTAGAACTAACAAATTAATTAACAAATATTCTATATAAAACCAAGAAGAACAAAGAAAAAAATTCAATATTAGAATTATTCAAAAAAAAAGTTAACAAAATTCAATTTAAGAAATCATATCATTTTTTGAAACTAAAAAGGAAAACAAAAGTAACATACTATCTATCCAAGAAAAATTAGATAAAACCAATATTACTATAAATAAAGATTTTACATAAAAATGAATGAATGACTTGTTTACACAGAAAATTATAAGAAACGTTATATATGAGGGTCTGATCAGATACTTGTGGGTTTTTAAAATTCTGATTCGTATCCGACCCTCGTAAAAACAGATATTCTATCAATAGATGAAAGTTGAATACTCTAATTTTTTGAAACAGAATAGGGTGGACAGAATAAATGAGTTAACAGATCAACAAGTATTTTTACTAGGATGTCAATAGTACGGATTATCAAGTTATCGTGTCGTGTCAGAAATGACCCATTTCTTATAGTGTTCGTGTCGTGTCATGTCATGTAGGGCCAGACACGAATCGTGACACGATAAGAAACGGACCCATTCGAATTCATCTCTTATACGTGTTTGATCCGTTTACTATTAATAGAGAATATCAACTTATTTAACAATTACATAACTTGCGATCCATTTAAGTTAAAATTTCAAATTTTGATTATTTAATTATTTAAACAATTATTCTTACTAACATAATCAATATAGTTTTTTTAAAATTCATCATCATGTTAAATTTTTTTTGGATAATATTTAAAATAATTATTATGTTTGATTTAAAAATCTAATATTAAATCTATTATTCATAATTTTAAAATATACTATATTAAATTATAATAAAATAAATACTTCAGTAAAATCTATTCATACAGTAACTTAACGGGTTATCGTGTCAACCCATGGGTTGACCTACCTAACCTGTTTAATTTCATATTTAACAAACGGGTTGACCCAATAATAATATGATAAATTTCTAGTCGTATCATAATTTGTTAATTTTGCATTGTGTTATCGAGTTGTGTGAGAAATTGACAATTCTAATTTTTACCCACCCTGATAATAGGAGACTACAAGAACTGCAAATGCTTTGAACACTTTCGGTTTGTTGCTTACGAGTGGAGAAATTACAATTCTCTTAAGCCACATTCTCGATTTGGCGAAGGTTTTCCAAAGTGTATCTCGAAAGTTTTTGTTTCAATTCAATTGGTTCACTTATTCATTTTGACAGATTGACTCAATTATTGTTATTTATCTGAATAGTCATATAAGTTAGATGTCATTTAATTTCAACATAGTACTCTTTTGTCTTTCAAGCTAGTATTACATTATTTTGTCCCTTAGACCTTACACATCATAAAATCAATAACCGATCAATCAAAAAAAAAAAATTTTTTGGCAAATCGAAGAAAATCAATCAATTAACCTTAAGAGATCACTGAAATTAATTTGGACATAGAACTAAAGTTACAACAGTTGGTTTGTTAATAAAATCTTCAGTCAAATCCCTTATAATTACAAGGATACTTTTTTCAAGCAAAATAAGGTTTTATTTGTATTTTTTTTTTCTTTTTACTTAACTTTTTGGACATTCAACATGATGTGGATACTTTATTAATGAATTAATAACTAACTTTTCTTAGAAGTAATTAAATCATCTTGAGCGTGCGACGTAGTACGGCTATGCAATTTTCATGTGCTTTTCATTCTTTATGACTACTACACTGGTGATGAAAAACTCAAACTGAACAAACTCAAACAAAGCTCAAAATGTATAAGACCTTGATTGAGATTAGTTTATCAACAAATAAATCAAATTTAAACAAGATTAGATGTCCATTTATTTTGAAATTTGAATCTAACTTGGCTTTATAAGCAAAAAAAAATTTAAAATTTACATAAATAAATTATTTTTTCGAATTCAAATTAATCATTCCCTTATACTTTAAGGGTTTGTACAGTACAACACTATGTGTTTTAAAAATTTGTACTGTACAAGTTTTTAAATTCAGGGGAATAGTTTCCTCAACGGGACTGTAGAATTCTCCAAAAAATTGCCCCCCAAAATAATCTAAGTCACTCAAAATTTGTAACAAAATCAAAGGTAACTTGAACACTATTCAACCATTCGTTTCGTTTGACCTCATTTAAAGTCTAACTCATTCGAAAAATGCCTATATTTATTTTATAGGTATGGTTGAATTTTCTGTTCATTTTCTTTCATCTAATAAGGCGATGCAATATAATAGTTACCCGACAGTTTACTTGAACTACCCTATTTATAGAGAGGCAAAGTGCAATTAAGTCTTATTTTATATCTAGAAGAAAAAGTACTTTTTATTTTGTCAGATTCTTTTTTTTAGTACTAAAATTTATATTTATTTTTTAGTATTTGAAAATTATATTATTTGATTAAATAGGTTCATTTATTCAGTACCTTGTATTTATTTTGGCAGTTTACGTTTAAAAACAACTATTATTTTTTTCGATCTAGCACTACGAGGGTCGGATACGAAAAATGACAGGCACTTGTCCACCTTATACACTCTTATACACATCTGGTTTTATATAGAATTATATGTGAATAAATTTCACCCTTTTGATTCACACTAAAGTTTCTATTACGTATAATGTTTGAGATATATAAGAAACTAAATTGTGTGGCAATATATAGTCCACAAAATTGATCTAAATCCTGGTTGTATTTAACAAAAATCATTAGGAAAATCACATAAAATTATGCAGGATAATTACAGATAATTTCAAATTACTATCAAATCCTAGAGTATTCTTACAATAAGGTATTTTCAGTAATTCTATAAATTCATTATATCTTATTGTGATTATGAATTATTTAGTAGTTTCTGATTGAAGCATTCGTAATCTATCAATGTCAATTTTTATATGATTTTTTTAATTCGTTTCATGTAGTTTTTGTATATGATTTTTAACTACTTTTGTAAATTGTTATCTGTTGGGTTTGGGTCTTTTACGAGCTATTGTACTTCAGAAACTGGATGTGTTTTTCAATTCTCAATTTTATTTTCTACTAGTCACAAGTATGAGAATTATATATATATATATATATATATATATTTATTGCACATTGCATGTTGAAGATTCACTAATTTAAATCGCGTTGAAAAATTTTATACATGTACATTTTTCTTTAGGTGGAGGTTCACTGAATGACACAATGTTGTAGTTTTTGTTTTTGGTAACCATGCCTTGGGATAATTTTGACATTTAATTTTTTAGAAAATCTAACTTGTGGTTATATGTATATATATATATATATATTATTGTGAAGTAGTAGAAAATAAAATTGAGAATTGAAAAACCTGTCTCTAGATAGATATATAAGAGACTTTTTTAACTGACATAGTAATTAATGTTAGTTTTAATTCATAACATTAATTTTGAGACATTTAAATCTTAAAACTAACGGTAAAAGTTAATGGTGTTAGATTTTTTTTACCTAAAATAACATTTCTACCATCTTGATACTTAAAATGTTTTATTATTTCTTAAATAGAGTTTAATGAAATTTAACATGATGATGAATGATAAAAAAAAATATTAAATTATGTCAATAAGATAGGAGAGAAGAAAAAATGAATCAGTAAAGGTAATAAATAAATAAATAAACAAAGAAGAGAGAATAAGGACATTTTGTTAAAAAATATTGAGTTAAATTTAATAGAAAAAATTATCTTTATCTAAAAATAATATTAGAGATTAAAGTGATAATAATCTTAAACGTTAAGGTTACACCGAAATAAACCACTATTTTTATCCTTATTAATACTGTACTAAGCCATTGACAAAAACCATGTGAAGAAGAGATGAAATGTTGAATAGAATTAACCGGGCCACAACGACGTCGATTGCGGAACAAACTTCCGTCTTTGTTTCTGAGGCCCAATAAAATTGAGAGGTGACTGTTCACAGACGTAAAAGAACTTTCTCGACCAGATATTTAGATGTGTTTAATAAGGATAAGGAGAAATGCCAGCAAGACAACAGGTAAGCAGCTGGTAAGAGGTTTACATCAGTCTCTCATACTACTGCTTATTTCCGAAAATTCTCCTATCTAGATGTGTATAAGAACAGCTATCGGTCTTGTATAGAGACCCATTTATAGACGTTGCGGTCAAGATCAAATTTTATAAAAACTTGCTTATTTTATAAAAACTTGCTTACATCAACTTATGTCATAGATTTCATAACATTTAATTCACACCACAAGATTTACACGTAAAGTCAAAAACCAGGCCTACTTAAGTTTTTCTCTTTCAACATAATCATTCCATTTTGAAAAAAAAAAAACCAATAATTATTTCGTTATATTTCAAATATTTATATAATATAAGAAAATACAAGATGCTTTTGAAATTTGTAATATGCAAGCATAAAAAACTCAAATGGAATGATTTTTTTACTAAATACCGTTTTTTTTTAAAGTTTTTTTTTAACACACCTTGCCTTTATCCTTGATAACTAAAAGACTATAGATCACATGAGAACTGTCTTACCACTTAAAATATATTTTGTTATGAGAAATTATCTTTATTTTCATATAGGGTTAAAAGTAGAAAACCCCCATCAACTTACGGTATAGTTGTACTTTGGCCCCTCTGCTATTTTTATAAGCACTCAATCCCCTCTATTATGGTTTAGGACAAAATTATCCCTACATTTTATGTTTTACTTTGTTTGTCTATTCTCCTCTTCATTTCATTTTTATTTATTTTCACTTTTACTTTTTTATTTATTTTTCTTTATAACTTGTTTACATCCATTGAAATAATTAAATTTCTAGATTAAATATGCTTTGTAATACTTTTTGGAAAAGTAATTTTATTATAATATAATACTCGTGAATTATTAATAATAAAACCAAGAAATAAAAAAAAACTACAACAAAAATAAAAGATTGACTCAAAAGAAAATTTAAGAAATTTCTATTCTTAGTATAAAATAAATTACAGCATGAGAACTAGTATAGAACCTTTTGTTTTTGGCATGACAATAGTAAAATATAATAAAATATTACGAGTGCCTAATATAAAGACCGTAAGTATAGTAAATTTAGGCAAAATATGACACTAAATAGTTTGACATGCACGGTTTTTAATATAAATATTTAATTTTTTGTAACTCATCATTTTTGTTTCTTAATTTGTTTATTTATTAATTTAATATTGATAATCAATACGAAATATATATTAAACGTATAGGTTGTTGTATTAATAAACTTATTTAATTTATAAATTAAATTATTTAAACTCTCTTAATCAAAAATTTTAACTTCTCATTCATTAATTATTGAAAGTAATTATATTATTTAGAGATAGACAAGAAGTGTATAAATGAAAAAAAAAATAAAACGAAAAAGAGAGAAAAACAAATAATACAGAAAAAGAAGAGGAAAAAAGAAAAACAAATAAAATTAAAATAATAAGGACAATTTTATCCCAAAATATGAAAGGGGGTTAAGTACTTATAAAAAAATATAAAGAGATGTATAGTGTAATTATGGTATAAATTTGTGAGAGCTTTCTGCTTTTAACCCTTTTATATATGTCATGATAACGAACGAACAAAGCAAATTTTATTGCAACATATAAAAATGCTTTGAAATTACTAAAATATTTCCCTACCCTCCTTTTATAATATAGAATGATATTTGTTCATTTCACACCACATTAAGATTGTTGGTGTGGCAATAACATTTGCAACACAAAAGGAAATGAAAAAACAATTTCTACTCTTGTTTTATTTTTTGGAGATAAAGATTTAGTATATTGAGGTTAGGATCTAGCCGTGCCAAATGGATACCTTTTTATGTCGAAAGGAAAATTGTAGTTTAGTTCTGAAAAGAAAGGGAAAATCGCTGAAATAGTCCCTCAACTTTGTTACTTTAGCCGAAATAGTCCCTCAACTTTTTTTGTAGCCAGAATGGTCCTTTAACTTTTATTGTTTAGCCAAAATAGTCATTTTATGTGAAATTTATGGCTCCACCATAAAAGGACTTTTTTGGCTAAAAAATAAAAGTTGAAGGACTATTCTGGCTAAAAAAAAGGTTGAGGGACTATTCTGGCTAAAAAAAAGTTTGAGGGACTATTCTGGCTAAAAAAAAGTTAAAAGACTATTTTGACTAAAGTGAAAAAGTTGAGGGACTATTTTGGCGATTTTCCCCAAAAGAAATCACACTAAATTGAAGCCATTTTGCAAGTTTAGTTAATGTATAAATTTTACTAGCTAGGCTAGCCATCACAATTGAGTATACAAGAATTCTGGTGCTGGTTTGAATCTCTCAACCCCTATTTTTAAGCCAAAAAAAAAATATAAATATTTTATGTGGACAGTTATTATTTAAAATATTATTTGGAATAATATTTTAGATATTTTTTTAGATGTGATATATGTGAAGTAAAAATATTGTTGAAAAGTATATGAGTAATGATTGCAAAATATTTATGAAATAATGAAAAATTAGTCATCCAAAAAAAACTAAATATTTGATATTTTTGATAAATTGAACGATAAAATTTATTCAGAATTAGTTAATTTTGTACTAATAGTCTACTAACTAAAACACAATAAATTACCTACATGCTCTAACCTTTTACAAAGTTGACATGAACAATAGCCAAGACCGAGAGGATTCAATTCCGGATGCATAACATATAACATGTATACAGTAAGCATATGCATATAATTTTAAACAACCCCCCCTCCTTTCCCAAAAAAAGGATAGAAGTAATGCAGAGTAAGATAATAATTTGGGAGAATTTTACGGTCCCGTTGAGGATTCATTCTCTTGGCTTTAAGGATTTATAATATAAGTTTTTAAAACGTATAGTGTTGTACTGTACAAACTCTTAAAGTACAAGATAATAATTTCCTAAAAGAAATTGTAAAATTTTTCAATAATTAGAGTCGAATGAAAACGAAATTCATTGAAAAATTGTAACACAAATTAGTCAGTCCGAAAGGCCTAAGTTTTAATTTGAATCCAGTTGTATCAGAAAAACATGTATTAGTAAGATTGTTTCAATTCAATCTCTTTTACTACTACACGTGAGAGAATTAGCCTAGCAAAAAGTAAAGAGAGAGAGAGTTAGGAATCAATCTTTTAACTTTTTTTTTTTTTTAGTATTTTGGTTTATATTCTTTTCCTTAATTTTTTAAACTGGTCCTATCATCCAAAAATTATTACCTTTTGAAAAAGTAAAAATGATTATTTTACTTTTAATTAGTATCACCAACAAGGGGCTTTTGCCTTTTTGGATGTCGGAGAAAAGGTGAAAAAGAAAGAAGAGAACATTTAACCGTTGAGGTAATTAAGTGCATCATTTGATTGTTTGCATTTTGGCATCTGACCAAAACGGGGAGCAGCCATTTTATTCCTTCATATTGGAGTCAACTCTGCATCTACTTGAGTTGGGTTGTTTATTTAAAAATGAGAAAATGCATTGAATACATTATTTCCACTTGACCATTGTGAAATTCATCTAGATGCTATAATATTGCATATACTTCGTAATACTTTTCATATAATATCAATGTGTGAAATCACAAAACAAGTGGTGATCTGATATATAAACTTCACTTCTCAATAGTTGTATTAAATATGTTTTTGTTTATGGGATAATTTAAATATGTTTGTCGTTCTGGTTGATTGTTGTGAAGTTATTATTATTGTTTTTTAAAAACTCAACTCGCCTTTATACATTAGTGACTCAAAATATAATTAAAAAGTCATTGGGAAAACAGTGAAAGTTATTGGTTTATTTGAGCACCAAACTCATAATTACAACAAAGGAAGGGGAAATTGTGTCCTAGGGAATACGCAATGTTAGGCTGTCATCGAATTTTTTAAAATAGTGTTGTAAGAGCCGAAATTTTTTTAAATTCACTAGAATTAACATGCTTATTAACTGTATATCTGTTTGCAAGTTAGAATCTAATGAAAAAATTAACCTCAATTTGCATATCTATTTATAAACTTCACTTTGTTTTTTGTTTTTGTTTTTTTTTTTTTTTTTGGGTATATGCTGTCTCTTATACACATCTAGATGTGTATCTCAGTCATTGTGGGGGGAAAAAAGAGAGTAAAAGACCCCTACAGATTCTACTCCTATTGGGTAAAAGTTTAAAAAAGGTGAAGACTCTAAAGCAAGCACACTAGCTTAAAGAATGCATTCATGGTTGGTTCATTACCATTATATAATCAAGTTTTTGAATTACCCCACATCATATTTTATTTGCAATTCTTGGCCCCTTTATTCTAGGCAACATATAATTGAGGATAAGAGCCATGATTGTAGAAGAGAGAAGGTTTGGTGCTCCAATATATGACACCTTTTCTACTTCTAGATGTGAAATATACATAGAGTAGCAGCTAAAGTTTATATTTATCTAAAATGTATACTTAGTATATAAATTTTAAAATTAATCGGTATCATGAACCTCTTGATCTGAAATTATATCATGAATTTTTTGATATAAAATCATTCACATCAATTAGAAGAAGATATTATTTTTAAGTTTAGAGTAATGTAGATAATTTTGAACAAAAAAATTCATGACAATTATCATAAATTCAATTCACCTAAAACTTTTCATTGTACTTACAACTTACACCAACGGCCAAACTCTAGTTTGGTCGACTAATAGTACTAATCTGTATCCTTTTTTCTTCATTTGGCCTTTGGTATAGAATAATTGTTATGAGTTTCTGAAAATAACTTTTTTTTGGGTTTTTTCATTTTTGATTAGAAATTGATGATAAAATAACCTTAATTAGATGCCATTGGAAATTTAATTAATGAATATGTAGCGCATGAAGGGACCCAATGATGTATTGGTTCTTTGCTAAGAGTCAATGGAGTGAGGTTGGCCATTTAATGCCATCTTATTCCGAGTTGGATTTCTGTGTCTTTTTTCATATTGATCATCTCATACTTATGGAACCAATTAATGAAGCTTTTACATAACCAGGAGAACAAAAATTTCACTTATACATAGAATTGTAATATATATTAATATCTTAGTCAATGTATTTAATTTTTCATCCTAAAAAAAATTACGGTGTTACGTACGTGAACAAAAGAAAAAAGAACACTTCTTGATCCCCTTTTTCCGAAGCACATTGCTTTCTTTTTTTTCTTTTTCTCAACTTTATTAGAAATTTATTTGCCCAACATTAAATTACTAACACCTGATGTTAAATATTTTGTTAGATTTTATTCATTCTTTTTAGAATCTAGTGACATATTAATAACTTTGTTACCTTATCATTTTGTATAAATGCATCAACTTTTGGGCATTTACTTTCATTGAGTTGATAAAAAAAAAAAAAAAAATTTTTGAATTTCCCTTTTGCGTGAGATGTGGACGTCTACTAATGTAGTCTCTCTCTACACTTTTCAATTATGATTTCTAGGCATTGGATAACATAGATTATGCAATTTAAAGGTAATCATTATATTGCATATGGTGAATATTACATATCTTGCCACTAAATTATGTTTTTAGGAAATTGTCACCAAATTATTATTGATGCCCAAGTTTATCTATGCAAATTGGTTTGTGCATTATGGGAATAATACCTGCTTCTAGTTTGGTGCATTAGGCGGCAAGGATCTTATTTAATGCATCTATATAAAAGTACTTTTATTTCTTAAAATATAGTACTGAAGAATTATGAAGGATGAGATCAGACAAGACAATGATTTATTGGTTAACAATAAGATAATGGAGTACAATCATGAAGATAATTCAACAATTAATGCATGTTCTGCATGGAAAGAGGATGGGAGAAGTTGACATATTATTCAGCTCTTCATGCAACATTAATCTAGAAAAGTCACACACAGTAATTTCTGCCCTTTTAATACAATATCACCAAATACATTGAATGTTGTCTTGAAAATTTCTTAATATTCCTATGCATTGCCTTTGTGATTAGACTATATATTTCACATTTTGAACACTGATGTATTGATGGCCTAAAAAAAAAAATCAATCATGGGTATCCATTTGTGAATGTAGACAAATTTTTTTTCTTCACAAATAGATCAAATTAAACAAAAAAAATTGTATACAAAATTAATTGAGAGATGTTGGTTGAGCATGATGGCTCTGACTACAAAGAAACGGACAAGGATACTATACAGATAGCTAATGTTAGCACCAGAAAATATGGTAGATTTTATGGACCCATGCTATATAATATAGTTTCTAATCCTCACAAACAATCATAGAAAGAGGAGTCAATCATGATACAATTGAAAAGAAATTTCACATTCAGGTCCAGCTTTGTTTCCTTATTCTTTTTTTCCCCCTCTATTGATTTCCTTTCTTCTTCTTTAAAAAAAAAAAAAAAGAAATTCTTGGATATGATAATAGCTTTTTATTTAATTTTGCCAACAGAAAAGGTTCGCTACAATAAGGAATTATGTGAAGGCATTGGCAAAAAATATAGGCCAACTCCATAATCTTACACTTTTTGCTTTATATACTATTTCAAATTCTTGAAGTTATGAGCTCACTATTGATTGTCATTATCATGAGAAGTAAATATCCTTTTTATTGCTCGAGTTCTCTTAATTATTGTTGATCTAGACATAAATATTCTTATCTCAATTTTAATGTTCACTTTTTTTAAGCAATTACAAAGCATACAAATTTACATTAAGATCTGAATAAATGAGAATAAGAGACTCTCATATTCCATTCATGATTCATATACTTGCATTGTCGTAGGTAGAGACAACCCCATCTCACTTCATCTATTGCCTGCTTTTTTCCGTTTGAGAATGTTACTAAAGAAAAATATAGGTAGTAGTATTTGTTAAACGAAAGTGTGACTCTATTTGAACAATTATTATTCTAAATATTATTTATAATACGTATTGTATCAATTTGTTTTGATAAATACTCTATTTGGATAGAAAAATAATCCATTGTTGTAGCTATATTGTATTGTTTTTTAATTATGATACTATTTTATTTCCTTTAAAATATAGTCAATAATGTGATTCTCATCCACACTATCTATTTAACCCTTATATATTTTGGTATAAATTTAATAAATAATCACTAGATACGAACCCGAAATCAAAATTTTTAATTTATCACTTCTAACAGCTTAATCTTGTTCATACAAGATGGCAATACGAATTAGATATATAGAAAAACAAAAAGGAATTCAATTTATTGGTTTGGAAAGATATATAACTTCAAAAGCTATAGATATATCTAATTTATACCTCAAGTCCTTCTCTCATTTTGCCTACTCCAAGCCAAAGAAGAGATAAAAATGGTACAACTATTAATTAAGAATGAAGGAACCTTGTGATTCTTTCTTTTCATTGAAAGAAAAACTCTAATTATTCTTAGCTTTCCCATCAAAGAGAAAGGACTATGCACTCTTAATTAATTAAGTAGGTGTGGTGTTGATTTTATTAAAATAATTGGCCGACACAATCAAGATGTCGTATGGCCTTAATTATACGAAAGTAGGAGAAAAGTATACAGTTTACTTTCTTATTACAATTATTACGAACTTAACTAACATCCAATCATGATTTGTTAGGAAGAAGAGTAGCTTGTTAACAAGAGGATTAGGTGTAGCTCTAGAATCTTCAATTGATTAAGACTAATATCATTGCAGTTTTCTCAATCATATGATACTTTTACATAAACTGCCTCGTTATAGGAAAATCCTATTGTCTTATTAAAGTATCGTACAGTTATATTTTAAAACTTGCAATGTATAAATATTCAAAACACATAATATTATAGTAAGTATTCAAACAACAATGTACGGTACTCTAACGGGAGTATAAAATTTTCCCTGATCATAATATATATGTTTTCAAGTCTGCAAGTGAAATTCTTAAATTCTCAAATTCACAAATGAGAATATTAGAAAATATGTACTTACACTAATTTTTATAATCGTTAAGAAAAAAGGTGGAAATGAGCGATCAACATAGCCAACCACCGTAATTTGGGCATAATCACGAGATTTTCACTCGTTATAAAATGTTTGGTTTAAGCCACAACACCATGGATCTATGAAAGTGTGATTAAAAATAGGAATCTCCATACACAATCTAATTATTTCATTAATTGGTCTTAGAAAAAAAAACAATTGCACTTATAATCAATACCATTATGTATCTACGTACATTTCCTATCATATGCATTTTCGCCAAAGCTTAATTTACGAGCTTTAGCTTCCCATTTTTATTAATTGAAAACGTTTAGGGAAACAGGAAAAACTTTTTTAATCCTGTACAATAATAACATAATATCCATGACAGTCCAAATTTCCAATGGAAAATCTGAAAGGACGAAAGGACCTTCCAAGAAATAATTGAAGCCGCCAAGTGAATCCTATTGGACGAAATGATCACATTTTTCTTTTTCTTTTTTAAAGAAAAAAATTTAGAAAGAAAGTAGATTATTTCTTCTTCTTTTTTAAGGTCAGCATAAGCTACCGAGACATGGACAAAGCTATATTCAAGTGAGGGTGGGCAATCGCCCTCGTCAACTTTGAAAAATTACAAATAATAGAGGAAAAATTTTAACATTTTTACTTTTATCCTATAATTGCACCCTCTAAATTTGTCAAGACAAATGTTCTTTGTATTGTTTCTTAAAAGTTGCAAGTCCTTAAATCATGCAACTAAATTGATGGCAGATTATACAAACCAAGAATAAGTATCACTTAAAAATATAAAAGATTTAAAATATTTTGGAATTTAGTACCTAAAATAGACATATAACTTTTTTTTTAAAATTATTTTTCAATTACATATTATATACAAAGCGTGCACTATATGGTTTCCATAGTTACAAAATCATCTATTATAAATTCAAAAAAAAAAAAAAAAAATATCGTCCATTATACTATTTTTAAATTTTGTAAAAAATTAAGATAACCACCACGTACAAATTTTTATAGTTGCATTTGTAAAATTATTTATTATATAAAAAAATATACTTTTACTTTAATTATTGTTAAAGACTTATAAACAGATGTTGTCCCAGGTCAAGATTCTAACTCCACCCTTGTACCGAGATATATTTCAACAACCTAATATCTTGGCGCATATTTTAGCGACGAAATGATCACCCCGTCTTGATACTTGGCCTATATTTTTTGCCAATGCCTTCACATAATTCCTTATTGTAGCGATTAGTTATATTAAATTGACTTATTTTGTGAATGATTCTTTAAGTAAATTATGGTTTACTTTGTAGTGTAAATTATTCATGGGCGAAAAAAAAATACTATGTACACTGAAGTTATGCGTTCTCAGAATAGATGAATAGTTTACATACTATAATTTCGCAAATGTTTCACGCATGCACGATGAACCAAGTCTATTTAATAGCTAAAAAAAGTGTATTTAATGTTTTCCCGAGTAATCATTTAGGAAAATTGTATCCCTAAAGGGAACTAATTTTCTTTTGGGGTTATGCACATGCAGTGAAAGGTAAATTTATTTTACATCTATTAACATATATAAGAAAAGAGCTTAGAATTAAAAATTAAAGCACATCAGACTTTATATTGAAACTCCGCATAAACTCACAACCGAATTGCCGTAGCCTCAATTTAGAATTTCTCTATCCTAGACTTTCAATTCAACTCAACTCAACTCTTCTCAATTAAATAAACTAACATACCCACCCTCTATCTATTTATAAAGAAATAAATTTAACTACCAAAAAACCCAATTATATTTGAAATAACAACTAAGAAACAATCCTGATAGGAAACTAAATTTCTCTCAAACGTGTCTACTTATACACATGTAGATGTGTATAAGAGACAGATAATAAAATCCTCTCAAGGGTTAAATTATATCTGTCTCTTATACACATCTCCCTCCTATGGCGACAGGTATGACAACAGATTCATACCATCGCCATGCAAAAAAAAAAAAAAAAAAATAAAACACAATCAAGAATTTCTTCAATTAGTTTCATGCATCTTTCTTTCTACCGCAATACAACACCATCAATTTAATTGGATCTTCATTTTCAAAATTTTCAAATAATCTATGCATTTGAATAAATAATTTTCGTCACACAATATTTCTTCTATTTATCAATCTCCATGAATTTCATGATAACCGGTATCAAAATTTTTAATTTTTGAATCAATATTCACAATCTACTTAGTAGGATTTTTTTCACCATCACTGCCCAACAACAACAAAAGACATTTGACAAGATTACTATTTTTAAATCCATGTCCTAGGTATTCTGTTATACCTTAATTGTCAACAAACAAGTACTCCAAGACATCATCTTGTGGTCCAATGTACTCTAATAATTTCTTCAATATTTAAAACACCTCAGAATCACAACTTAGGATTCTGATATTCTAATTTTTCCTCAATTAAACAACGAACTACTAATGCCATAGATACAAATTAATTTAAATCTTTAAGTTGAATTCAACTAACACAATTAGGTTATAGTCTCACATCATATCAATTTTTAATCTAATAATAACTCCAAATAAATTAGAGAATAAATTCTTACAAACTCAACTACTAAAGTCTAAATTTAATTAAAACTTCTAAATTAAATAAGTTTGATATAATATGCCAACCTATACTTTAAACGTTTATAGACTATAATACTTTGTATTGTATAAATTTTAAAATACAAATGAATGGTTCTATTCCCTTTGCTTTATAGTAGTAATGGTTACCATTCTTCATGTATGTTGATGATTTTAGCCCCATAGCAAAAAAGCTTGCCTCCACAATGAAGGAAAGAGAAACTCAATTTCGTTTTGGCAATTCACCAGAAGACATCAAATTGTCGGTAGTAGCAAGTACTATGGAATTCCAAGAAAGAAGAATGGCATAGAAAAGGCGAAAGGTACGTATCTTTGGCAGAATAGCTTTAGCAAATCATGTTCTTTCAAGAATGCCCTTTTCACAGCCCATCATAGCACTTCATCATCAGCCAGCCTAGTAATGCAATTAGCTACCCATGTCATTTTTATATATCATCGTCAATTTATATGTAGTCTCAAAAAATTAATATTTGACCAATACAAGCGAATATTCTTTTTTTAATTGCTCATCAATTAATATAAATTCACAACTAGATAATTATTTTTGGAGTTTAAACTTCAAATGATTTGTTAGATTATTTAATGTTGGAACATGAATGTTATTCTTTCAAAATTTTATGAAGAATAAAATAAAAATGTTGGCAATATTCATATGACTTTTCAAACTTTGACAAATAATTTGGCATATACGAAAAGTAGAAACCATGACAAATAAAATATGACAAATGGGATATTATTGCATTCTTTTTTCTTTTTATTCTTTTAATTTTTCAAAATAAAATATATGTGAATTTGTGATCCAGCCATTTAGCATTAAATTTTATAGAGAAATGGAATAATTTGAAAGAAGATTCCAAATCAACCATGTTAACTTAGTTAGTCTTTGTTCATTCTTTGTTCATTGGATTTTAAATGCCATTATGATTGGACAATTCTATGATTTTTTTTAAAAAATTATTCTGTTATATTTTAAAAATTTATACAATATTATGTTTTAAAAACTTGTTTTATATAGATTTTAAAGCATATTTAAATGAGTCCTTAACAGGATGATAGAACTTTCCAATACTATTTATGATGTATTTATAATGGTAGAACTATGCACACCTCCTGTGTCCTTGAAGAAATAGTATTCGTTCGCATTCTTCCAATGGATTTGATGTTACAACTATAAACTTGCAATTCTCCACTCCGCACGAACCCCAAAAGAAAATTAGTCCGGATTGCTGTCTGTCTATTCCAAACGTTTTTTACTACATACTGTTTACTACTTTTGGGTGGTTTTTCAGACGCAAGCAATTTATAAAGAAGATTTATTATTTTAAAATGGAGAGAATTCACTCAATACACCTAATATTTATTTTCTCCTTAAGTAAATAATTTATTTCACCTCTTTTTCATCTCAATAACGATTTTGCTTTTATTAAATAAAAATTCTTAACGATAAATATAGCCATTTTATCCACCTAATACGTATTATCGACCTCAAAACACTTCTTACTCTTTTCTATATTGGTTCAACTAAAATGATCATCTTTCGTATTTCTCATGTTCTTTTTTACCTATTTTCAGCACTTCCTCAAAATAACTGCCTATGAACCAAGACATCAACAGGAGTATAAATTTTGTAAAAATAGAAAATCAACTCTTGAAAAGTAGTTTAATAACTCATCCCATACTATAACGCACAAAAAAAAACTTGTCCATACACCTATGGGTGGAAACTAGATTGGACAAAACAAGAAAAGTGAAATTGTTCAAAATCGGCCCACAGCGGAAAATAAAGAAGTAAGTTCATTTCTTCATTTATTCAGCAGACAAGGGCCATAAAGCTCTGCATGCTCCTCCGGTGGACCTCAAAGGTCATTAAGTCAGGGTACTTATCAAAGACAAAATTTAAATGTTGGGGCACTTCTATTTCAAGCTTTTCAAGCTCAAAAAAAAAAAAAAATGTGTGGCCAGAATTGAATCCTCTTGTAGAGGACACTGATGCACTGCTTCTTAATTGCAGCACCCAAGGAGGAAAGAAAATTGTCTCCTCTTTTGAACTGCCAGCAGCAATTATATAGTAGATTGTAGTTGGTACAACTCACACTGCTTGAGGTTCAAATACATGCCACAGAATGTTTCTGACAGAATTTAAGATGTCCTCTTCTTTGCAAGAAGTCACAAACTTCACTGCAATAAAATTTGGATAAGAAATAGAGTTATCAATTATGCCATCTAAGATATTAAAGAAAACCAACAAAACCATGCGTTATTCTGTTGTCTGGCACAAGTTTTTCTGCAGATGTTCTTGTAACAGCAGAGGTTACAAACTCATAGCCTTTCATGTCCTATTTGAAATATAGTTCACAGAATTGGATATTTGATGATACTCTTAAACGAATTGGAAATTCAGATGAAAGTTAATCACAATTCACAAAGCAGTTTGTAGTTCTAATTATTAGTTACATACAGGAATCTATGGATAGAACATTCTTTCATTTGCTTTAAAGCAAAAAGAATTTAATTATCATTGATATTTAATTATCAATGATTCAACGAACTAAAGAATACTCAAATTCTTGAGAAATAAACTTCTCAATGGTTCCATTTGTCAATAATTTAAGATTCTCGAGAATTGAATTGCAGCATTTAGAACTGACATAATTGAACAATAAATTGCAAATTCTTAAACTGCTCAAGGAGGACTCATTTCATTTTGTGAAAGAAAAGTTCAACCCATATGGAGAACGAGGGGAAATGAGAAAAGGAAGTGCAAGTTGGATATAGGTGAAGCTATTAATTATTAAAAGCAAAAGATGACAAATTGACAATAAAAATCGCATTGGCGCCTATATTAGTTGTTGGCAAATAATAAAAGCACAGAAACATCACTAACCATTATGGGAAAAGGAGAATAATTAATGTAGGAAATGGTGGGTCGAGATGGGCACCTTTACCAACTGTATCATTTCATGATTATCGCAGACTATGAATCATATATCACAAGTCAACAGTGGTTCAGGACATCCCTCTTGAAAGAACCTGTCTGACTAATATAATGATACAAACTGTGAAATAAGACAACCAACTCCACTATTAAATTGAAAAGTACACAGAAGATAGTAATGAGGACAGTGTTGAAGATAACAAAACCCAAACCTATCCTCAACAGACATTACTACTGTATTCACATGTGTGACAGGAGATGTTTGACACCATTACACAGTTTCTTCAACAACACAACAGAAAGGCTCAGTACATTGTACAAGTCTAAGCTATTACAGAAAAATCCAACGATTGTATTTGTTTCAGTTCAAGCAAGTTTGGCATTTGCCCACATAAGTGAAGCACTAAAATTCTGAAAAATGAAAATCTAATGTGCAATTAAGTCTCTAGGGCTGACTGGACTAGTATCCTGTCAGTTAGTTGGCTGGTATATTTCTGTTGTAGCACTAAACAGTAAATGCTTGTTTACTGTAGCTGTAGCTGATCTCATTGGACTAAAATGATAGTATTTCCTACGAAAAGGGACTTCCCAGTCCTAAATTAAAGCCATAGGATTCTATTAGTATTTCTGGCTTCCTGCATTCTCTTAGTCCTAAGCGTGGAGCATAGAAGAGCATCAAAAAGGACAGCTATGTATCCAATGGACACTGCAATAAAAATCAGACACGGTCAATTATCATCAAAATTATGTCTAGAATGTGAATAACTTATTAAGATTACAAGGAACCGGGAGTAACTTCAAGCATTGCGGAGAACTTGCATATTTGTTCTATACATTATTTCAAACTCCAGAAACATATCGAGCTTGCCCTCCCCCAGAAATTCTCTTTTGTCTTTCTGCCATATGCTAGTACCATGACTCAACCATATTGGCATCCCAAAAGAATGTCATAAGCCCCCATATTCTCTCTCCTGTTTATCCTTTTCAATGCACTCGTCTACAACCGCCATTAATCAAATATCACCGTCGTTCCACTGTCACCTAACATCTTATAACCATTAGTTGGTGCATCTTGCCAATGCCATTAATTCCTCGGATCATTAATAGCAGCCCACCCTCCGTTACACTTGAAGAATAAATATTGATTGCAATTAGGCCTTAAACATTTGCAGCACTAATTTTTGAACTTAAAGATTAAGTAACCAGTGTATGCAAACCTGCCTGCAGATGCATATATTTGTAATATTCCTCAATATCATCAACACAAACCATCAATAGAAGCCTTACATCTATACAGTCAGAACCTTAAAATAGGGAAATTTTTACATGGACCCGGTCCATGGTAGGTGGGATGGACCCTTTGGACCATTTTCATCCACATCAACTTGAAGAACTTTATTTTAATGAGTTAAAGTGATGTGGATGAATGTGAACCAAGGATTCCATCACACCTACTATAAACCGGATCCATATAAGAATTGGAGTTCCCCCTTACAATAGAGTATTTCTTTTATGCATCTGATTTCTCTCTTGACATCTCATCTGAAAAGACAAGTAGTTTAAATAATATTAGAGAATAAGAACATAATAAATACACCGTAATATGTATATATGAAGCCATAGATTATTAACTTTTACTTCCTCTTCAAGACATCAAACAAGAACTGAATCTTGCATGAGCTATGCTTATTCTTTCCATTTTAAAATTTCTAACCACTAGAGCGAAAATATTCTAACCAAGCGCAAGATCAGCAGACATCAAATGCACTCTACCCTATTGGAGGTAAAATATTTTGTATCTACTAAGTTGCTCCACAATGCCTCTTATGGAACTACTACCATCTTCCACTCATAGCATCCGACATTTACCATTTTGATGTACTTCTGCAAAGAAGTTTGAAGTGATTTCCTCTCTCTTCAGAAATATAATGCAGATAATATTTTCATTTTGTTTTCTTCACTCTCTTCTCCTAGCGAATAGATAGCCTAGTATGAAAGGGTAGGCAATTGGGGTATTTTTGCAAGTATTAGTACAATATGATGCCAAGACATAAATATTGAATAAATGACATTTTTTATGATGTTAGTGAGTTTGAGATAGTTCTTCCGATGGCAAATTGTAAAACTGAAACCAAAGAGACATATACTTCAATATGACAGAAATTTTGCCGTTGGCAACTAGTAATATAAAATCATGAAGCACCACAATTCATAAATACCACTTTGACAATCCATAGAGCAACGCATACAGATGTTTCAGTACATGTGTAGCATGATATGGTTGTCATCTGTCTTTTGTTATCTTCAAGACTGTATCATTGCTACATATCTTCACCTGTACACTCAAGTAGAATTATTGCTACTAGAGTTATTAAACCCACTCCGGCTTGGCAGTCGAACCGGTTAACTCGGTGAATTAGCCAGTGGACTGGGTTGGATTACATATCTAACCGGATAGATATGAAAGTGACTTACCAACGACTCGACAGTCGAGTACAACTGGATAAACAGACCGGGTTGGATTACATATCTAACCGGATAGACATGAAATCTAACTTATCAACGACTCGACAATTCAACCAGAATAAATGAGGAATCCGTCTGGTTGAACCGCCCAACCAACCCGAGAATCTCTATTTTTGGGAAAAAAAGTTCTACAAATCTTGCGTGAAGAATCGATCCCAACACCTCTTGGAAGTTGGAGTAATGCTGATACCACTAGGCCACCACGTGTTCACGGATATAATCAAGACTAATATTTATTCGTCAAACTCCATCCTATACATTACTATTATTTTTCTTATTGTATTAATGTTAGAAACATTTGTATAACAACTCAAAATCAACTATTTCAATCTTTTTCTTTATAGTTTTTAAAGTAATTAATTATTTTAGAATTCATTTACGTTAATTTAAAGTTTGGTATAACATTTTTTATTAATGTTTTTACCATATGTCTTGCAATTACTATTTTGAATTTTTTATACATTCATAAAAAAATATATATTTTAGTGACTCATTAGTTGAACTTGTAACCCATTGATCTACCTCCTTTGCCGGATTCCTCACCGGTCGGGTTTAATAACTATTTGCAACTACTTTCAGTTTCAACATACCAAAACTGGCTATATCCTAACAAACTGTTGTCACTTTTGAAGCACAACAAGAGAAAATTTCCAGATGGCATAAAATTTAGACTTATCAAGATTTAATATTCTATAACTAGCTAACCTGACAACGAAATGCAGTTTAGTGAATCAATAAATAAATCAGTTGCTTGTCCACCTTCCTCCATATTAATAATGGAAAAATTCCTTTTAAGTATAATTGTATCAGATTCCTTTTACTTCATTGTAAATTATTTATTGTTTTTGTTATATGAACATTTAACTTCAGGTTAATTTGAGAAACCTAACATCCTGAGCAAAGTTCAAAATAAGCTCCAATAAGAAATGTTTCTGCTATTCTCAGTAATGATAATCGACTATGGCCATTATTTTAAATGAAATTTAAGATCATGTATTGGAAACTAGTACAATAGAAAAGAAGGAGAACAAGAAATGAAAAAGAGCAGAAACATCAAAGTGGAATGTACAATATCTCACCCCATGGAAGAACAGGAAACTCCCACCTTTGCTTGGGAACTGTAATCACATAAGCAGCAACCTGCCAAGGACTCAAGCTGTTACAAAAGAGCGAAGGTACAATGAAGAAGATATTGTGGTTGACATTAAATTAGGATTAACATAATAACGAAGAAGAGAAAGAAGCTTATGCCAATACTGATGCAGCTAGAGAACAGGAAGAATTGTAAAGAACCAATGTCTCCTCCTTCTCATAAAGTAAATCCATAATATCCAAGCAAATCATCAAGCTTTACGTATTCTCCAACTTGAGCAACTCCTCTACTCAAAAAATGTCTCTTATAAGGTGGAATGGTTGTGACCAATACAACTTTAATACTTAAACGCTAATACAGAAACTCACTTCAACTGAATGAGGAGCTCTTCCAAATATGTAAAAGCAATACTCAATGTGCCAATCCTGAACTCCAAAACCTTTCAAAACCACCAAATAGTCTTCTACATCTGATTCGGTCTCACAAATCTAAATACCAATATTAAGAAATTTTACCTGCATTAAGACCAGCTCCTGTGGGGTTCTTCATCAACTATTATGACAAAAGTTATAGTAAGCTAAGCATATAAAAGTGTTATTGTAAATAACTAGCTTACTGCTTCCAGGAGATCTCTTGCAGTGAAATGCTGCTCTTTTATAAACTTGTCTCCTAAACTCTTAAAACATTTGACAGACATTGGAGGGGAATCATGCATCTGCAAATTTATTTAGTTTAGAAGCAAACAAAAATTTATGTCCACAATTTACTAGAAAACCACACTTACTTTGCTTGAGATCCATAATGAAGTAAGCGCAAATAGCTGTAGGTTGCTTTCTGTCATCGGATATAAAAGCCAATTTGCTGACACCTTCCCGTCCTCTAATCTGCACGGAAAAATAAAAATATTTTCAAAGCCCCAGTCCACCATAAACTTAGAAAAACAGTTCAGTCGACAGAGCATGCATGTGTGACATGCACGACTGTGAAGAATTTATCATCAAAGTGACCACACCATAGTAACCAAATTTGCATGCTCAGGCCAACATACAAGCTCCAGAACACGCTTTTGAGGGTAGAGGTTCACTTTCTAATAGCTGGCCAATTTTCTTAGTCAAATTTACACTTTTATTTTGTCACCTCCGAGGTTCTTGATTTGACCAATCATAGCTAAATGCTTACCGTGTTGGTAGTCAAACAACTACATGATGCAAGGAAGGAAGCTCTTCAATGGTTGAAGTAGCTCCTAGGAAACAAACCTTCTGCTAACAGTATTTCTAAGCAGCTCCTTGATACAGTGCAAACACTTAATGAGGTAGCAAATTCAAACATATATGTTCTAAAAAACAAGATTATTTCAGAGTTTACTCTGATACGTAAGCTGTTAAGCATTCTATATTGGAAAATATTCCAGAGTTAATGTTCAAAATGTTAAATAGGAAAACTATAATCAAGTATACTTAATCCAGTTGAGTTTGGCTCCCCTAATTCTTAAAACTATCTTCATCATGTTCATGGGAAGTTTCAAAAACAATATTAGAAATTTGCATGTTTCAAAAAGGTAGGTTATTTGAACATGCTGGAGACAAAGTTCTACAACTCTAACCAGAAAAGGTAAACAGGGAAAGCAGAACTCACCAATTCCCTTTTCTAGTAAACTCTGTTTCTTCTCCATCTAGATCCTCTATTAAGAGACAGAAGTGATATCAGTGATCTAATTATGAAAGGACTTGGAGAAAATTTTTCAAACTAGGGTTAAGAGAGAGAAGGAAATGTAATAACCCATCCGAATGTCATTATTAGTGCACAGGCTGTCTGCTCTAGACAGAAGTTGTGTCTAATAAAGGGGTAAAATTCATGCAAATTTCCACCCACACACTACTTTATCTCTTTTTCCCTGTTCCTAGATATCCTAAGAATTAGTAAAATTAGTGTACACTGCTTTTTCATCTAACAATATTGTGGTAAATCTCTAATGCCTTAAATTGATTTAAAATCATTTTAAATGGGTTAATAAAACTCACCTCCCTGTCACTAGAAAAGCTTTTACAATTTACATAAAAAAAAACACATATATTCATTAACCTTCAAGAAAATGAACAAACAAGTACAAACCAACAAATCAAGTCTTAATCCCACTAAGTAGGGTCAGCTGCATGAATTTTGCTACACTATTGCACTCTGTCATGAACCATATCCTCCTCAATTCCTAGATGGGCTACATTTTTCTTACAAGTTACCTACCAAGTCTTTTTCGGTCTTCCACTACCCCTCTTATGTTGACTACTCTCTCTAAAATCTACTCGACAGGCGTATCTATTGGTTGTCTTAGCACATTACCTAACCACTTCAAGAGTGTTTCTCTCGTCTTCTCATCAATAGGTGCTACTCTAATCTTGTCATGAATATGCTCATCGTAGTGGATTCATCTCATAAGATTGATAAAGTTTTATGCTGGCTATCAACCTAATGCAACCTTCCTCCTTTACCCGAGTTTGGGACCGACTATGCTAAGAAAACTCAACACAGGCAGAGTTAACCTTAAAAAAAATGAAATTTAAAAAATTAAACTTGTGCAATGATAATAATTTCGATACCAAATCCCTCTAAAGACTTATGCAAAACTAAAGTTTTAGACAAAATTTTAGCATGAATTAATTAATTTCCCTGTAATTCAACAATAAAAAGCACAACGGATAATGAACTTTCTTGCATATATAACACGAATTGGATTTCCACATTTCATTAAATGCTCAGAAAAATAATTAAATTCAAACAAGTAAAATGCTATGAAAATTAAAATACTTTGATTGAAGGAAATAAACTTGTGAATTGAAACAATTGTTTGTACCCGGAGAGGGATGGGTACAAACAATTGGAGATGGATGGGTAAAAGCGTTCAGCGAACAGAGCTAGCGCCGAGTATTTCACCATTGGAGAAACCTGTAATTCCTTTTTTTTTTTTTTTTTATTGTACAGAAATTAAAAAAAAAAAAAAGGAAATCAGATGGAAAAATACATAACAATTGAAAAAATTGAATACATAATAACGGAAATTAGGGCTTTAGATTGAGTTACATGAGCAGAGTGGATGAGAAATTCCAGTACTCGGCCTCTCATGCATAAGAGCAGAGCTCGCTCTTCATCTCTCACTGTCAGTGTGTGTGGAATCTGTTGTCTGTATGTATGGAGGGAGTTTTAAATGGCGAAATGGTAGAACGTTTTCAGTATCGTAAAGGACCTAAAGCCTGAAAATTTAATTTATGCTAACATGACTTGGCATCCCAAAAAAAATTTAATTTATGCTAACATGACTTAGCATCCCTAAATTTTCAAAAACTCACCAACCTCTCCAACTTTATATTTGGTGTAACCATTTGAACAAAGTGTTTATTTGGTCAGTAAATTATACTTGAATTGGCATTTTAGTCACTCAATTTATTGGATGGCCAAAAAGATCACTAACTTCAAAATTTGCATTAGTAAGATCACTCCGTCAATTTCCTCCGTTAAAGGCTCCGTTTTATTTGGTCTAACGAATTTAACCCAAATGATTAAAATATTTTAGAAATTCTATTGTCCATTTTAACAAACTATTCCCTTGGTTTTAAAACCTTATACAGTATAACATGTTTTTAAAACATGTGATATTGTATTGTAAAAACATTTAGGAGGTGTTTGGTTCATATTCGGGAATCGAAATCGGAATGGGAATCATAAACTCTACTATTGGTATGAGTTTATATCATTCTCCCTTACTTGTTTGGTTTGAAATAGGAATGGGTTTCATTATATTAATGAGTTACTCAATTTGAAACCCATGTCATAAGTTGAGAATGAAAGTAGACATTTTCTAACACTTTCATTCCCATAGAATGATTCCCATAGTACTCAACCAAACAACATTTTTGGATATCATTAACTTTGATTCCCATTCCCACATCTCATACCCATAAACCAAACACCTCCTTAAAGTATAAGGTAATGATTCCCTAAAAAAGATTGTGGAATTTTCTTAAAATATTATATAAGGAGAGAAAATCAATTTTTATTCCATAATTACCCCTAGTAACAAAATTTTGTTTATAATAATGTTGACAAAAAGAAAAAGAAAATTTAAGGGTTTAAATGGGCATTATTAGAGAATAATATTAGGATATAATTTTTCACATTAATAGATGTGTATAAGAGAAAAAAAATATGTTTTTCCATGTGCAAGTTCATGAATTTATGATTTGTCAAAAAAATATAATCATATTTATTTTATTATAGTATGTATTTTTTTTTCTACGTATTGACTCATACAAGCACCTTAATACGCATACATATTTTCATAATTAACTAATAAAAGAAATTAATAAAAAAAGTACATTTTAATTTTTCTAATTTACGAGTTTGTGATTTTTGAAAACAATTATCAATCACATTTATTATATAATACTTGTGGGCAAGACACACACTAATGTGTGTGTGATTTTAAAAAGTATTAACTAAAAAAAGAAGAAGTTTTAGAAGTAGTTATGTAAGGAAGTTTTAAAACTATCAAGGGTAAAATAAGTAAAACAAATAATGACATTACACCAAGAGGCTCATGCATTATATATAGTATAGATATGGCTCATTTTTATGTCTTCTAATTATCCTGTTATTTAAACTGCATAAATTAATGGATTCACACATTTTCATAAATGAGTTGGCAAAAAATCTTTATCAAAAATTATATTTTAATATTTTTAGTTTAAGAGTTTGTGATTCTCTATACAAAATATCAATCACATCTATTTATTATAATATACTCCAAATTAATTATCACGTAGACAAAGATAAGCACATTAAAGTACAAGCACACTTTCGCAAATAAGTTGATAAAAGAATTGATAGAAAGGTAAAGGGTGCCAAGTGAAATATTCAAAAATCTTAGGGGAGGTTTTGAAATATCCCTTGCTGTTATTTTATTAAAGTACAAATGGTTTAAATGTCATTTCATAAGGAATTGGACCTCAACTTACAAGAGAGGAGAGATAAGTGAGATTTTTGAAATTTAAGGAATTTTGAAATTTAAGGAATAGTAAATGATATTTATTAGTCTAAAACCTCAGGTGAGGTTTTCAATATTAGTCCTTTATTTTACTCTTTAAGGTAGGTTAATTGAGAGTTTGAAATTAATTTCATTTTGCACCATTTAACTTATATTTTGTTCTCACTTTGCACCTTAAATTTTAGTTTTCGACACTTTACACTCTAACTCTCAAATCTTTCCCATTTTAATCTATTTTTTAACATTGTCACCAAATTTAACTTAATCTTTACACGTACAATAAATTCAACAAAATTTATAACAATCTGTTACAATATTTTGTCTCTACCATGAGAAAATTTCGTTAGTTTTGTAACGTTGTTCAAAGTTAGAATGTGTATGAGATAAATTTTAGAGTTGGAGGTATAAAGTGTTCAAAACTAAAATTTGGAGTATAATATGGGACCCAATATAGATTAGGGGTGCAAAACTAAATCTAGTCCATTAGTTTGGAAATGCTAAAAATATACCATATGGTAAGACATAATAGAAAGTTTTTGATGGTACAAAATTGAAAATTGAACCAAGCTCTGAATACAACAATTTGATTTGGCTAGATAAGAGGAAGTCTGAATTTGGTTGCATGAATAAATCCAGTTGAGTTTGATTAAGATTTAGTATTTGTTAAATTTCTCAACTTGACTCAAGACACTTTGTAGGTGATGATAAAGAAATTTAGGTACCTAAACAAACCTGAGTTTGAATTGAAAACGCTTTCTATTTCACTATCAATATTTAGCATATTGAAGTAACCATGCATGAAAAGCTTTATTTTAGATGGGAGTAGCTATTTGACATATGAGTTCTCCTACAGGTTCTGCAATTGTTACATTGTGTATATGAACACATGGGAATCACTCTTGACCCTTCTTTACAATAATTCAATTCTTCTCTTGACATCATTTCAACACCACCAGCAATACTATCACAAAACTTTTGCACAAAATGCAGCAGGACACGCAAATCAGCCTTGTGATGGCCTAACAACATTTGTTAGTCAGTCGCATACGAAATTAGCATACAAGGGACTTAGGAAAAACGAGAAAAACAAGTAGAACACAGATATTTATGGCCAAATGTGGTGTCAACCTTTTATATTACTCTTGCGAATATACAAGGAATTTCCACAAACACTTGGTGTTCAGAACAAAACTCAAGGCTTCCTCTCTATGCCTTGATTTCTAAATACCAAGGCTATTTAAGTGGCTAGAGGGACGGTTGATAAGGCTCAACCGTTGGCCAAACTCTACTAAAAATGTGGGACATTACAAATCATGGCAGCCAACTGGCCCTGATAGGTAAGCCATGTTAGTAACTGCCCAAGTTACCGCCATAGGACTCAGTCAGCAACTACCATCTAGTGTTCCAGCCACCAACACGTGCTCAAATCGTGCCAAAAGGGTCTCATCAAGGTCTGAAAGAAGCCAACTCACGCCTTAGGCCAGTAAATGCAATATCTAGCCAGCAAGTGCTGTGCACGTTCCCGTCTTGCCTGGCTGGCAACGTTTCTCATAATGCCAAAGTACACAACCAGCCAACTCATTTGCCAATGCCCCAAAATTCATGCCTTGCCTTCTCAAAGGTGTGTATATGTAAAGGTCACCACACAAAACCCAACTGCTCGCAACTCGCCAACACGCACATGCCGCCTAGCCTGGCATGCACACATCCTTGCCAACGTGCGTCTCGTTGGGGCAAAATACGCACGAGGCTTGCACTATAGGCAAACTCAGCACAAGGGGGCTAACAAACCACCCCCACTTGAAAAGGTTGACGCCCTCATCAACCTACCAACCTTGTGAGTCTGCCAATAGGCTGCAATCTGCTCTTCGAACTACCACAAAGTTACATCACTTTCCCAAGTAGCATCAGTATCAAATTCCCCTTTCCATGGATCAAGTAGTCAGCCTTTGGTTCTTTTTACTTTTCCCCATCATTCGGTGATCCAACACAGCTTGAACATCTTTTTCAAACTGTCTGCGAATGATCGGTGAAGCACGCTTAGCTTGTCTCCGTCCCTCATCCAGCTCGTTCTTGTTGTACTTTTTCAAGAAACTAACATAGAATGTAGAGTGTACCTTCAAACGGTCAGACAATTTTCAAGTTCGATGTATATCGACAGACCACCTTCCTAACTTTCTTGATCACTTCAAAGGGTCCATCGTACTTTGGAACTAAACCACGATATACTATTTTGGAACTGATTTCTTCCAAATTTATGGAGTAAGTTTGAGCATAACCAAGTCACCAACCTGAAATTCCAAGTCCCGTGTACCTTGGTCAGCATACTTTTTCATGTGATGCTGAGCAAGAATTAAGCTGTCACGAGCTTTCTCCAACAATTCTTGCTTTGTTTTAGCAAATCGATGGGCAGCAAGACATTTATCATCCCTTTGGGCAACAACCCCATGTGGAGTTAATGGTTGCTGGCCAAGAACAATCTCGAAGGGACTCACTCCCGTGGACGAAGATTTTTGCAAGTTGTAACAAAACTATGCAACTTCCAACAACTTCACCCAATTTTTCTGGCTAGTCATGACATAGTACCACAAGTATTCTTCTAGCAAGTCATTACTCTTTTAGTCTAACCATCTGTTTGAGGGTGGTTTGCTGGTGGAAAACTTTAGCTCAGAGCTAAGAAAGTTGAAAAGTGTAATCTAGAATCGTCCCGTAAATCGGGTGTCACGATCACTAATTATATCTTTTGGCAACACAAAACACTTAACAACATTTTTGAAAAATAACTCAGTAGCAATATCAGCAGGGCACGCACTAAATACATCCATAAACATGGCATATTTAGAAAAACGATCAACAATAATGAAAACGGAGGTATTACCATCCCCCTTTGGGAAACCTAAAATTAAGTCCATGGACACAGACTGTCAAGACCGTTCAGGAATTGGTAATGGTTGTAAGAGCCTTCCTTCCTTCCTTCCTTTGATCACTTTTGTCTTACTGGCATGCCAAGCAAGACTCACGTATGACTCAACATCGTCATCCATTTTTGGCCAATAAAATTGTCGAGCCAGCAATTCTTTCATACGCTCCACTCCTGGGTGGCCTGCCCAAGGTGTGTCATGAGTTTCCCACAACAATTGCCGTCTCAATAGCCCACTCGAGGAACGTAGGCACGCCCATCTTTGGCAAAGAATAAGCCACCATCTAGCCAATACCTATGAACCAGGCCGTCTTTCACTTGCTTCACTATTTTCTGGTAAACAGGGTCAGTGGGCGAAATTTCCTTAACTTTGGCCAAGAAATCAGTTTTGACAGTAGCAAGATAGCAACATACTATCACACATGCTTTCCGACTGAGGGCATCGGCAACGACGTTTTCTTTTCCTGGGCTATGAGCCAATCAAAATTGAAGTCAATTAGGAACTCTTGCCATCGGGCTTGCTTTGGGGATAGCTTCCTTTGGATTTTAAAGTATGTGTTGGCCACATTGTCTATCATCACCGTGAACTTGGTACCCAGCAAGTAGTGTTTCCACGTTTCCAGGCAATGCACTATTACCGTCATCTCTTTTTTATGGGTGCTATACATCTACTCATAGTTTTTCAATTTTTCGTTTTCGAAGGCCACAGGATGTCCGTATTGCACAAGGACACCTCCTAGTGCATGGTCATACTTGCATCAGTGTGTACTTCAAATGACAAATTGAAATGTAGTAGGCACAGAACCGGTTCAGAAGTAACGACCTCTTTTAATAGCTTGAAGGCCGTCTCGCACTTATCATTCTAGTTCCATTTTTGGTCCTTCTTTAGGAGGCCAATCAAGCAAGCAACAAGTTGAGAGTAGCCCTTGATGAATCTCCTATGGTAGTTTGCCAAGTCCAAAAATGAACGTAACTCCACAACGTTTGTTGGAGCTGGCCACCTGATCACAACCACAACCTTTTTAGGGTCCATTTTTACCATTTCGCTGCTGATAATGTGCCCGAGAAAAGGGATTGATTCCTTGTAGAATTCATATTTTTCTTTCTTGACATGGAGCTCATGTTCTCGCAACTTTGTAAACACAGCTCTCAAGTGTGCCTGGTGATTATCTAACGTTTCTGAATAAATGACAATATCATCCAAATACACAGCAAAAAACTTGTCTAGATAGTCATATAAAACATCATTCATCATTACAGAGAAGTTGTTGGAGCGTTGGTCAGCCCAAATGACATAACTAGAAACTCATAAGCTGTACATCTAGTTACAACAGTGGTTTTTCGCTCATCTCCTACTGCAACTTGCCAATACCCAACCCTCAAATCTATCTTAGTATAGATTTTTGCCTTAGCTAACTTATCAAATAAATCAAGAGTGTTAGGAATTGGGTACTTGTTCTTGATAGTTAGCTTGTTGAGTGCTCCGTAGTCCACACAAAATCGCAATGAGCCATCTGCCTTCTTTTGAAAAAGGGTAGGAGCACCATAGGGAGCTTTTGAAGGTTGAATGAGACCGTTCTCCAATAGCTCATCAAGTTGTCGTCTCAGTTCAGCCAGTTCTATGGGGACATACGATAGGGAGCTTGAGTAGAAAGTACCGCTCTAGGGGCCAACTCAATCTCATGATTAACAGCTCATCTAGGGGGCAACTTCTTGGACAACTCGACTGGCATGACTGCAAACTTATCCAGTACAGCTGTGACAACCATCAGGCACCTCTTGGAAAATGTCGGGCTTAATTTCCACCAATGCAGCAAGGTAAGTCACATCCCCGTGCTTTAGCTCATTTTCCAGTTGCATGTCTGAGATTTGACCACTTGTTTTACCCCTGTCACTACAAAAAGAACTAGTACCAACATTAGCAGCAATAGTAAAAGTATGAAGGAAAGTAGGACGCCTTTCATCGGCAACCATGACACCATTCAAGTGAGGGACGAGAAAAATTTTGTTGGTTGCTATGAACTTCTTCCCGAGGATCAAATCAAAGTCATCTAAGAGAACAACCATTAGGTTATGTTGCCCACATGCCAAGTGTTAATTCCACCATTGCCAAGCCAAGGACTGGCTGGGCCTCTAAATTCACAGCCTTGATACAATAGCCGTTTTCTTGCAAATCAAGTTTCACCTTTCGCACTTCCCAACCAATCACAAAGCTATGGTAGTACCCGTATCTACCATGGTCATTATATCTATCCTGATCACTTTTTCAGCTTGAACATAAAGTAAACCATCACGAGGGACGGGGGCTTTAATAGTAGTAATGGCACTTACCAACATCAAAGGGTTGATTCGAGTAAGGGCTGGGACGTCAACAACACCATCCATTTATACCACAATTGCACTAATTTTTTCACGTTTGGGACATTCCTTCATCATATGAGAGCCACCACAAATAAAGCAACCTCCTTTCTTCTTGGCAGCTGCCTTAATATTTTCAGCACCGACTTTCACAGATTTGGTCTCTGTCACCACTTGCTCCTTTTTCTTTTGAAACTTAGCACAATCTTTCAAATCTTTGCCATTTCCTTTCTTGTCTTTCTTCTTCTCTTGGGCAGACACAACTTTAAAATCTACCAACCGATCAGCAATAACGATGGCTTGGGACAAGTTTTGAACCCCTTGCCTATGTAACTCAGCTTGTGCCCAAGTCTGAAGTCCAGACATGTTGTTGAATAGCTTGTCCTCATCGGACATGTCATGGACATCCAACATGAGGATGAAGATAATTCCTTCACATAATCCCTTACACCGCCCGAGTGTTTGAGGCATCTAAACGTATCTCGAGCCAACCAAAAGGTATTTGTGGGAAGGAATTGCTTCTTCAACTATTCCTTCAAGTCTGTCCAAACATTAATTTTGGTAGTGGTTGGGTTGCTCATCATCGTTCTCCACCACAATTTCGTATCACTAGCCAAGTACATGTTAATGACGGAAACCTTCTCGTCTTCGGCACACCGGCTGCCATGAAGTATTGTTCCAAGTCCCATAAAAAGTTCTCAAGTTTCTTGGCACTTCATGTACCCTCGAAGGCCTTAGGTTCAGGCCACTATTTTATAGTCACGGTAAGATCTTCCTTGAGAAAATCCACCAACCCACTCATGGCATTGACAAGCAGAGAAACTTGCCTTCAATTCTCACAGGTCCTGCAATATATTGTAACTCGCAGGCAATTCACCCAATTAATCTATCAAATCTGAGAACGCATGCTCTTGTCGGGCTATCCTTTCGGATAGAGTGTCACCACTCCCTGTAGCAGGCATATTTTCAGGGAAATCTGGGCTAAGCTCCAGGACAACTGTGCTCTGATACCAAACTGTCACAAGACTTTTGCACAAAACATAGCAGGACACGCAAATCAGCCTTGTCAACGTTTGTTAGTCAGCCACACACGAAATTAGCACACAAGAGAGTTAGGAAAAATGAGAAAAACAAGTAGAGCACACATACATTTACGGCCAAATGGCCAACCTTTGTACTAAGCTTGCAGGATACACAAGAAATTTTCATAAACACATGGTGTGCAAAACAAAACTCTAGGCTTCCTCTCTATGTCTTGGTTTCTGACTACCAAGGGCTATTTAAGGGGCAAAGGGGATGGTTGACAAGGCCCAACCGTTGGCCAAACTCTAGTAAAAACGTGGGACATTATAGATTATGGTAGCCAACTGGCCTTAACAGGTCAGGCATGTTGGTAACTGCCCAAATAACCACCACAAGACTCAGTCAACAGCTGCCATCATCTAGGCAGTGTTCCAGCCACCAACACGTACTCAAATCATGCCAAAAGGGTCTCACCAAGGTCTGAACGGAGCCAACTCACAGCTTAGGCCACAAAATGCAACATCCAACCAGCAAGTGCCCGTGCATGTTCCCGTCTTGCCTGGCTGCTAATGTTTCTCGCAATGCCCAAGTACACAACCAGCCAACACTAGCCAACTCATTTGTCAACCTTGCCAATGCCCCAAAATTCATGCCTTGGCTTCTCAAAGGCATGTGTAAGGGTCTCCACATGAAACCCAACTGCCCGCAACTCACCAACACGTACATACCGACCAGCCCAACATGCACAACATTGCCAAATGTGTGTGTTGTTGGGACAAAACACGCATGAGATTTGCACGATAGGCAAACTCAGCACAAGGGGCTAACAACTACCACCATCATCATCATCATCTCTTTCTCTTGGCATCCTTTCACCCCATCATCATAATTGTTATGACCAGTGGCAATATCATCTCTATATCAATTCCATTAGTACTATTTTCACTGCTACCAACACACTAAATCGCCATTAGACTATCGCTACCACCTAACCCACCACCATTAAATCACAACTAATATTACCACCATTAATAGGAAAAGACTACCACTACTATTGTAGGATTTTAGATTGAATCATACAAAATCAAAGAAGAGTTGTAATATTTGGTAATTTCATGAAAAGTTGCATTGTTTAAAAAATTTCAAAAAGTTGCAATGATTGGTTTAAATTTCATGAAGAAGTGTACTTCTTGGAATAGTAACCAATTTTCATAAATGGTATATCTTTCAAATCATAAGACATGTCCATTGACTAATTAAAATTCCAAGTCTATAAATATGTTGGTGGTGTGAAGAATTAAGACACTAACAACAAAAATTCTGCACTACTGCTTCTTCTTTATTTTTCTTAACTCCATTTTCTTCAGAATTATTCTTGTGAAAATCTCTAGGAGTTGTTGCCTAAAAATTTTGGGTAACTTTGTTGTCCCTTAAAGATCCTAAGAGTGATTTGCCATAACATTGCAACAAATTAGTAGGGGCAAAATCACTTAAAAGATAGTAATACTTCACGCCTCAAAATCACAATAAAGTTATTTCATTCCCAATTCTATAAGGTTTGTTCTAACAATTTTTAAGTGATTTTGACAATGGAATCCATCTAGGCTTCTTTCAAAATGCAAATCCAAATGATACAAAAGAAGCAAATGCGGTAAAAGAAAGAGAGATTGATGATCTCGTTGCTATGTTTTCTAACATGTATATTGAAATAATCACCAAAGCACATTTGGTTGTTGTCACCAAATCTAATGATTGGTGGTATGATTCGGGTGCAATCACTCATATTTACAACAATAAGCAATTGTTAAAAATTGCAAAGAATCTGATGATGGACAAGAAGTACTTATGGGCAACCATGACAGCATTAAAGTGCTTGGAAAAGGAAGTGTTGAAATTCAATTCTTTTCTAGAATGTACTACTAGTTCTTGACATTAAAAAATAATCTAGTGTTAGCAAATTTATTATGTAAAAGGTGCATAAAAGTAGTATTTGAATCTGATAAGTTAATCGTGTCAAAGAAGGGTATATTTGTAGGGAAAGGATATTCTTGTGATGGCATTTTTAAACTATATATTATTAATAATAATAGTGCTAATATTTCTATTTATATCGTTGAGTGTTCTTCTTCTTTATGGCATAATAGACTAGCCCATGTTAATTATAGATTTTTAAAATTTATGAGAAAACCTGGTATGATTACTTATAAAGATGATAATCATAATAAATGGGAAATATGCATTCAAGCAAAGATAACAAAGAAACCTTTCTTTAAAGTAGATAAGAACACCACTTTACTTGAACTTGTGCATTCTGACATATGTGAATTTAATGGAGTTTTGACTAGAGGAGGAAATAGATATTTTATTACTTTCATTGATGATTTTTCAAGGTACACTTAAGTATCTTGATGAAAAATAAGGATGAAGCTTTTAACATATTTAAATTGTATAAATCTGAGGTTAAAAATCAGAAAGAAAAAAAGATTAAAATCTTAAGAAGTGATAAAATGAGAGAATATTTTTCAAATGAATTCTCCTCCTACTGTGAAGAATATGGAATTGTGCACCAAACAAGTGCTCCATACACTCCTTAACAAAATGGCTTAGCAAAGAGAAAAAATAGAACCTTTGTTGATATTGGTAAAAATTATGATTCTTTATGCACAATGACCATTAAATTTATGGGGAGAAGTTTTACTAACGGCTTGCCATTTGCATAATAGAATACTTTCAAGCAAAATAAAAGTTTCTCTATATGAATTATAGAGAGAAAGAAAACCAAATTTGAATTATTTGAAGGTATGGGGTTATTTAGCCTATTATAGAGTTAATGATCCAAAAAGAACAAAAATTAGTACAAGAGCTCTTAAAAGTGTTTTTGTAGGATATGCTGAAAATTCAAAAGCATATCGATTATTAAAGACAGACTCTAGATGCCGTTTTCTTTGAAAATTTTTGGATCACTTTCAGAATTCTTAGAAAATAAATTTCTAAATAACTTTAATGAACTTACACAAGTACAAGAAAAACATAACAATTATATTTCATCTTCTAGCAATAAAAGAATTATACCAAATCATTTATTGAGCCTAGAAGGAATCAAAGGACTAGAAAAGAAAAAGAGTTAGGACCTAATTTTATTTCTCTTGATGTTATTGTCTTCTTGGTTGAAGGTAATAGGAATAAAGTAACAAATAAAATACCCATATTGCTAAATGCTGAAAGTGATCCAAAAATTTTCAAAGAAGCAACGGCATCTAGAGTTGTGGCATTTTAGAGGGAAGCAATGAATGATGAGATGAATTCATTATTATCAAATAATACATAGATTTTAGTAGATTTGCCTCCAAATTCAAAACCAATTGGTTGTAAATGGGTATTTAGGAGGAATAATATAATACTAACGATTCATTACAAACCTTTAAAGCAAGGTTTGTGGCTAAAGGTTTTCAATAAAAGTGAAGGGATAGATTACTTTAATACATATACACCTATGGCAAGAATCACATTCATATGAGTGTTACTAGTTTTGGCCTCAATTTATAATCTATATATTCACCAAATAGATGTGAAAACAATATTTTTAAATGGAGACTTGAATGAAGTGTACATGGAACAACCGGAAGGCTTCATTCTTCTTCAAAATGAGAATAAAGTCTGTAAATTCATTAAATCATTGTATGGTTTAAAACAAGCTCCAAATAATGGCATGAGAAATTTGATTCTGTAATTGTAGAATATGATTTGTGCATAATAGTGCCGATAAATGCATTTATTCTAAATTTATAGAAGAATATGGTGTAATTATTTGTTTATATGTTGATGACATGTTAATCATTGGTACTAACATGTTGGGAGTAAATGATATTAAAAAATATTTATCTTCAAGATTCAAGATGAAAGATCCAAATGAGACTGATACAATCTTGAGTATCAAAGTTAGGAAACACAGTAGGGGTTTTCATCTCTTTGTCAATATCATTATGTTGAGAAAATATTAGAAAAATTCATACATTTGATTATTAAAGAAGCAAATACCCCATATGATGTTTCAATTAAATTAACTGAAAATGTGAGAAGGTCTGTGCTTAATTAAAGTATGCAAGTGCAATTGGATGTTTAACGTAGCCATGCATTACACAAGATCTAATATATCTTTTGTGGTATATAAGCTTTCTAGATATAAAAGTAATCCAGGAATACAACATTGGAAAGAAATAGAAAGAGTCTTTAATTACATAAAAAAAACCAAAGACTTGGGATTATTCTATAATAATTTTCCTGTTGTATTAAAAGGTTATACCGATGTTAGTTGAATAATTAGCGTGAGAGACAATAAGCCTACTTTTGGTTGGATATTTACATTGGCAGGAGGAGCAATCTCTTGGATTTCAAAGAAGCAAACTTGCATAACTCATTCCACTATGAAATATGAGTTTATAGCATTGGCTATTGCTGGCAAAGAAACCGAGTGGCTAAAATATCTATTATATGCTATTGAGTTGTGACCACAATTGATGCCACCTATTTATTTGTGTTGTAACTGTGAGTCGACTATGTCAAGAGTTTTAAATAAGATATATAACGGAAAATCAAGGCACATAAGCTTGCGACATGAATATATTAGACAATTATTGTCTAATGATGTAGTTATGATTACATATGTAAGGTCGAGTGATAACCTGGCAGATTCGTTTACCAAAGCACTCTTGAGAGATAAAATAAAATCTACATCATTGGGAATGGATTTGAAACCATTCATATAATACCCCTAACGGTAGGAACCTAACCTTATTTTAGACTTATAACTAGAATTAAGGTTTAATAGGTAATAGCAAACCGTTAATAAGTGGTGGATATACTGAGAATGCCTTATTCAGTGTATACATTAAAGAAGGATGAGTTTATTATAACTTTCAATGAAGTTCGAGACTTCACCTATATGAATATGAGAGGTGGTGCCGCTTCAAGCAAAAAGTTCAAGAGGCCCTTTGTAAATGTTCATGAATCTTAGCATGGTGTACAAGGCCATAGACATGCTTATTTATTTGTGAATATATTATGAAGGATAGTAGCTTTTTGTGTCAAATATTTCTGATTTCAAAATATGAAATTTTAGTTTAAGAAAAATAAATCACTAAAATTTCTTGATATTTTTAGATATTTGTACTAATGGAAGGTTTAAGTTGAAAAATACCTTCATTTATGCATAAAGCTATTACTTAAGTGAGTTAAGTGTTGTATGATGCAATCTAAGTGGGAGAATGTAGGATTTTAGATTGAATCATACAAAATCATAGAAGAGTTATAATGTAATTTCATGAAAAGTTGCATTGTTCAAAAAATTTGAACGAAAAGTTGCAATGATTGGTTTTAATTTCATGAAGAGGTGTACTTCTTGGAATAGTAACTAATTTTCATGAATGGTTATATCTTCCAAATCATAGCATGTCCATTGACTAGTTGTCAAATTCCAAGTCTATAAATATGTTAGTGGTGTGAATAATTAAGACACTAACAACGAAAAATTCTGCACTACTTCTTCTTCTTTATTTTTCTTAACATTATTTTCTTTAGAATTATTTTTGTGAAAATCACTAGGAGTTGTTGCCTAAAGATTTTGGGTGGTTTTATTGTATCCTAAGAGAGATTTTCCATAATCTAGCAACAAACTAGTAGGGAAAAAATCACTTAAAAGATAGTGATACTTCACGTCTCAAAATCATAATAAAGTTATTTCATTCTTGATTCTACAAAATTTGTCCTAACAACTATTGCCAATTAACATAGCAAAAAACCCACCACCAATACAAAAACTCTCACAATTTATGCAATTGGGGTAAGGGAAGATAGGATGAGAGGAAAGCAAGAAGGGGAAAAAAATAGATTCAATAACCATAAAAGTAGGGAAAGGGTCGGGAGAGGGAAGAGAGAAGATTATATGGAGATTGATTAAAGGAGGGGAATTGCCACCCCGCTATCGTTGCCACCACCACTTTAATACCAGTTAGGGGCAAGAAAAAAAATGGAAGAAATTAGCATGAGAAGAACCAAAACAAGGAATAAAGAAATCAATTTTTGTATTTATGATGGAAGTAGGGGAGAGAAGAGATAGAGTGGGAGGTAGGGGGTAAAGGGGAAGGGAAAGATGGTGGAGAAGTTATGAACAACAAAACAAGAAAGAAACCTCTTAGGGGCAAAAGCAAGAAATGCCTTGGAGTCATTTTGAGTCGCTTTAAAATCTCGCTCTAAATAACATTTTCCTTGACATATACCTAGTAGTTGCTCATGAACTATCAAGAGTCTAGCATATGGAGTAGGAGGTCCACTCTTTAAAAAATATAGGCCATCATTTTTTGATAAGTGGATCATCGACTCTATATGGAAGGATGCCATTAATCTAAGTGAAACTACTAAATATGTCAAGTAGTTGTTCTATTTTAAAATAAAAATTTCTATCATGTTCTCAATAGAAACGTACTTTCTTTTCCATACGTACATAACAGGTGCACTGATCAGAAAGTAAATTTAATTAAGGAAAAATCGTACAATTAAAGGAAAAATCGTACAGTTAGTCCCTCACAAATGTGATTTTTATTTTATTAGTATCTCACATTTGAAATGATGAATTTTAGTCTCTCACAATGTGAAAATGTATAATTTTGTCCCCCAACAAACATCCACTAGTATTTTGGATAGAAAACCACTTGTGCGTGTCACATGTTCATTTTTTTGGCTAGAGGCAGAGTTAAAAAGAAATCTAGTAGGGACTAAAAAAGTATACGTCTTCAAATTATTAGGAACTAAAATTCATAATTTCAAATGTGTAAAGTTTTAATAATCTTGTTTCTCTATTTTTCTCCAAGTAGGGTTTCTATGGCATAACATTAAGGTCAGAGACAAAAACAAATGAGAAGAACAAAAAGAAGAAAATTTGGAATGAAATAAGAAGAAAAGAAGACTCAAAAAATTTCTAGTTTGAGCACAGAGACTATCACGCTCCTCATTATTATGACCATCTTGATAAATTTTTATTTTTTTGACCCATTTTGATTAATCATGTTTTGTGTTGTTTTTAAACATGCTAAGTTATTATTTTATATTTCTAAGAGTTTTATTTGCAATTTCATGAAATTTAATTAATATTTTGATGTTGACATTGTGATGAATTCACATGTTTAAAGTTGTGAATTTAACTTGGATTCATATTTATGTAGTTCATTTTGTATTAAATTCATGCCACCATCATATTTTATTTGTTGAGAAGATCATTTGGATAAAAATTAGCGATTTGATGAAAAATGTGAGGACAAGGACCTGATTGTCTAAATTTGTTTGGGCATTTTCGAAATTTTTTTGCCAGATCTAGGTCCAAAATTGTAATCAATGCAAAAAAAAAAAAAAAAAAAAAAGGTTTGGAGGTACATCTAGTAATCTAAAAAAAGTCACTGAGAAAATTTTCTATTGGCGCCACATCGTAGGACGCCTCAATGCCATGTCTTCTAGGCCTTTATTTGCCATGGAAGCTCTTCTTGGAGGAGAAGAGGGAAACAAGAATATTCCAACTTAACATATTTCAAATGATGATTTTTGCCCTTGAAAATTTGAAAACATTTAATTTTGATCCTTCATCGGCACTTTTCCATCCAAAATACTAATGAATGTTTAGTAAGAGGGTAAAATAATACGTTTTCAAATTGTGAGGAACTAAAATTCATCATTTCAAATATGAGAGATTAAAAAAATAAAATCCGTACTTGTGAGGGACTAAATGTAAAATTTTCCTTAAAAAATAAATATGTGATGATCACAAGTGATTTTCCATCCAAAATACTAACTGACGTTTGGTTGGGGACCAAAATTATACATTTTCATATTGTAAGGCACTAAAATTCATCAGTTCAAATGTAAGAGACTAATAAAATAAAAACTGCATTTGTGAGTGACTAATCATACAAATTTCCCTTTAATTAATATACTTCCACAATTTCAATACCTTTTAAATGTGGCATATATTCAAATTGTAAAAACGATCGTTATAATCCCTCACATTTTATTTTTATACTTCCCTCACATTCAAAATAATAAATTTGTGTCCTTTACAATGTCAAAACGTATTATTTTGATCACTTGACATAATTATAACTATATTTTGCCCTGAGAATCGAGATAGTTACATGTGTATCATATGTTCAATTTTTCAGATGCAAAGTTGGCAATACAAATTCTAAACACTAAATGACTGAATCCTAAACTTCTTCCACTCACCATCCCAAGATTCCCACCTACCATCACCATCCCATTGTCTTCCCTCACATCTTTTCTTCCGCCACCCCATATTCTAGCAGTCCCATTCCTTTTCTTCTAGACCTTGCAACACTAGCCCTGCCCCTCTCCCTCTTGTAGCCTTTCTCTTTTCCTCTAGTGCATATGTCTTTCCAGGTGTAAAAGGGAGGGATGGTGGAGGACTGGTTGGGTTGTGGGTGGTTGCATTTTTTTTTTTTTTTTGACAATTCATTGTTTAAAGGAAGGATTTATTTATTTTTGTTAATTTTGCTTCTAAAAATGTGACATGTGATACGCATATAGTTATTTTAAATTAAAATATGTATTTAATTATGTCGAAGGGTTATAATGATACAATTTAAATTTGTGAGGAATGAAAACATAATTTTAAATATAAAAAATTAAAAAATACAAATATGAAATGTGAAGAATTATTCGAGTCTTTTCCCTTCCAAATTCACTCCCTAGAAATTCAACTTTCCCTCAATAGCTGGCTGGCAAAACTCTATAATTAGCCCAATCAGTTGTCTCTGTCCTCTCAACTTACACAAGTCACTAACTAAGCTTCCAAACAAGTTACCACCCATATAGACCTCTTGATTCGCAACTTTATTTGGGGTCATCACTATTCTGCTGATTCTTGGCATCCCACTAACTGGGACATTGCAACTCTTCCAAAACCTTATATATGGAGGTCTTGGTCATTAAAAGACGGTCACAACCAAAAACAATAATAATTCTACCAAAAAAAAATTTTTTTTTTTCTTGAATATACTAATGGAATCTGTCTTGGACAAAAAACATCCCACGCCTTCGATGGACCACTGCCAATTATCAAAATATATCCCCAAGTATCAAAGTAGAGCATAATTCACTTGTATGAGAAATTTCCAAGTGGAGTAAGCACTCAGGGTGATAACCCATGTCTACAACGTCATCAAACCCTCAGAAAATATCCCTTTAAGCAGCTCAATAATTGTAAAACGATGAAATATTCTTTAATTTTCTTCAGAAAATAGGTTAAGATTGTCCAATCAAATTGTTTTATTTTGCATTGTATATAAACGATTAGGAAATTCCCATTTTCCAAATAATGCTAGTGGGTCATTTGCAAATGCAAAATAGCATGTAACACCGGGTTCTGGAAGCATTTTTTTAAAGCAATTAGTTTCAGTTCATTGTAGTTGTTGGTCCAAAACAAACATTACAAAATATAATAACATTGAAAAAGATAGGGTGATTTTGACAACTTCCAGTTGTGGCTGCTAACAAACAAGGTGAAACAGATAACCAAAACCACTGTACACTCATCAGAAATAGTTTTTTAAGAATAAACTACAGTTGCCCATGTTCTCTCTTTTACCTCATACTCTTTCCGTTCTACTTATTTTATCACAATTTAATTTTTCTAATCAACTAAATTACTTTTATAATCAAGAATTCATATAATTTCATTTTATTTTTAATGAAACTTTTCAACAAAAGTGAAATTTATATAATGTATTATGACATAAAACATAAATTTTGTAAGAAAAATTATAAAGTCTACAAAAATTGAGTGTTGAAAAATTGACCCTTTGACCAAAACAAATCAAATGTAACAAATTTATTGAGACGGAGATATTAATAATAAAGGTATGCTTTTATAATTATTATATATATTATATAATACAATAATGTAACATATTAAATAGTGATTATATTTTATTTCTAAATTTGGAAAAATTCTTGCAATACATGGAAAGTCTGCTGATATGATGTCTATCGAAACTGTCTGTAATTTGATCAAACCTCTCAGATAAAAAGAAACTCTGAAATTCCCTCAAGTTTCTTGAAAGCCTAACTTCTGTGCTAAATATTGCCTTCACCGGCCTGTGATCAGACAATTTTGATTCACCTCTTCCATATAGTTGTTGCTTTAATCCATCTCCAAACCATATTATTCTATCACACCTAAAAGCAAAAAAAAAAAAGAAAAAAAAGAAGAGAGAATATCAATGAATAGGAAATTAAAAAAGAATTTAGCTATATTCATGCTATGAAATTATTAACTAATTTAGAAGCTATATATACCACGCGGGAGAACGTTTCTTTTCACTCTTTTTGCCTCTAAGAAAGCCATAATACTCGTCGGAATTTAGACAATATTTGTATGTAGGAGCAAATTCAATGGTTCCTTCGTGCCAGCCCTCGAATACTTGGCCATCCATGAGTTTTGTCTTCAGCTTTATTCCATACAGATTAAAATTTGGATAGATATCTGTCATTAGATCATAGAAACCCTTAAATGATAAACATCAACACTTTTAGAACATGACATAATTTGCATATGCTATATATATAAATGATGCTCATAGTATCGAATCTATAACACTGTGTCATAGATCCCTTAATCCATTTCAAATTTCTCGTTGTTTATATAACGTATTCATATAGTACTAGCTATCTAGATGAAGAATTAATTTTTGGTATTCGTTCTTCAATTGCTAGATTACCTGATCATTTTTTAGCAGTGCATTCCACTCTCCTTTATCCACCAACATTCTTGTAGCTGATTCTGGTAAGGAAATCCTGTAGTTCAAGTCTCCAAGCCAAACCACCCGACTGCAAAAAATCATAGGTTGTTAGGTTAGAAATGATGTCGCAAAGATTTCCTAGTGATTAAGAAACTACAACTAGATTGATTAATTAGCAGTCCCAAAATAGTGCTAATTTCTTTTTTCTATATGTAAAACACCTAAAATAATTCAACTATATTAATTAAGTATCATATTGGTCATACAATCTGAAATAGTATAGGTCAACTTGTTTATGTAGTCCTTTTCTTTCACATGATGCATGGTTTACCAAAGGAAGATAGGATCTTTTCCGGTTGGTTTAGCTACCACCATTTTGTTCTCTATGGCCATATGATATTCAATTATATAGTCATATTCCACAAGATACGAGAATAAATTAAGCATGAATAAAAGGTGATTAACATAATCATCTACCGGTTACCCTTTTCGATTGGTGGCTTAAAATCGATTACACAATAGTTAACCTATGAACAACCAATAATTGCCGTTCAATTTGCTAATTGATGTAATGTTAGTTGTTTGTGTCCTATTTCATGACTTGTAGTTGATAGAAGACACTTATTTATATATCGATAACGAATCAATTTGGACTCCTGTTATGTATACTTAATTAATATAATTAATTATCATTAATTAACATACTCATGATCTAGAATCTTTGGGGGTAAATCAAGAGAAGGGCCTCTAGGAAAGTTACCAATTCATTGTCCGGGACAAAATTTCTGAAGCATTTGAGTTCCTATACTTCTCATCTCCTCCTCTTCCTCCTGAAGCTAGATGACTGCATACAAAGCAGAAGCTTGTTTCATGTAACCGAAATCTAACTGAGACAGATCCCTGCAACCCAAAATTTTAGGGAAAATGGAGGTGAAAATTAATTAAGTCTATCTTTTCATGAAAATATATTGGTACGTATATCTCGCGTACCCTTCACATTTTTATTTTTTTTTACAAAATTTAAAGAAGTAGGACGTTGTACAAATGGATGATGAATGAGATACACAATTTAATCTTTTTCTTGAAGGGGAAAAAAAATTAATTGGAAGGACCACTGGCTAGTGTTACACTGATAACAGATTTAATTTGAAAAGTGGTGCATTCTAATCATAAGAAAAAAATTTTAGCATTGTGTTTAGATCGATGATTTTGGGGAAGAATTGAAATTTACTTATTTGTTGAGGGATTTGTGAAGGCAAAATGGATGAATTAATTCAAATCCACGCAAATTATAAAATTATTTGAAATCATTTATTGAAATTAATCTATTTCAATCTTATAAATTGTTTTAACAAACAAGTGAATTTTAAAGATTTACTCAAATCTATCGATCCAAATATAACTTTAAGGTTTCTTTTACTAAAAAGTTGGTGAAAAGTATAGCATCAGTAGAAAGATAACTAAAGATGAAATCTACATGGGGATAATTAATTACCTTATTTCCTAGGCATCCCATGATACCACAGCCTACACAAGAGACACTAGGGTTTCTAACAAATGAACGAAGATCGGTTCGAATCCAAGCCGAAATCAGTATTCCAACCATTTGCTTACTGATGATGCACCTGAACTTCTGTGAAACACTACTCTCACTCTCAAAAGAATTATTCCAACTTTTAGAGAATGAGGAGGAAATTTGGACTTTTTTCTGATCTTTGCATTCCTTCTTGTTTAAAGCTTTTCTGATGATTGAGTTCCATTGCATGGTAATTTTTTCTATTTTCACCACCAAAAACACTTGTAGCTCTCAAAGGTACAACTTCTTGAAACCTGAATAAATAAGTCAATTATACATTAACAAAATTAATTCCTACTACATGGTATCCTCTTTGCTTTCTATATATGTTTATTATCTATCATCTTATTGAAAATTAGATAAGACATAAGAAATTACCCAAAAACATAGATGTCACAGGATGTATTGCATGTTTCCAACCAATCATCAATATTCAAATCATCGGTGGGTGCAACCCCGCCAACATTCCATGTACTAACAAAAACCCTTTAGAAAACAAACATAAAATTAGTTAAATCCAATACTAAAAGATGGAAAAATCCACAATCTAGAACCTGGTGGAAGAAACATTAAATTATCTCCAATAGCATAGCAAGAAAATAAGAAATTAGTTTCTTTTACATTCAGTTAATTCCTAGATTATTTTTTTAAAAAAAATAAAGAAAACTAGGAAGATTACATGCTATAACCTTCCAATAAGTCTACAAATACAAACTCCTCTAAATACTTATATCTCATTCCTAACTTTTAGGTTAATGCTATCACTAATTTTTAAACATTTATCCATTAAAATAAAAACTCTCTCATTAGATTTCTAACTAATGTATTTGATTTTGAAAACTAGTGTTTGTAATGTTACTATTACTCTTAAAAAAGTTAAAATTTTTTCAGCTTCAGATTGTAGTAGATGAGATGAAGGTTACTAAAAGATGGTGTTAGATGTCTCTTATAAAAAAAAAAAAAAGAAGCTGATTTCTTACTTGTAGGTTTCTGTCTCTTCATGATCAGCAAACATGCTGCCAGAGCTGAAATATTTCTTATCCAAAGAAGGAAGTTCTAACCAAGCTTCTGTGTCACTTGGAAAATCTGCAACAAAATTGTTGCTTCCCACTCGCTTTCTGAGGATCTTACTTGCTATTAATCTTGGCCACATGACCTTCAAAGAAAAGGGGAAAAAAAAAGAAGCAGAAATACAAGCTTTTAGCGAATCATACCAAAAAAAAAAAAAAAAATCCATTTACTATTCATGCAAACAAATAAATCATACATGCTCATATTGGAGAGAAGGAATGACAAAAAAAAAAATGATGCTTACTTCTCTCCCTTCCTTATTGGTCTCAATAGAACTAAGAATCACTAAATTCTGGAAGGAAAGAACTCAATTAAAGAGGGTTGATGGACAATGGACACTTGCATATAAGGTGAATGGGAAGTTTATGCTAGGGAAGCAGCCACTTGAGAAATTTGGAATAGGAGGAGTATACAGAGTGACGTGGAAGATGATGGTTCTATTTTTATAGTTTGAGAGGAAAAGAAAATTATTCACAAACCACAATTCAATACTACTCATAAATATCAATTTACGTATTTAACTTTAAATATTTAATTGTATTTCGTTTATTCTTTTATTGATCTAGTAATAATGATATTAAATTTGTAGTATTGTATAAATATACTGCAAAAAGAAATTGAGAGAAAGAAACATAGGTCTCTATGCTGTTTGCCTTATTATTTTGCATTTGGTGAAACTAACTGGTTGGATATCACAATGTTAACCAGTAAAAAATTGCAAAAGAGTTGGGGCCTCCACAGCCTTGAACTTTTGTATTTGTTGGGAGTGATTTCAAGGATAATTATGTGGTTTCAAGATATATTAAAACTCAAAGCAAGTTGGTGGGTCCTGAAACCCTATAAGAAGGGAGGCAGGAGTCTAATCTTTTCTAGTATTTAATTAGAATTATTTAATTAATCATGCAAAAAATTTTGAGAAATAAATAATACTACTTAATAAAGAGGAAACCATTTTGGCTGACGTGCCGATATGGTATTGGTTAATTCATTTGAATATAGTGCCAAAGTTGTTATTAGACGAATTCAAATTTTCTCCTAGATATGAGAAGGGCTTTGAATTCCACAAAAGGAAACATATTTTATTTGTTTGTCCATGAAAAGAGACAAATAAGCCCACCATGCATTTTTATGGATACTATCATAACGTGCATTTAAGTCATGGCTCTAAATGGAATAATATAAGGTTTACCGTGTATATAGTTGATGTGACAAAAAAGGACGGTCGCGCGTATTGACTTTCTTTCCTTTCTCCATCAATTTTTATTCTTTAGAGTTTTTCAAGCCATTTTGACTTCCTCTACGACGTTGTTAAATTCGTTGGTCTTTTTAATTGTGATTGGTTACGCATTTTCTATCGTCAAATTCGGTCTTATTTTCAAGAAAACATTTTTAATGGTTATTATTAGCAACTATTTCAAGGGAAATCGTTATCAAAATTTCATAATTAAGTGTTGTTCGACAAATTAATTTGGTTCTTTATCATAACTATATTACTTTACTCGAAATTCTTTATCTTAATATCTGAATAAATGTTTTCGGTCCTTGAACTCAAAGCTATGAAATATGCAATCACCTTTCTGTAATTAAGCTCATCGATCTATAGTGATATTGTTTTGTAATCAATGAAGAAGGTATTAATTTTATTTAGTTTGAGTTGTTTTCTCGAGTAAGAAATTCTTCATTGCTATATATTTAATCATGCTCAATTAGCATATATATTCCACTAAGGTAGTCTATTTTGCGTAAAGCTTAGGTGACGGGTTAAAAATTTCTTTAAAGGTCTTAGGCCAATTACATTAATTAATTCTTGGTAAAAGCAACCAACTTAATTTAAAAGAAAATTTGAGTGTGAAATTTATTTGGGATTGAAGATAAAGGGATTAACTGGAATATATTCCCTCTGTTTAAAAATAGCTGTCGCGTTAAATAGTTTGTTTTGTATTACATTATCTGTTACTTTTGAGAATCAAGGAGGTATTAAATAATATTTTTTTAACTTTTACCCTTAATGTCATATTAATGTAGGGAGGATTATGTAGTTAAAATATTAATGTAAAAGGATAACTTGATCATTTATACTCTCTTTTTGTAAAATTAATATAATTTAATAGCGTTTTTAATCCGTGTGCACTAACTAAGAGTAATATTTATTTCGAAACAGAGGCATAAGAGTATTAAAGTTAAAGAACTAAATAAAACTATTCAGAAGTTCATGTGAACTTATATGGCATCGAACATTTTGATTTCTTTATCACTTAAGATGCATTAGTATTTGCTAAAAATTAGTTTCAAATAATTCAATTGTCTTATGAAAAATTTCCACTGTATTGGAAAACGCAATTTCATATATAAGTAATATTGTTGTTTTATTATCCCATATATATTATGAGCACAAGTTGGTTTAGATTATAAGGACATTAACAAGCGCAACACCTTAAGCGTAGAAAGGATGGTTTACCTCGTGATCTCAATTAGGTAAGCCAAGATCTTGATTTTTGACATAGTTAGGTTTTTTTTTTCCATCAAATGTTGTCCTAGTTAATTTAAAAGAGGAACATTTGACTAAGCCAACCACAAAAATAAAAAAAAATAAAAAAAAAATAATGGTAAGTGATAATTAGTTATATCAGCATTCTAAATAATTATGACTGTTACTTTGAAACATGTCACGGTTATACTACAACATTACATTACACCTGAAGACTTTATTGCCTGCTAAAAGGACACATCTTAGGTTCTTCAGGTAAATCTAACTAGATTTAAGGCATGATGAACAAATGGCATATCAATTGAGAAATTACTCTACTTCATGTTCTTCTTTTCCTTTTTGTTCATCTAACTAGATCTACGGCATGTTGAACGAAATGGCTTACCCATAGTTAATAGATTACATTACATTACAACTCTTCGCTACTCAATTTGAGCTTCATTTCTCTCAATTATTCTCTATAATATAAAGAATTTGATTTGAGCGTCGAAATTTTCTTTAAAAATATAAGTCTCGCCTTCGTCTTTCTTGATTCCTAGGTTGTCCAAATAGTAATAATTTGGCACGCAAAATCCTACCCTTACTTTGGAGGATCACCACTATTTGGACAGTGTAGAACTGAAAGCTAGGTCTTAGATTATTTTAGCATCAACAGAAGTGATATACGTGCAAATTACTTGGTTTCGAGACACATCGACGACCAAGTTTTTCACACTAAACTGACAGTAACATACCAGCAAATTTTACACATTCATACATACATTAAAAAAATAAAAAAAAATAAAAAATTGCACAGACATTAAATGAGTAGCAATGAAAATATCATATAGAACTTATCTTTAGCTATGATTAATTATTCAACTATATATTAAGCCAGAATTTCAATTCCTTCACGAATGCAGTCTTTTTCTAGAACTCAAATGCTTTCCCAAATACCTGCTTGAGTAATTTTTTTTTTGGGGAGGTAAGTTTTCCTGCCAAAGACCGGAAAACTCAGGGAATTGATAGAGTATCAAAAGCACAAAAACTTATGGAATGTGTATGGGATATATAACACGTATGACTACACAAGTTAGCTTGGAGAGCTTTGCTTTGTTTTTCAAGAAGCCCTAAACTTCTTCATCAATAAAATTTCCATAATCAAGAATTGATTGGAAATATTGACCTTCCAAAATTCTATAATTATCTCATTTATTTACGACAAGACAAATTCCAAAACTAAATTGTCGAACAAGTCAGGCACATTGTCTTACACTACAGATAAAATAGAATCCTCATTAACAAATGTTAAGTTAATTGCTTTCAGGTATAATAATACTCTGTGATAATGGCCAAATTATATCTCTTTAAACATTATGATTTTGACCCCTTTCTATTTTGAGAATTTAATAACTGCGTTTTTAACTTTTTATAATTGATTTTTTTCTAATTCCCTCACATAACAAAACAATCAGGCATAGAAAAATTTTCTAAAATGGAATATGATTTTGACCCCTTCCTATTTTGAACTTTGACAATTTTTTGTAGAAATGTACCATGTTTCTTTTTGTTAATGTCAAATCATGCATATGCCAAAAACATGCAATAGAAGTATACTACTAGGACCACGAGATAACAGTTCTTGACTCCAGGAAACACCAAATGCCTAGGCCTTTCATTCCTTCAATCAAGAAATTAGAGTTGAAAAGTTATTTTCTTGTTTTCGAATAGATTTAAAGAGAAGAAATTATTTAAAAATAGAAATCTTGGCTTGTTCTGAAACATTTACCTAGAAGGTGGAAGCCTCTCTGAAAGGAGCTATATATTCAGTTACAAATCAAAATGTATCTTTTAGCCATAAGCATAAAAAATCCCTCTGGTTCCTTTCGTTTGAAAAGTTGTTTCTTTCTACATTTCAAGAGTAAATATAACACATATACACATTTCTCGAGTATATACATACATAACAATACACGAAATAATACAGAAAAACTTACACCCTTAAAGTATCTAACTTGTGAAATTTTGCACGTTATACTTTTATTTATATAACAGTCCAATATAGATTAAAAATTAAACTTCTTAGCAATCCAATCAGTGAAATTATTCTGGACTAAATTGCTCATGTTTTTTTTCTTTAGGCGCACATGGTAAATTTTTATCAACAACGGTTCAAGAGATTATGACTTAAACTTCTTATCATCATTGTAAATCTTCTGGATTAAATTGCAAACTGAGACAATTTTTTTTTTTTTTTTTGGACACTGGGACATTGATTGTTAACAATAATGAGACTATCAGTATCGAGATTATGAACGTTGTCTGTCTCTATTTGCACATTGAACTGTGTCGAAGTTTGCAATTTACTTAGAAAATGTTTATGCATATATAATTACAAATTTGTTTGAAGTAGGAAAAAAAATATTTAACAACTATTTTTTGTTGGCCAATGAAAATGGTATTCCGCAGTTAAGTTTAGGCACTCTATTATTACTTTTTAATAATTAAAATGACTCAAACATCCCTAACTTGGATTCTCAATTTTAGAAATTATAAATTTATCTAAATACTTGAAATGCAGGAAAAAAAAAATTAAGTATTACAATTCTTGCATTACATTCATAATAAAAATGCAGTTTTTGGGAAAAGTTTAAAAGTTTTACACCAAAAATAATCTTAGTTAGTGCACACGGCTGTCTCTTATACACATCTAGATGTGTATAAGAGACTTGTGCTCATAATATATATGATTTTCATTCAATTACTAAAATTATATGCTGTATCACTTATGAATATATAAGCTTTTCAAAATTTAATTAAATTTGTAAAGAAAATATTTTATTGCTTTGTTAATTTATTAATTCAAAAAACCTCAAATACAAAAGTGAAATAATTCTGTAATGGAAAGGGCAATATTGTAAAGTAAATGCTTGATATGAATATTTGTGTCATTTTGATTCATACAAGATAACATAGAGGGCCAAAATAATAGGCTTTTTTTTTTTTTTTTGAGGTAATTTAACAACTAAATTGTTGCCACCAAAATTGTTAAATAAGAAAAAAAAAAGTATTAATAAAACCGGTCGAGTGTGCAATTGATGTTAATCCATTTTTTTTTAGGGACAAAAATCAATATAGTCCTTTATCTTTAGAGTATCGATTATTTTGATTTTTTTTAAATTAAAAAGGACCAATTTAGTTCCTCATTCTTAAAAGAATATCTAATTTAAAGTTTGTGACGAAAATTATACACAAACTAGCAGAGAAATTATATGCACAAACTAGTAGAGGCGTTGACAATATATCTACTGCAGATTAACAACTATATGATTATCTCGTAGGTTGGTCTATTAATTTGTCTATGATTTCCAACATAAGTCTTAGATTTGTTAATTTTTATTTTTTTTTAAGATAAGAGAATAAATTAGTCTACTATAATAGATAAGAAACCAAATTAGTCGATATTCTAAATATGAGGGATTAAATTAGTTTTATTTTTTATTTTTTAATGTTAGTCCATTAACCATACCCTTTAGCATACTAATAAGTGCAACAACCAAATAAAATGTTTCCAAATAGAATCAGATCTGAAAGAAAGAAAATCCATGAAGAGACATGCCGGTGTAATTCATCCGTGTCGTGGATATAACTCGAATTTTCTCGACCCAAGAAGTTATTAAAGAAAGATCATGTTGTGACCACAGGAATAGTATCTAACCTAACTCTCACCAACTTTTTGAGATAAATAATATGTTTATATGCACATAAATAATACTAGCATTTTATAATACATATAAAGATATTAGAAAATTCTATAATTTTGTTGAGAGAATCATTACATTATATTTTATAGATTTGTATAATACAATATTATGTGTTTCAAAAATTTGTATCCTACAATATTTTAAAAGCAATAAAATGATATTCTTAACAGAATTGTAGAATTTTCTAAAGAAATATGTCTATATATTAAACACGGTTTTACACCTATTTGCAATACTACATGGTTTAGAGTTTGGTTGTTTTTTTCCCCCCTTCGTATTTTTTTGGTTGAGGGATGGATCATGGATTTGAATAGTGCGCTAGCTGTAGGAGTATTATAATGAAAAAATAACATGCACCACTACTTCGATGGTTCCATTACTACGTTAGTCTTTTGTCTTAAAGCCTTCCAAATTGGTTGGATTTGATGGGTGAGAATGGCAGCCACATGAACCAAATCATCATCAATATTAGTTCTTCAAAAATAAATTTTCTTTACAGATAGAGACTCCAATTTAAAAATACTAGGGTTTTGAATTTGTCCAACCAAGCTTATATATATACTAGGATCCTCCTTTGTTTCTTAGTTGATAAACCTTCATGAAACTCAAGACTGTGACAAATAATAACTGAAATTACAATTGGGTTTAAGATGATCAAATATTGATCATGAGTGAATTATTAATAAATGAAATAATGAACATAATTCAAATTAATAATACATGATCGATCGTTACAAGAGATTGCTAAGTATTTGGCACAAATTGGGATTAACAACAAATTGATACGATTCCCAATCAGAATATCGCAAAAGAAGTAGACTACTATATACAATATCCACGAGTATGGTTTTTCCAAGATAATGAAGTCCGAGGAGGTACTGTGTAACTACTCCCTCGCTTTCATTTTAGTTGTATTTTTGTCTTGGTGTGCAAGAATTAAAAATACTTAAATTGCATTAGTTTTACACAAAAATAGTTTAAGGTGATTAAATTATCTTTCTAACTAATAATCTTCTTTCTCCATTATAATTTTTTATTAAGGGTAAAGTTGAAAAAAAACTCATTTATTATTTTCTTAAATTCTAAAATCTACAAATAATTTGGCATAAAGTAAATTGATATATAAATGACTAAGAGGGGTACCATAATTAGAACTAGGGATTTTATTTTAGTAATTCAACAATGATGGCATATAACCCTTCACTGGCGGACAATCGGGGGGACGGAGAGGGGCAACCGCCCCTCTAAAATTTTTAAATTATATTTTCTCCTCTTAAATTTTTTTGAATTATTTTACTCTATTATAAAAATTAGATTTGTCCTCCCAAAAGGCTTTAGAAAATATAAAAATTATTCTCTAGGTATGTATTATATAGTCTTATTCTCTAAAAGTTTCGAAAATATATTATTTTCCTTGATATATTTTTTAAAATTTCATTAACACCCTTAAAAAAATTGGACTTTAATCCTAAAATTTTGCAAAAATCCAAAAACTATCTTCCCAACAACATGCCTATTAGTTTTTACCTCCCAACAATTTCAATATTTGGATCCGTCCGAGTAACCCACCAATTGCAATTTGAACGAATCGAAAAATCGAAATATTTTTTTTCAGATCGATGATTCGTGTAAAAGACTTCTTGGTTAGAAGAAAAAATAAAACCTAAAACATTAAAAATTCCAAATTTCAAAAATATTAATTTTGCATGGTTCCTAATGCTTACTTCCACTGAAAGCAAAAGACAAATTTCTCGAAAACTAGACCACGTAAGGGTTTGCTCTCCGTGCGACCCACGATGAATAGATAAAGTCCACTTGTTCTGAAATATTCTTATTTCTAATAGGTGGTTAAATTTAAGACTGGAGACCAAACGTTGAGGATATTTTGTCTTTCTTATACTATATATTTTCTTCTACTTTTATTTTGATGCGACACTGACGACAATGTTAATTGTTATATATTCAGCCGAACAGATATCACATTTTGAGCAATAATGACAAATAAATATGTGTCTTCGATAACATTTTGCAAACTCGGAAGGGTATTAATACAATTCCATTTGATTTATGTAAATTAATACAAAATGTTTGTTTGCCTTTAGAAATAGTAGTTCCATTCTGCACCAAATGATACCATATTCACTTTTCACCCATAATTTTAATTTCGGACACTTTCAAATCTGTCTCACTTTACCCTAATTTTTATTTACAAAATTAACACAATTTTTACGTGTGCCCAAAATATTGTGACAGGTTTATTGTACATCCTATTGAATTTGTTGTACACGCGTATAATTTCCGTTAAATTGGGTGACACTATAAAAATTAAAATAAAGTGAATGAATTTGAGAATTGAGGGGTATAAGTTTAGAGGTATAAAGTGGATTATTCCTCTAAAAATATACTATAACTTTCTTATCCATAAAATATTAGCCATTTTGAGTAAAACAAATATTTATGTGCACACATATACAATTTTAAAGCACAAAGTGCAAACTCGGTATGAACTCTTACTCAATGAGACCGAGTTTGTCTGAGAATGATTATATGCTTAAGAAAGTCAAGGAATCTAATTGAACCGTAGAACGTTTCATAACAATACATTTATAAAAAGTAAAAGGTGATAAAATCAGTATTATATTATTAGATTTATGAAAAAATAAATGAAATTCTATCAAATATTTAAAATTAAAGTTAATAATTCAATAAAATTTTGTCACTAAAATTGCTTTAGTAATTGATATTGAATTTGTGATATTGTAAATGATTTTTTATTTAATAAATACATTTCATACATGGATTTATGTATGAAACTTTCAAGCTGGCAGCTACATATAAAAGCTTGTGGAATGTAATCAAGGGGATTTGGACCTTCTCCAATAAAAGGCAGATAGATGATCGTCTGTTCATCAATTCATTATATGATTTTTTTTATAATTATTATTCGACTATCGATCAAAGTAGTTCAATAAGTCATTTTATGGTCGATGATGTGATTGCAAAGATGCAACTGGGCTAAAAAATAATCACCATTTTATTCAGCATTTTATTACTTATTGAAATTTCCCATGTTCACACACCATTCACAGTTTACACACAAATCGAAAGGTAAAGCATTCTACAATAGGGGTTGATTTGGTATGTAGGGGCTTGCTCATCAAGTGAAATTAATGGAAATTAGCTTATAAAGGAAATGATGCGAATTTTTCCGTCTTCTTTTCTTCTTTTTTTTTTTCCAAAATTTTTTCCATCTTCTTCAAAGATGGAAATATTAGTTTCATGAAAAATTAATGGGTGTATCAATTTGTTAGGGTGAAATAATTGTTAGTCTCAATTGCTTTGGATAATGGCCAAGATTTGGTCAAATTGCCACATTTTATTAAATACGATTCACATTGTTTATATGTGCACTTTTTTTTTTTTTTTTTTTTTCTTTGAAGAGAATTTACAATGGGTCTCCACCTACTTCTTGATGACTCGAATTCATGACCAAAATTACAAAAAAAAAAAATATAATCTTATTATTTAGATTACACTTCATTGTCATAGGCACTCATTCTTGGAATTCTATTAAAGCGTTCTTTGCAATGTACAATTAATTTTGGTCATTAAAACAGTTGAAGTCGTAATTGCGTAGAACCCCCATCCCTCAAATATGCAATTCTTTGAAATTTTGAGTAGTTAAAGTTGACAATATTCCAAGCCATTGCATAAACCTGTACATTTTTAAGTAGATTTAGTCCACAATATTATGTCGTGGATCTTGCGATTCAAATTTAATTACATCACTCACACGATTGATGCGATTAAATTTGGAGTTCAAAGTCCACGGCATAATATCGTGAATCAGATCTATTTTAAAATTTTCTATTCAAACTTACCTCAATATCTATGAGTGATTTGGCACAATCTAAGTCGCGAGATTCACGACATAATACTGTAAACCGGGTTAATTTTAAAATTTTCCATTCAAACCTACTTCCATGTCCATATATAGGTTCAATTTTTAGGATTCTTGAATTAACGAAAGCACTACCTTTACCACCTTTTCTAGCCTTAAATCTTTTGATGTTTAAAAAATGGTCCAGTAAACAGTAACGCCATGAACGTTCCTTGCACTTTCACCCAATCACATCATTTAGCACGCTTGATTACAACTGTACGAGTTTTTTAAGTGATTTGAACATAAAAAAGAATTGAGATCTGAAGACATCAATATGGAATTGTGTTCTTTTTTGTCTTCCCTTCTTTTGTGTGACGACAGAATGACAATGATAAATGGGCACAGAAAAAGATCCCACAATTTAACTTATGTAGATGAGAGCCACAACAAATATTGGTCAGCCTCAGCTGTAATGAGACGTCAGAATTTTCTTATTAAATTTGTTCAAATAATAAATGAAATGTCATCTCAGAGAAATATATTTAATCTTAACGTCACGATAATTCTATTGGATTCTTAATTACTTGTTTTATCTGGTAAGCTGTAGAAGGATTAGCTAGATTAATAATTGAGAATTTTCTGTATAAAACTATCGTTGTAGGATAAATAATTAGTGAATGATGATGACGACCTTGGAATTTACTATCATTTACTTGAAATTAGGATAGTGAAGCTCAAATCTGCATACTCTAATGTGATGCAATTGCTGCAATTTTCGCAGCTCAATTGATGCAAGGACTAAACTGCCACATTATTGTAAATGTTGGTACTCCAATGAGAAACAATAAATATTCATGGAAAGTAAATTATTTATTCTAGATCCAAGAAGACAAGGGATTTTCTTTTGAGAATTTGTAAGCCCGTTCCAAAACTTGGAATCTGTTCAGGACAAAAGGCTAAAGAAAATTATTTTCTTGTTTTAAACGCAAAAAATACTTAATTCTACACTATATTGACAAATAAATACTTGCCTTTTGACATCAATTATTATTATTATTATTATTATTATTAATTATATTGTTAAGCATACTCATAAAGGTGGAATTTAACACAACCAGCAAATATCCACACATAGTGAGAGATAGACTGCAAGAGTGGGGACTTGAACCCTGACCTACAGCCCAAGGATGCACGTAACGATTCCCTTCGTCTCATTAAATGTCTCATATTTTTCACTTTAGGATATCTCAAAATATTTATTATGTTAATAAAAACAAAAGAATCTTTTATTTCTTTTTTTAATATTGTCCTCCTTTTACTTTTTGATAATGTTATATTCAAATTCAAAATTTGAATGTTGAGAAGCAAAATTGAAAAAAAAAAAATACTAACATCACAATTAAACTACTATACTTAATAAGTTGGATTCATGAAATGCAAAAAGATAAATATAAAAAAATAAAAAAAAATTGTTATATAGTGGCCAACAAGATATTGGTACATCTATTACCTTTCTGATCACCTTAATTTACGAATGCAATTATAATACGGGTTATTTGCCCGTTATAAAATTATTTGTGTCTCAAATTGTCTTGTGAAAAAAAAAATTCACTTAACTCTCTTTGAGTCAAAATGTTAGAGAGTGGTGTAAAATCAATACTAAATTACCCTTATATAATTTTAGAGTTAGTTCAATTTACCTTATGTAATAATACAAACTTGTATTGTACCCTTATAATGTCTTAAATTTCTACTTTACACCCTATAAAATTAGATAAAATGTTAGAATAAGGAAATTTTTACTTCGAATGTCTTTATTATTCTTTTAGTTAATTAATGTGTTAATTCATTGTCATCATCCTTATGATGGTTTCTAATTGACCATTTATGAATTTTAGAAATGAAATTAACGTAATTAGAGTTTTAGAGTAGGTATACTTAGTCAAATTCGCGTATATTCTTTTATTTTATTAGTAAAATTGCTCATTTAATTTTGTTCTATGATCCGCAATAATTATATTAATACTTTATACTTGATTTATAAATATTCTAAGCGTTTATAAGCCAATTGTCATTAGGATCTCCCTCGTTCTACTGCTTTCTAGTAATTTTCACTTAATTTTTTTGCTATAATTATAACCTTGATTAAAATTTAATCGTTTGGATTTTGTCACAAAATTTTTTTCAACTCTATCCTGTTATGTACCCCAAATGTCGCCATGGCAAACCTAGAGCACAGACACAGCATAAATTGTAATTTTGTAACATTATAAAGGGTGAAGTTTAATCAATCATAAAACTATATGAGGGTAATTTAGTAATTTTTGTAATACTATTTAATATTTTGACTAATTGTCAGCTTTGACCATTAGTGAGAGAGGATAAATATATATAATTTTTTTTACAGGGTACAAACAAGACATGACCAACTTTATGGGGGACAAAGTGTAATTAACCCTAATAATAACAATAAAAAAAATTTGCAATTTTGAACTCTGTAGTGGTTACCTAATTTCACTTTATTTACTAGTCTTGCAATTGTACTGAACAGTTCAGCTTTTCAATCTATAAAGAACTTAATTTTATGCTAGCAATATTAGCACTCTTTTTTCTTTATTTGCTCTTTCACTTTTCTATTCATAAAATAATAAAATAAAAAAAATATATAATACCTCTTTTCTTGTATCTTTTACTACACAAAAGAAACCTTTTGCACTCTCAAGTACCTTAGATGTCAGGATTCTTTTGGATCAAGGATTTTGTGAATGATTTGAAATTTAATAATTTGTTAAAATATTTTTTATAGTTAAAATTAATGAATTTAAAGTTACTTAAATTTAAAAGTGTGAAAAGAAGAATTTCAAATAATTTTTAATTTAGATGAATTTAAAATTAATTTATTTTATCTTTAAATTTCCTCCAACTATTTGGTAATTTCAAGTCCTTCCATAAATCTATCAATTCAAATACAACTAAATTGTTAGGGTTAATAGCATTTTGCATCCCTCAACTATACGCTTTTAGCAATTTGCGGTCTAAACTATAAATTACAGCACTATGATACTTCATACTTCCAATTTTTTGCAACTTACACCAATTACCTGAGTTCCAATTAATTAAGCAACCGAATGAGGAAACTACCCTCCCTACTTTCTTCTCCCAAAGTCCCCCAATGTCACAAAATCACTTCTCCAATTGATTTTGACATACACGTTTAACTGCCCAAACATGCTATCTCATTCTTCTCTCTGGCATTTTTTGTTTTTTTTTTCATATTCAGAGTCTCAGACTTCTTTTTTGCACTTGAGACAGAAGACAAGCACATCTGAGGATCCTCTCCACTTCATTCACATCACTGCTGTTTCTCTAATCCCTCTCCTCAGGCAGTATATATAAACGGCCATCAAACACTACCCATACACTTCACGGCCTGCACCACCCTAACTTCCATCGTTTCTCCAACCCTCCACATTCTTTCTCTCATACTCATGGCCACACTAATATATACTTTGGATGCTTTTGTTCTATTTTACCATTTAGTCCACACATGAGAGTTTAGGGTATATTTTCAAATATATGGGGACTATGGGTGCCAGGGTCGTATCGCATGACGGTTTACAATAATTTATCTTAATTTAAATATAGGGTAAGAACGTAATTTCAATCAAAACCGTCAATTTGGAATATTTGCTTTCCGTCAATTTTACCATTCAATCCATACAATATAGGAGTTTAACGTATATTTCAAAAATACATGAAGGGTTGAATAGGAGAAAGATGAATGCAAATGCTTGTGCTACCATTCAATTTTTATGTAGTAATTAATTTGCAGCTAATTTGCAATACTTGTGTCTTTGCCCTGGTGAGGGGGACAATAATTATTGGTAAATTCTGCTATTTAATTTTTAATATACTTGCTGGTATTTGACTCCAAACACCCAGGAAGAGTAGATATATGTATCTTTCTCCGACATTTCAAATTTTTAATTTTGATAAAAAAAGGGATTGGACATTTGACGTTTGCCATTACACATAGGAAGTCATGAAGAAAAGTTGTTTGTCTGATTAGCTGCTTTGTGCTTAGATTAAGATAATTGTGATTAGGTACTAAACTAACTTAAACTTTTTTCAAATTAGACTCACAGAGATTGGATGGTCGGTGTCAACAAAATGCAACAGATTAAGACTGACTTTTATACTATTAAAAGAAGAGAAAATTTAACATTATAACGAATAACAGGTATATCTCCAAATCAAAAAGTAGAATGTTGCATTTATTTGAAAGATTCAAGATTACCTATGAACATATCCTCCCATTTGTCACATAAGAAGTACTATAACAAGCACCAAATTATTATTTTATTGCGAATAGGATTACTCAAACGGTAAGTAGAGCGATTAGACCATATGAAAAGTTTCAGATTCGATATCTTGATATTTCAATTCTTTGTTGATAGGCAATAGACATAAACCACTATATAAATTACTGAAATATACGTTGATGATTTGCCTTGAATCTGCACTTGAAGAAAAGAGTAACTTATACTTCTCTTAAAATACAAAAATTGATTTATGAAACTTCCTCTACCTACCGGAGCTGAGAAATATTCTATACCCTGCACCCCTTCTTCACAAAGCAAGAGCAACAATACCCTATTTAAAGATTGCGTTGTGAAATGAACTAGGAGTGAGTACTAGATATGATTAACTGATCGGTTAATCGGTTAAATAATTCGGTTGAATTTTCGAATTGAATCCTAAAATTATTAATTAATTTTAATTTCGAATTGAATTCGAAAAAAAAAATCAGATTAACCAAATTCGAATTCAGTAATCAGTTTCTTATACAAGACTAAAAAATCTATCTAATACAGAATCCAACTAGCAATAAAATAGTGTATGATTTCATATCATCAAAACTATATTATACTTGAATGGATGCAATATTTTTTAAATACTTATAATAGAAATGTAAATATATAAATTATATACATAAGTGTGTTTGTATTCATGTGTACATATATAATATTATTTGTGCTGCTATATATATATTTTATAAGTAAAATTATAATATTAGTTGGTAAGATCATATTATGTAATAATTATATTTACTTAAAAAAAAAAAGATGTAACATTACAAGACAGTTATTACATTTTATTTTCTTGAAAAGTCTTGAGTTCACAAACACTAAATTGAATTTGCAAATCGATTAATCTGTCTATATTCAAAACTTAATTCTAATTTTGTAATCAATTTTCGATTTCAAAATTTGATTTGACCAATTTATAAACCAAATTTCGATTAATCAATTTCAAAATTTCAATATAAAAGTGAATATAGTTACGAATTTGATTAACTGAGTTCGTATGATGCTATCATTTTAGTTTCTTAATTCAGAAAAGGAAATCATTAACTATTATTTTATGAAACTAATTCAAGGATTATTGTAAATTTTAAATATTGTTTATGTATGTAACAAAATAGATACGCTTTCATGTACAAATCACTTTGATCAAAACGTCTCTACATATAAAATAAAGTTGAAATATAAACTTTATAAACTAAAAGTACATTTAGTTAATGTAGATATGTCTAGATCATCATTTTTTTTAAAATTTATTTAAAAGAGTTGTGGTGATGTACTAAAAACTTAAATTTCGTTGGTCCTCTATTTATTTGAAAAAGTTTTAATATACTTTCAAGTGTTGCCGGTTAGCCGATAAGAATCAGCATTCAGAAATTGGTTAAGCAATGAAGTATTAATTAATCAAGGCTGACCAAAAAACTTCTGGAATTCTTTTGGTATTGAATAATGGCTTAGCTGAGGTTAGTTTGAATAGTATGGCTAACTAAAACTACTTTGATTGATCAATAATCATTAGCAATTAAATAATGCTTATCTCTCCTAATTTGTCTTCTAATTATTGGAGAGAATAAAGCTCGGGATTGGTATAAACTCCTATGGGCATTCTAGCAATCTGCTGGGACCAAGTTTCTCGTCAACATTTATGTATTGTAGATATTTTTAATGTTTTGTAGACATATATATTATTCACAATTATGTGATATGTAGGATATATATAAGCATGGATGTTTAATTACTATTAACCTAGATTAATAAATTATGACAGGTATCCAAATGGAGATATGCATGTTTGGACATGAAATGTTCTCTTAATAATTAATTTAGTGCCTAGAATTTTGGATCATACTCGATCACGCATCCATGCTTCACCGTGGAATCTTGAGAATATCAAACATTAGTAGTAATTAGTGAATATATGGATTGCTATAAATGTGTGATATATATTTCGCATGTATATTTAACAAAATTAAAAATAAAATTCTAGACTCGAGTACATTTTTCAGTCTATTGAAAGTTTTCTTACCCTAACTATCACAATTAAAATACATAGTTGTATTTGGATACATGAATTTGAAGAAGGATTTGAAATGTATATTTTGTTTAGAGGAATTTGTAAAGTTGAATTGTATGAATTTCAAATTCACTCAAATTAAAAAATGTGAAATGAAAGATTTTAAATAATTTTTTAATTTGGAGAGATTTGAAATTCATTCATTTTAACTTTACAAATCCCTCCAATAAATAAATTTTTCAAATCTTTTACGAAATTTATCGATTCAAATACAACATACTAAATTTTGAATGTAGTATTCACTTTATTGACATAAACTTCCAAAATATTTTCTCTCATCACATATCTATTTTCTCAACATACTGTAAATTATCTCATGCATGTATAATAATGCTCTTGCGCTTTTATATCAAAATTTTGGTTGAACGCATTTATTATCGAAATTTGGGAAGGCCGTAATGTCGTCTATAATATTCCTTGGAGAAATTCCCGCTGCAGTCTGGCCATCAGTATAATTTTTATTCTTTTGTTGGGGAGAAAAAAGCTATTTTGTTGGGTTATAACATTATGAATTACTTGCATCTTATTCTTCAGCAAATTGCTGTGGCTTAATATATGTTTGAAAAATTCTATACGAACTACATCCTATTATATTTCTTGTACAATAAACTATTAAATATTTTGAAAGTTGTACTTTACAAGTTCTAAAGTATAACGGAATGATTCTCTACAGAAATTATAGAATTATCCTATATTTTTTGGTGCAAGAATGAAAGATAATTCTAATGATACTGTTAATTCTATAAGGTTAATTTGCAGTCTTGTGATTACCGTACAAATTAATTCATATGCCCAAGTTTACTGAACTGTGTAACTTATTGCCGAATTATCGTTCTTACATTTGAGGAGTACAGTACGAGGAGCTCTATGACTCCATAACTTTTTTTTGTTTAATTTTTTTAATTAAATAAGATTTATAGTAGATCTTTACCTATTATTTGATAACTTAAACTCATAATAATAAATAATAAGGGAAGCGTCTTTATCACCTGCAATACTAATTAGGTATCAATCAGGAGGATGAAGATTAATAGTATGTTATCTAATTGCTCGCATGAAATTATGTGATTCAAGAAAACTATTGTAGCCAAAATATAAAATGTAATAACATGTTATTTACATAGTTCTATTCAGGAAAAAGAAAAATGTAGCAAAGCTTAATTATGTTACTTGTACATATATATGCTTCAAACAGAGGGAAAATGGCCAAAATATGAAGGGTGGGGCGCTTACCACCATTGGTAAACTTCTCTAGAAGTCACTGATCTTTGATTTTTTATTTTTTGGTTTTTTGATTTTAGGATTTGGACTTTGGCATAAACAGCGAGGGGGTTGAGGTTGGTTTCTGAGGGGGAGGTCGAATATTTTGATCACTTGCAGGTTTAGGTAAGAAGTTGTTCTAGTTGGTAGAAAATTAATTGTCGCGTAGCTCAACAGTTCTTTATTTTTTTGGTCTCAACCCAGGATATTTTTCATTTTCTTTTATATTGTATGATACAAATATTACAAATACAATAGTATGGTATTTTAGGGATCATAGAATTTTTTATTTTTAATTGGGTAGAAAAATACATTTACGGATAAATGATCCACTAGTTATCTTTTGAAATAAATTCATAAGTTTGGGCAATACACATTGACTAAACCAACAGAAAATACAAGATACAAAATCTTGAATCTGAGTAAACTTCATTTTAGCACCAACTTTGTTATGATTAATTCTCACAAAAAGAATTAGAAATGATGATCATATGTTTTGTCTTTCGTTAAAAGTATGTGGGTCAATAATCAGGACCAGGATTTTTGCAAAACCATTATCATTTCCCCCGACAATCTTTTGGAAAAATATTAACTAAATTTTTGTGCACACTAACTTCTAGAAAATGACAATGAAGTTTAGTGGATTAAGAAGCAAATCTCTTTTATTAGGATTTTTGTAATCTCCTCAAATTATTTATTGTATTATCAGTAATCAAGACCACAAATCCCTTTATGTTACCCAGAAATCCCTCTATGTTACCCAGAAATCCCTCTATGTTACCATTATCCTACCTAGGTTTTTTTTTTTTTTTTTTTGTGGTGAATGTATTTAAGGTATTAGTATGCAGAGGGTTTTATTCTACTTACTTTTATCTTTTTAATCAATTTTGAATTGTTCGGAGTACTTCAAATTTTGTTTTTTTTTTCAGTCATTTGAAGTTTGCTTAGTTTTTTCAGAATGTAAATACTTACTTTTAAAAGTTAAATAAGTATTCTGAAAAATTGAGCCAAAAATTAATGTAACATTATTTCCTGACATGAGATCATTCCATGTACTCAAACTTCCATGTTATCTATGAGAAAACTATATATAAACTGCATTTGGATCGAAAGATTTAGCGAAAAAATTTGAAATTCATTAATATGTTCGAGTAATTTTTAGGGTTAAAATAAATTATTTTAAATTTACCTCAAATTAAAAAATATATAAAGAATTTCAAATAACTTTTAATCTAGGTAAATTTAAAATGAATTTATTTCAAATTTACAAATCCCTTCAACAAATGGACAAATTTTAAATAGTTCCCAAAATCCATCGATCTAAGAGCGACATACAGATTTTTTTTTTATTTTTTTTGTCAGAAGAGGAGTATTTTCGACTTTCAGTAGATTGGAAAAATAAGTAGTACATAATCAATAAATTATTTATGATTTACGCCTAGTCAAATGATCAACATCAAACTAAAAAATATTTTCATCAAAGAAAAAAAAAACAAGAATACTTAGCAGCACAAAATGATCCTGTCGACATTCTTTGCCCCCCAATATATATATATATAGCATTTATATATATATATATATTGGTTGTATATATAAGTATTTATACATGGTCCCTTTAGGGGAACCATAGATCTTGTATTTTATACACTTATATAGTACAACATCATGTGTTTAAAAAGCTTGTATTGTACAAGCTTTTAAGTCAAGAGAATGATTCCCTAAAAGGGACTGTAGAATTTCCCTATATATATATAGGGGAATTCTACAGTCTTGTTGAGGGAACCATTCCCTTGACTTTAAGGACTTGTATAGTACAAGTTTTTAAAACACATACTGTACACATCTACAAGTCCTTAAAGTACTAGGGAATGTAAAATTTTTCATTTATATATATATATATATATATATATATATATATAGACACACACACACACACAGAGGGATAAAGGGAAGAGGGTCACAGACGGACTGCCTCAAATAAGAGATCAGGCGGCTAAGCCGGCTATTAGACAATATAAATATCAGATAATAATAATATAACAGATAATATAATTGAAGTTTATTAATTATTCAAAACTTACAAAGTTTGATGTCTCCAAAGCCTCTGTTATACACTTGTAGAGAGAAGGGAGAGAGTTTTTAGAGAGAGAAGTATTTTCTAAAACTCGGTGTGTCGGGGTTTAATGTGTTTGGGAGTTTATATAGCAAAAAGTTCTGATTACTACAGTAACTTTTGCTACAGCACATATGCTACAGTACCCGCTACAGTGTACCGTATACATTTGTTTGATGTGTTTACACAATGTTTGATCGGATCTAAACAGTATTTTCCGGTGTATCAATTACAAAGGATTTATGGAATTTATGAAAAAAATCCCATAATAGTCATCTTCATTTTGGTTTGAATTTTAGTTTTTACTCGTCTATCCCAGCTGCGCTAGAATTTGTTGTAACTGTTTGATGTAGTCTGCTTCGTTTGAAACTACTGCTAATTTTGCTGCAGATTAAGCCTTCTGTTGAAGGAAGATTGAGTTTTATTTTGCTGCTATTTTAACCCTTTGAGGGTTTTTTTGAAACCATTTTTGAATATGTTGCTGTTGAAGAAATTTGTTATAAGCAGGTCATATTCTTTCCACCACTTTACATAAGCTTGTCTGACCAAAATTGGTAGTTATTCAATTAGTTGAAATTTTCATTGACATACCCATGCACTGGAAAAGATAGAGAAGAAATACAAGGATACATGTATATATATGTTTGGTGGATTGAATCTCTGTTTAAATTTTTCGTATCGTTGTTTGACTTCAAGTACCAAAATCTCCTTTTGTGGTCCATGAATTTTCTACCAGTTTGAAAACTTTGCTGGAAATTGATACTTGTTACCTCATTTAAAATAAAATAAATAGGAATGGGAGTTTATATAATTTTAAAGGAAAATGTTTGAAACCATGCAGTCTGGTAATCCTAATAGGTAAAGCTAGACGGGTTAAAAGGTGCAATGAACTGTTTAGGTTGGTTAAGATTTTGACCCCCAATCAGAGGGTCTAAGAACTTTAAGAATTTGTACTGAACAATGTGTTTAAAATTCATGTCTTGTTTTCTTGTTAACTCCAGTGAAAGGTCCGTGCTAACTGATTGGGTATCACAAAGAATGTGATAATAATAATCTTATAATTTTATCAATGTGGATGGTAGAAAGTTGCAGTTTAAGAATAGGATATTTCTAACCATTTTATTTAGATCTTGGTCAAAGAAGTCAGGCTCTATGTGTGTTACTAATATATAATTTGTAGTTTTAACATACTGGTTTGGGATTTGTGACTGTGAAGGTATTTGTTTGAATGTAGACATGGCTACAGATTTCTTGGATTGAAATCCAATTGATTGTAACCAGCTCTGGACATCTGGTAATGTAGTTGTTTCAGTTTCCACCATATCTGCCCAAGTTTTTTGTATGGTCAAAGGTAGTTGTTTGGAAGACGCTGTTGTTTGTGTTTTAGAAGGGAGGATAGGCAAGTTTATTCTTGGAGCTAAGGCAAGGAATTTGTTTGATTGATTGAGGTTATCTAGGGATATTGGTTGTTTCTCCGGGTTTTTTGAATGTTTGGGTGAGGTTGAGGAAGAGGAGGATGCAAAAGGAAGTTTGGGCTTGTTTGGAAGAAACAGCCGAGTGACTATTTTTGCTCATTCCTTTTCTAGACATTTTATCTTCGTTGCAAAAATTCATGAGTTAGATAATCGGGAATGGAGTTTGAAGTCCCTTTAATGTATTGAATGTCAAAATAAAAAATAAATAATATTGCTTGCTATCGTGCAAAAATTTGTTTGGAGGCACGGTTTTGAACATCTTTTTGTAAAACTTCTTTAGCAGATTTACAGTCGATGCGTAATAAAAATTTTTGATTTAATAAATCTGATTGAAATTTTGAAATGCATTAAACAATTGCTAAAAAAAAAAATTTTTAATTGTGAAAGAATTTTGTTGAGAACTATTCCAATATTTTGAAGTAAAAGCAACAATCTGCTCTTTGTCTATTTTTTATTTCAGAATTCCACCATAACCAAGATCAAAAGTATCTGTCTCAACGATTTTAGGTGCAGAAGGATTGGGAAGTATTAAACAAGGAATGTGTTGGATTTAAGGATTTTAATTTGCTTGACTGCAGTAGTATGTATATCTGTCCAAGAGGGTGGAGATTTTTTAAGTTTGTCATAAAGGGGTTTAGTAATAGTACTAAGGTTTGGGACAAAATCTGCAATGTAGTTTAAGCAGCCTAAAAATCTCTAGAGTTGTTTTTTATCAAGAATTTGATCCAAAAATTTGTTTGCAAATTGGATAGATTTTTCTATTGAAATTATCGTTCTTTGATGAATATGATGTCCAAGAAAATGAATTTTAGTTTGAAGTAGCTTGATCTTTTTCTTAGAAATAGCTAGGCCATTGGTCTTGATGGTTCGAAAAAAAATATTGAGGTGTTTTAAATGCTGTTCTATTGATGATGAGAAGACTAAGACATCATCAATATATACAATAATGAATTTTGAGAATGGTTGAATATATCATTCATGATCTTCTGAAATTCAGATGGGGCATTCTTTAATCTAAAAGGCATAACGTTCCATTCATAATGGCCAAACAGAACGGTGAATGAATCTGTTTTATATCCATCTGAATGATGGATCTGTATCTGCCTGAATCTGACTTCATATCGAATTTAGAAAATATGTTTGCTAAATAAAGTCTTTATGGAAGATCTCTTTTGTTTGGAATTGGATGTCTGATCCATTTGAGAACTTTGTTTAAAGGCTTGTAGTTTGTTACAAGCCTTGGTGTGCCTTGTTCTATTTCTGATTGTTTGTTAAAATAAAAAGTTAAGCAACTCCATGGAGATTTGCTTGGCCTAATAAGTTTCTTGTCCAAAAGATCCTAGATTTTTTGTTTACAATATTCTATAAGCTCTTGGTTCATCTGGAAAGGACGAGCTTTTGTAGGTATATGTGTTTCATCAAAATCCTTCTCGTAAGGCAGGTTGACTGTATGTTATTTTCGTTGCCAAAATGCCATTGTTACCTCAGCACAAATGTCTTGTTCAATTTGTTTTTGAATATTTTGAATCTTGTACTGTATCTGAGGTATTGGAAGCTGTGTTTCCATTCAACAGTCTTTCTGAATGATATTTCTTATTTGAGGAAGTATATTTGTTGCTCCTTCAGGAATAAAGGATTAAGATCTTTGATAACTGATTTTCTGGAAAATGGTAGAAGTGCATCTGGATCGTATTTATCAGAGATTATTCCTTCAGATTTCGTCATGTAGGGCATTAATCTGTTGATAAAGGTTGTTCCCAGAATAACATTTCCAGTAAGATCTTTTGCTAAAAGGAAAGTTTCTTCGACAGAGGCCGTTCTGAACTTTACTTTAACATCAGAGAGTTTGAATTGAATATTCAATTTGGAACCATTTGCCCCACAAAATCCTTCTTTTGTTTGCTCATAGAACTTGGTTGGTATAAGTTCTTCTTGAATGCAACTGAGATCAATTCCGGTATCCCATAATGCTTTAGTTTCAACAACAAAATTATTGTTGATTCCAAGCTGGATAAGAACATAATGTTTCTGATTGGTTACTCTATTTAGCTAGCTAATAAACTAGCTCATCAAAATTTTTTTGAGCACTCTAGCATGGTTTAGTAGAAGTTTCTGGAACATTTGTTTTGTTTGGTAAAGGATCAGTAGTGAGACTTTCCAAGAGAAGACTATCTAGATCTTGTTTAGCTTTGATTAGCTTAATTTCTTGTTTAAGATATGCTATTTCAGCTTGAAGGTCTTCAATTGTAACAGATTATTTAGGTTTGGTTGGGAATCTGTTAAGGATGGTTGTCGGATTGTATGTGTTGAGTAATTTGGGATTTTTGGCTAAAGGATTGATTGAAATAGGGATGATGTTTAAGGATTCTTTAAATCTAGCAAGGTACAGCTGTCATTTTTCGGGCTCAGCAATTTGTTCAATAAGTTCTAAAAGAAGATCTTGTTCTTTTGTAAGAACGTTGATAGTGTTTGTTTCTTTCCTGCGGTTTCATCGGAGTTGTCTGTCAAAGCATCATTATTGTGAATTTGTTTACATATTCTTCTGTTTCAAGATCGTTTCCAGAACTTTCGTTGTCATCTTCAAGAAGAATATTTGTTGTTTGATATAGCGGTTGTTTCATCTGCTAAGTTAAGGGCTCGAAATTGTTGGTTTAATTTGCAATATCTGGCAATATGTCCAGGTTTTTTGCATTTGTAACAAACAGGTTTAGACTGAGATTGAACTGGGATTTTTCGGCAGAAGCAGGTAAATGACTTTTGGGTGGAAAGGAAAGTCTGTTTCTTTGGTTGTAAAAATGTTTATTTGGTTAGTATTCAAGCTATTTTTTGGAAAATTGGGATTTTCTTTTGTGTTTGGTTTTGCAACTTGGCAGGCCAAACTGTTCACAAAATGATCCAAAATCTTTACTTCTTTGAACTCGGTCTTTAGCAAGTTGTCTGAGCATTTTATCCTATTTGCAGACTGATAGAGCCACTTGTTGAATTTGAGTAGTCAACTGTCCGTGGGTGATTGCTTCCCACGGCACAACTCCCATGTTATTTTCTTAGTTCATCTTTGACAAGGTCTTTGAGTGATTTTAGTACTCCATGAAGGAACTTCTCTTTCTAGTATGGTTGATTTTCATATCTGATCTAGTATATCCTAGTCTGGAATGTATATTTATACCATCTGAAATCTGACAGATTTCTGCACTTAATATTGTTGATGAGTTCAGTGGATTTTTCTTTGAATATTCCTGGATCGCCAATGAATATTTTTGCAATAGTGAGGATAAGGGTTGCAACTGCATCTGAGATTGTTTCATCATTTTGAAGTATGGGATTTCTTTCTTCATTAAGTTTAATGGCAGATAGAATGTCTTCTCTGTCATTAGAACTTAGATGTTCATCCTAACATCCTTTGAGTTGTCCTGTAAATCCTGTAATAAGAATATATGCTGCTAACTGGTCTGTACAGCCATGTGCAGTTCTGTATGCTGTTGCTACCATAATCATTTATTGTAGGACTGTGATCATGTTGTATTCTGATACACCATCTATACTCCATTCGTAAATGCTATTTGCATTGTACGTATTTTGGAGTAGGTTGGGTTTTTCTTCTAGAACAATGTCTGGATAGGTTGCTCTGAAATATAGTATAATTTATTTGGATTCTTCCAATTAGAATTGTTTGGTCTTGAAATTGCTGTGCGAAGTTTAGAGATTTCTGCTTCTTGGTTTTCAGACAAGAATTGTGCTCATGTTTCTCTAAAACACAGGCTTGCTGGTTTACTGAGGACGATCCCAGTTCGTGTGATTTTTGTTTAAAAACTGGAGTAGAAAAGGATTGTTCAATTTTAGCTATCCTTTGTTCTAGTTGGCTGAATGGCTGTATTTGGAGATGTTTGTGAAATTTGATTGGTATTTCATGAGGTTTGAAGATTGGTTATGGTTGGGACTGGTTTTGTGGAAATTGGTTTGGTGAGAAGATATTCTCCTAGGGTTTGTAGGTAATTATTTGTATAGTTGTTTTGCTCATAGATACCTTGTATATCCTTGGCATCAATGGAATCTTGGTTGTCCTTTTTTTTAAAGGGTGTGGCTTTAATATCTATTTTTTGGTTGCTGGTCGTCATAAGCTGGATAGTAATGATTTTTGGTGCGTGGTAATTCTGAATGAACTTCTCCAGTCTGTGTTTGCCAAGTCTTTGAGACATTTATTGTAGGAAGGAAAGGATAAGAGATGTTGTTTATTTTAGCATGAACTGTAAACCAATCAAAGAACTGGACGTGTTGTTGAGTTCATGTCAAAAATCTATAGAACTCATCTTGAATCTTTTGTCTGGCTTGTCCTTTGTAATTTTCAAAGAACCATTGCTTCTTTTGTTGGTTATGTTCTGTAAAAAATTTTGAGCGGATACTTTGTTTGTCGATCTGGTAATCTGTTATAAGTACAGCAAGATCACCAACCGAATCAATAACCAGAGTGTCTGTCAAAGTAGAGTATGTTGGAGAACTAGGAAGTCCTCCATGTTCAAGATTCTGATGTATTGTCTTGATTTTCTATTTGGACTGCATATCTTGACTGTGAGATTCTAGATGAGAGATCTAGATTCTGTAATCTTGTTGCTACAGAAGATGTTGAATACCTGCTAGGGGTATATCCCCTAGTGGTTAGACTGGTTGATCAATAACAGTACTGGCTGAGGAGGATGCTTTGAAACTTGTGGATCTATCAAAAGTGATCTGCACAGTTCCTGAAGCAAATTGTCCGATGCCTGAGATTATTGTGTTTTGAGCACTGGCAGATCTGCTGGTACTAATCCTGGTAGCATCCAATCGTTTGGGAGCGAGACTTGATCCCAAGTAATTGTCTTTGGAATCGACATGTTTAAGAGACAGCAAGATCTGTTTGGAACATCGTTGTTTCTCCTCTTGAAAATGTTTTGATAGCTCCAGATCTGGAGGCTGAACTCATTGCCTTGAACTGAATCCTGTAAATGATTGCTACTGGAAGAGATCCTGGCTTTGTTTTATAATTCCCTGTTTTTATATTTAAAGTTAAGGTGTCCAGAATATTTTTATCTTTTAAACAAACTGTAAAATTTGGAAAACAGTCAAAATAAACTGGTCCCCCGCATAGGCTAGTTTCAACCATCCCAGGGAGGGAGTCACTGAAGTTTATGAATCCTTCCATCCCTTAAGCATAGGAGAAGAGATGTATCAAGTCCTTCCCTTGTCAGGGGTTTCGCTGCAACTTGGACAAGTCCGAAATACAAATAATTGTATTTCTTCATATGATTTTCAATGATTTTTTTGGATAATAGTCTAATTTCTTCATGGTCTGAATTTAAAGTGATTATTTTATTCAACTATATATCTGTCAGTTTACTCTTTTTTTGCTATGTCATATAATAGAAATTGCCCATCATATGTAGAATTACAAAAAATACCCTTTTGACACGAACAGTGTCAAACTGTTAAGGGATATTATAGATATTTCATACCCTCCGTGACTTGAAAAGAATAATTTGCTTTTTACTTTTTACTATCTTTTTGCTGAATTCTCTCATGGCCGTACAATTTTGTAGTTGGTGTACTTTGATCAAATCTTAGCCATCCAATGATACCAACTTTGTCAATACCAAATCTTTGGTCAGAGATATTTTCTTCCATTCTCCTCGGTTGCTCTTTCAAGATAAAACCCTAGCCCCCTCTCTTTTTCTTTCTCCTCTCCTCCAGCAACCGTTCTACCCCCTTGGTCTTCCCTCGCCTCCCTCAATTCCCTTAAAATTCTCCACACAGAAACTACCCTAAAATTAGATTGAGTAGAAATTAAAGGAATATATGAAAGGTAATCTTTATTTTTTGGAGAAATTGAAGGAATATAGGAGGGACAGTATGCCCTGAAAAAATTCCAATGGTTTTAGGTATTGTTAGGCTTTGATTTTCTTTCTTTTATTAAAAATGTTTTTTCTTGTCAAAAATTTTTGCCCTTAATTTAGGTACGTTGATGCTGCTACAAGAACTCCAGGAGAACAAAAAAGAAATGTCCAATTTTTCTTGCATTTTTTTTTCCACTTTATGGTTTATTTATTGAGTATCTTTTGTAATAAACTCATGTGATATCTTCATTTTTCACCAAATCCCTGGAAAAAATTTAATTATCTTTCACATTTTTAATTTTTCTTGCAGATGATTTGGGTCTTTCACATGGTGGATCTCTGTAAGTCTGCTAATTTCTTTGTCATTTTTGCAACTGCAAAGAGATAACATGGAGGCTGGTGTTTAGGAATTTTCAGGAAATTTAAAATTGTCTTTTTTTTTCTTTTTTTTTTAATGAACATATTTTGTTGTTACTTTTGATGTTTTTGATAACAAAATTCTATTATTTCACTGTTTTGTGGGTTATGGATGCTGTTCTCAGTTTGACCTGATAAAGGTACAACTCCCTAATATTTTCTTGAGATTTTTTTTAGATTAGGGTGTGGATAAAACTTTTGGAGTCAACATGAACATGAACTCTTTTTGTTGGGTTTACAACAGATGAAATTATACATATCTAATTTTTTCCTGATTGTAATAGCAGTAGGTCTTCTTTACAATGGTAGATTTTTATTTTTTATTTTTTTGGGTTTAAGATCTGGATTAGAAAAGTTAAACAATTGATTGGGTTAACAGGAAGAGAAGAAGAATTATGACAAAGACCCCGATTTTGCTGGTAACCCGGGTAAAGCTAAGCCTAAAGTAAGTGTTTTTTCAAGGGGGGGAAATCTTACTATTTTTTTGGGAAATAGTTTGGCTTTGTTTCTTGCTTCGCTTTGATTGTTTTTCAGAAGTCCATAACCTTTTACCCTATTTATTTGTGTATGCATGTGTAAAAAAGATAAAGAAAAAGTGGGATTATTTTTGTTGATTTATGTAGTTAACTTTTGTGTTAGATGGAGGAAAGATTGGGAAAGGAAAGAAACAGAATATTTCATACAAAAACTTGATGATCAGCCTCAATTTTTCACCAACTAAGATCAAATGCATGTTATCAAATCTTATCGCCTTGTTTTTAAAGTATTATGGTCTTTCTCCGTAAGCAGTAAAATCCTCTATACACCGATATATCTAATAACATTGATCTCCCATATGTAAACATGGAATTTTATCATGTATTATTGTGGTATAATCCGGTACAAATTGAATTTTTTGTTGTAGGTCATGTAACTTCTCGTCTTTACCCTCAGATTTCAACAAAACTGTTACGATAAATTTTACAAAGTAGGCTATTGAGATTTTGATTCTTTTCTGTGAATTGAGCCATGAAGGTATATTTAGAAAAGTATTTTAATTAAAAGAAGGTATAAATTTATGCATGAGAAATAGTGCTTATCCCTTTCTCCCTTTCCTAATAATTCGTACTCTTCTATTGATGCTACGATGTGGGAAACCGATTTTCAAATAATGAGATCAAATTAAAAATAAAATAAAATCAGTAGATAACTAATCTTTAATTTTAGTACTTTGTGGCAGGTACAACTTTTAATTCATTACCGATTATTTCCAAGTTATGAAACTCCAAATTCAAGGTATGAGACTTTTAGAACCTTGCCCTAAAGGTAAGCCTCAATGATATGAGTTTGTTTTTTCTTACTTTTTAGAACATCCAGTTGAACGATTTCTTACTTTTTGAATGATTTCGGTAATTGGTATTTGTTACTAAAGGAAATAATGGATCTTTCTTACTCCCATTGTTGCATTAATTTCATTTGTTAACCAGTAATAAAAAAAAAAAACTAAGAGCCACAAGAGGTACTTCTTTTTTTGGTTAAACCATGATAGTAGTATGAGTTTGTTTGGATATTTAGATGCTATTGTAGTGGGAAAAAAAACAGTTCTTATTTTGTGTTTTTTGATTGATCTTGATTCAATGATCGTGTTTCTACTCTTTCTCTTGGAATGTGTATGAGGTATTTGTTAATAAGGTTAAACAACTAATTTTAGTTGAACTCAAATTATTTGATAAATGAAAAGTTTTCTTCTCTTCTAATATTTATTGTTTCTTTGTTGTTTTTGTTTCTTTTTATTTTCATATTAAAATTAACGTTGTGTAAATGGTAATTTTGCAGGTGATGATTGGGATTTTAGTTGTCATTCTGATTACTTGCAATTTTCTTGATTCTGGATCAAAATTTTCAGCTTTAAAAAAGCTGGTTATTATGTAAGATCACTTTTACTTTTCCTTCTCCTAGTTTCTTTGATTTTTTGTTACTGATTTAAACTTGACAAAGCTTACATATATATAATATGGAATGTGTACTTTATCTTTTTGATGGATTTTTGCTTTTTTGTACTCAATGGCACGTGTACTAGGGACTTCTGAAATTGTTAAGGAAAAATTCTTCGATCCACTCACACCATTAGTGCACAAAATGAAGATGTTGCTAAAAGGATTCTGGCACTTTCTCCTTTTCTTTATGGATGAAGAGGAAAAAAATGTCTTCAAATGATAAGACCTCTGAAAAAGGTTCAAAAGTTTTTTATTGAAATATTGGACTAGGTATGTAATGTTAGGGGTTGCCAATGAAATAATTTAATCTTATTTATTATGAATCATATGGTTTATTTTTTCTTTTCTTGGGTGTATGTTTTTGCTTTTTTTACTAAGTTCTTTTTCTTTTTTAGGTGTACTAAATGCAGATTAAACACACCTATGCTTAGATGTATTTTTTAGCTTTGATGTTAATTTCCTACTTAGTAATGGAAGCTTCAAAAATGAATTGTTCCGCCTGCAAACCTGAGATGTCTAAACATATGGTCTAATTTTTGGTGGTTTCTATTCAAATTCGAATGAGGTTCAGCAATCCATGTTCAGTACCTGCTTTGGCAATATGGTTGTTGGATAATGAGGGAAGTCATCCTTGGCTCTTTAGTTAGTAGTATCTGTACTCTTAATCTACTTATAGAAGGAAAGAAATCAAAGACTACTTAGTAAGAAATTAGTGTATGCATAATTGCAAATTATAGTACTGTTTTATATGATTTTTTGGGCTAATTTTAGGTTATTCTTAAAAGGGTATTAAATTTTCTATGCATTACCTTTTATTTTTATCTCAAGATTATAAATATTATTTTTGAAATATTTTTATTCTTAATTTTCTCAATCCAGAAACATGTGTTGTGATAATACTTCAAAGCAGATCCAAAGGTATACATTGAAACTTTTTAGGGAAAGAGGGGTTTAGAATCTGTACATCCTAATTACATAACTTTACCAACTTGACTCTCATGAATAGGTTGTTGGAAAATCTTATGGTTACTGCTCTGTCAAGGATAGCAAATGAAGTCATCTCTATAAGCATATTGTTTTTGCTCCCTTATATGATCTTTATTTTCCAGTTTGGCAAGAAGTAGGATTTTGAGGGAAGATAAGAGCAATTAAATTGAATGAATGATATAAACATATGAGCATAAACCTTTACCAGTTTAACTAATGAGTTGTAACTTTCTTATTTACATAGCATAGTTTTATGTGCATGTTGCTCTACACATTTTTTAGTCAAGATTTTTCATGAATTCTTGTGTTTATATTTCTTGAATGAACCTCTTAATTGTACAAATGTTAATTTTTGGACTTCTCAACATGTCAAATTTGCAATCATTCAGGATGGAGTAGGTTGTTTTTAGTCTTTATTGAATGATTACCAGACTGTAAGTTTGTCTGGAAGTGTTTTTGTATTAGTCAATACTTTTACTTACTACCTTTGATTTGTCAATGAATAGAAAACCATGGCAATATGGTGCAAATATTAGAGGAGAAAGATGAGGAAGTTACAGAGAAAAGCCATCAATTGAGATCCAAACTTTTGTACAAGTAGAAACGATTCTCTTTTGTATATGTATATGAATAGATCATATATTGCACACTTTTGTTTTGCGCTTTCAATTTTTTGTATTGACAAAGAATTACAATTTTTCAAGTATATATTCTTCTTAGAAAAAAGGCACGGCTAGGGTCCACTAATCTATATATATATTTATCTACCTATATATGAAAAGACTAGGAACTCCTTCTTTATGCCAAGTGACATCCATGTGGCGTTTGGTGCTGACATGGTAGCTGATGTGGAGGAGAAAATGAATTTTATTGGGTGCTAAATTTTCTTTTTTGCCCCTTATGTCTGAAAAAGAAATATACTATGACAGGGATAATTTAGTAAATTTGCATCACAATCTCAGCAATTTTGTGCTTAAAAATCAATAATACCCTCATTTTCCAGAACAGTTAGTAACTGTTGTGGATATATTCTAGTTATTTGGTTATGTAATTGGGTGGAACAACACTTTTTTCTTGCCCATTGACATTTTAATAGATAGAGAAGAGATGGGGCTCTGAGAAGAATCCCTGGAATGAGAAGAGATGGGGCTCTGAGAAGAATCCCAAAAATCAAAGATTCCAGGGAAAAAATGAGGATGGGCCGGATTTTTAGGGATTTCTTTTTCAATTCTCGCCTACCAGGTACTACTGTCTTCTACTTTCTCCTCTCTCCATCATCGACAATCCCCCCATCTCTCTCTCTCATTATTTCAATTCTTAACGTCCCCTTCTCTCTCTCCTCATTATTTCAATTCTTAACTTCACTCCACTCTCTATTCTTAACTTCACTTCACTCCATTTGGAAAAATTTTACCGTTGAATTATGTCACATTATATATATATATATATATATATATATATATATATATAATAGTTTAATTAAACGATAAAATAACATTATTTTTTCTAATTTTTTTACAAGATAATTATATAGAGCATGATTAAAATTATGAAAAATTTTGATTTTTGAAAATATTTTTTTTTCAAAACTACATACAAATATAATTAACACGTCTTATGTAACTCAATCAATACTAAGAATCCTCTATTCCACTTCTTATTTCACATTCTATCACATTATCTAATGAATAGTCAAGATTTTTCTGCTAATTATATTTAAAAGAAATCTTGACAATTCATTAAGTAGTAGAATAGGGAGTGAGATAGAAAGTGAGATAAAAGATTTTTTGCCCTCAATTAATGCATTCTTTATTTTTAAGCTATAATTAAAACTATACTAGTGTATATATATATATATATATATATATAGGTATAAAATGGCAAGTTTCGGGTTGAATAAGGCATCTAACATGTTGCGTTCAGCACTATAATGTGGCCTTATCAAGCTAGCCCAATGGGCTAGCCATCCGATGTTGGATGGGTTCCATCACAATAGTGCAGACTTAGTAATTTTACGTGTAATTAGTTTCCTATATTCGTATCTAAAGCATAAATAAAATTTGGCCCAACTATTTAAAATCAAATATTGATAATTGAATATAATTTTTTCATGTGAATTACTTTTGATAAGTGATTATGAATTTGTGACTTTGCAAATCATTTTTCAATTAGTTTAGGCCTCCTCCCTAGCTAATCGGGAAAAAGATTATGTTTAATTCTTAATTTAGGCTATGCTTGATTCCATAATTTTTGCGGCAGCATTTTAATTAATTCTTTGTTTGATTCTTACCTGAATATCTAGAAATAGATTTTGCAACTTTAGGCGCTAAATTTTGAACAATTTTATTGCATTCTAAACTGTGGATTTTCAACTATAATAAAGCAAATAAACCCCGATTACAGCTCTATAAAATACTACTAATTTTGGTTCTATTTCCATTACAATTCATCTAAAGAACCCAAAAAAAAAAAAAATATCCCTTAGGCTTTTGATGTTTAACTAATTCTTTCTTTTGTAATTACTTTCAAATTTAACCATGTGCACATCAAAGTACTACTTTTGGAATAATTGTTGTTTGGGCAGTTGGACTACTTTGCATCTAAACTGTGGTCTCACCTTACTTTACTTGACCATTTGATTCAAATTCTTGGCAATCCCACCTAAAAGAATTAGATTCGAATTAGTTGGATCTGTGTGCGCAGTGGACTCGTAGTTGATGGCCCATCTTTCTACTTTTGGAGGCTAATGTAATATGAAAAATATTTAGATAGATTAGGTCTTTAACCCACATGTAAATATTATGATCAAAATTCAATATCATAAAATTTTACTTACATCAGTTAATATCATATATTCATAAGATTTAATTCACGAAACAAAATTTACAAGTTGAGTTAAAGATCATCTATCTAAATATTTGCCATCTAAAATTGCTCGTTCACCTTATTTAAGGCAATTTTTAGATAGATTATTAACAAAAAAAAAAATGCAAAGAATGATTAAAGGGAAAAAGCAGAGAAAACTGGTTCAGTTTCCCCGACTACGCAGTTACATAAACATATATCCGTTATGAATAAATATGAATAAAGTTAGAATGATAAGGCAGATCAAAAGTTGCCTTTTTCGTTTCTAATTGTTTAAATTTTAGTTTTTAGAAGCGAATAATATTTTAACAACCATCAATATCATAGGGGAAGTATGTTAAAGCATTGAGAACCATTTATATTAACTGATTATCAGTTACTTTATTAATGGATCGAATACAGTTTAATTATTTTTGAACCGATAAAACTAGTTTATAATAAATTCATGAGATCTATGAACACCACAATACTAGGATTACTTCGAGGCTTGAACCCTAGAAATCTAAAACGAAGGATCGAAGAGCAAGAGAACATAACCTTATTCTTGATGATTATGTTGCATGTATCACCAATGAAGAAGAAACATGAATATATTGTCTAGGGGATAGTGTGTGTTTGGTGAAAATAATAGGATCTTTAATCATTTTTATTAGCGTAATATCTTAAAATAGATTCAACAGTAAAATGGGATATCATGCTTTAATCAAGTGGTGGACATTAAATTAGAATTGAATAAGATAACGTGTATGGAATACTTTCTCCTATTCTTTTGCACATATATATTGCGATGACTTTGATCCTCTTATCTAATTAACAAATACTAATGTAATTAACAAACACTAATGTAATTAACAAACACATTCCTGATATTATCTTTGTTAAATAGGAGGGGGAAAAAAAAAGTTGGCGTACCTTTTTCACAAAACGTCAAACGTACAATTTCAACTTAGAGAAGTTATCGATCAACAATCAGCCAAGGTAGCCTCTAAGTTACTCCAGCGTCAAAGACCGAAAACTTTTGGAAAAAAGGACTAGACAAGAAAAGGGATTTAAAAAATTCTACAGTTAACTATCCCTCCAAATTTGACTTCAAAGGTTTACAGGCAATTCATAAACTATCTTGGCAAATACATTCGACTTCACTCGTAAATCTTGTAATTAAAATTAAATTTTAAAAATTTTACTTAAATTAACTGATCTCAATGCTATAAATTATTTAAAATTTAATTTACACCACAAAATTTATAAATAGAGTCAAAAATCGGGTCTACCTAAATATTTACCAACTATCTTTATCTTTATATTTCCTATGATTTTGCATTTTTATGATTTTTTAATTCGAGGGTTTTTGTTTATGATTGTGCACGGGCGTACGGATGAATATAGTTTTGCAAAGGGAGGGGGAGGGGGCCAAAATCAATACATGCAATTCTGTGCATAAAACTATCATTATATACAAGGTTTGAGGATGTGTTAATTGGATCATTTGATTTATAGTATGAAGATTCATCTTGCAATTTTTGCAAGACATCGATGACTTGGGTTCCTAACCTTCATATCACACAATTAAAAATATTTTACTGAAATATCATTGTACGAAATAAAATTTAACCATCAAATTTTTTATTATTAATTAAAAAGTCTATTAATGAATTATTTTCTTAAAAAAGAATAAATTTTTTGGGGCATTGTTACGTTATTGGGTAATATATAAATGATATTCAACCTATCAGATATAAGTTTTTAACTATATTCGAATTAATATAAAAAGAAAAAAAAAACTTGATTTGTAAATAAATTATTAAAAAAGAACATAAATTATATAATTTACACTACATATTACTAAGACCTGTTGGACATGCACTTGCAAATTATAATTAATAAAAGAGTCAAATTGTGGAAAAGAAGGGGATGAGTCAAATTGAAATCTTAAACAAACAATAGATCATAAAACTTTTAATGAAATAAAATATAAGGAGACAATATATTAAATTAATTTAATTTGAAGTGGGATTGCCTACACCAAAAATTTACTCTTAAAACATTGGATTGTTCGAAAAAAAAAATTAATAATTTAACATACTTAAATTGATATTTTAATAAGAATAAGGTAAATAAATAATTAATGTAAAAAAGCATGATAATAATAATAATGTAAAAAGAACTCACTTTCTACTATAACAGGGTTATGATAATAAAGTGTAAATATGAGATTAAAATTTTTTTTATAGAGATGATAAGAAAAGTAGAGTTAAAAAAAAATATCTTAAAATGGTTTCTCAATCATATTATTTAAATTTTGATTAAGATCGTTATCCTCAACACTCTAAAATCACCAAATAAGCTAACGCTTATGCGTATTAAAGGAAAATATTTAGATAGATTTAATTTTTGATTCTATTTATAAATTTTGTAGTTAAAATTAAATTTTAAAATTTTTTACTTATATCAATTAATGTCATAAATTTTTTAAAATTTAATTTATATCATAAAATATATAAATTAAATTAAAAATTAAATCTACCTAAATCTATCGTCATATTAAAAACGTTATCCTCGATGCTGCAGTCCAAAGACTCCAATAAGACCGTGTGAACACGTGCAATTTTGTTTTGTCCGAGACCGACAGAGAAGAGAAAAAGTAGGTGTACTTTTTCTATCAAAACCAAACGTTAACTCCTTAAAATTTTGATTATTTTGTACTAAATATTTTATCGTTATTTTTTTTTTTTTTTGCCGCATTTGACTAATAATTAATTATAACTCCATCATTAATTTTTCAAAAAGATAAATTTACTCTTAAAGATCAATTCTACTAAACTCCCTTAAAGTTTAAGAGAAATTTTACTTTACCCCTCAATTAAGTTTTATAACATTTAATATATTGATATAAAAATAAAATTCAATAATATTATCAATATTTTTAAAAATATAAATATGCTCCAAATTAATTACTAATATTCTAATTTTTGAATTATATCTTCTTTTTAATTTATAATTTAAAAATACGAAGAAATAATTAGTTTTAAAATTTTTGATGAATTATTAAAAGTATTTTATCTAAATTAAAATTTTATTTATATGATAAAGTTTCTTGTATAATTTAGGTATTAGTTAATTATATTAACATTTAAGAAATAATTAAGAAGAAAATCATTTTAAATAAACATAAAGACAAGTAAAAGGAAAATAAACTGATATAATTTTAAAAGATAGTTATAAGTCTCTTATATTTAAAAATTTATAATTATAGTTATAAGTCTCTTATATTTAAAAAAATATTTTTACATGAAAATAAAATATAATAAAAAGACCAAAAACTACCGAAAGTGCTAGGAAATTTCTATATTTAAAATTTTTCACAAGTATTTTTAAAGAATCACTGGTGTTGGTAAACATCATTATATTTTTAGTTGTTTTAACAATATTTTTATATTGATAATGACTAAAGTAAATTAATTGATACAAAACTTGAATTATGGACTAAAAAAATGACAAATATAATAAACTTTAAGGGGTAATTTTATATATTCTTGTCATGTCTAAGGGTAAAAATGTATTTTTTGACTTTTTAATAGTAAAATTGCTGACGAAAGAGACAAAGTGAGAAAAAAATAACATTAGGAGTTTAGTACAAAAACAGCCCAAATCTTAGGGGGTTTAATGTATTTAACCCTAAAAACACATGCAAAAATTGGCTTAATTATAATTTGCTACATGCAGATAAGAGTTAGTTGCTAACTACCCTTTAGAGATATTTATTTTATCTCCACATTATACTCCAAAAATTAACAATATCAAATTTTCCATCTAAATAGGAGGTCAAACATCTTAATTGTTTCTAATTTTTAATTGCCTTGATCACCTTAAAATTAGAATGAATTGCACTATTGTACCTAATTTTATTTTATAAGTAATTTATCATTAAAAATAATAATTTTTTTTTCACAGAACGATGTTGCAAATGCTTTTTGAGCCTTCAAAATGAAGTGTATGAATTAATTTGCTATTTTATTTTTTCTTGTTCGCATCCCTTTTTGACATGTCATAACATACTTATTCTGTCGTTATTATTTTTATATCTAAAATAAAGTATTTTATTTTATTTATTTCATCAACTTGGGATTACTAGGATCTTTGGTTTTTGAATCCATTCTAGAATAAATAAATTCACAAATTGTAACTAAAAATACTGAAAATAATTATAATATTTTACTATTTTCTTTAGATGAATTGAAAATTTAACTCTATTACTCCTTAAAGTAATGTGTTGATAAAATAAATATACCGATAATTTGTAACTTTTCCTATCTACCGAGCATAAAATTTTCATTAGGCTACTTCCTATTAGTATACGGGTAAATTGCAGTTTACACCCTAAAATATGATGATTTTGTATTTTGTATCTTATCTAGATTAATTTTAGTAGTTAATCACCTTTAATTTTTAATTTTTAACACATTGTACAGGTGAACATTTTCAGTGGCTTATATATCCTTATTATTTTGTCTAATTTTTTAAAGTATCCTTAATTATTAGTTCACACTCAACTCCATAATTAAAGTCATTTATACTAATACAAGCAAAATTTTCTTAAAATATTCTAAATATTCCATTAATTATGTATTAACTTTACAACAAAAATACCATACATACAAAATAGTGTCTTGTGTATATATTTAGATTTATATAATTATACATGCAACTTAATTTACTTATTAATAAAAATATTTTTAAAATTTAAATAAAATACTAGAAATATATATGAGTCATTAATAGTATTTATTAGTAAAACATGCTAAAAATTAAAAGCTAGAGATATCAAAATTAATACTTTAAAGTGCCAAAAAAAAAAAAAAACAAAATCATATCGTAGTTTAGTGGTGTTACTGCATTAACCCCTTATACATTTTTGATTGAAACCCAAAAAATTTATCCAAAGAACGACAGACTATAGAAGAGGAAGGAGAAGAAAAGGATCCCAAAGAGAGAATTCTATTCTAAAAGAGGAATTCGAAGATGTCAACCGTATTTGTTCCTCCAACGTTAACTTCACCTCGTGATGATGCTATGCATCTTTACAAAGCTTTCAAGGGTATTTCATTTCATCGCCTTTTTTTTTTTCTTTCTTTTTTTTGGTTGGTTTTGTTGGTATTTGTTGCTGGGAATTTGCAGGAAAATTGTTGAATTCTTGTTTTTACACATGGGTATGTGGAATTAAAATTTTTCTTGTCAGCATTTTTACGGAAGAGGAGACAAAGAATGAGGTTTATTAATTTTGTAGTTTCGTTTTTTTGGTTATTGATAAACGGTTCTAAATTTCAAGAAAATGTTGAATAATTTTTTTTTTTTCTGTTTCTTGAATTGAAATTTGCTGCAACTCTTTGTGAGTTTGCCTTTTTCTTTGCTGATATTCCTCCTCCCCACCCCTCTCTTCCCCACATCTAATTGTATGCTTATAAGGCCTTATATATGTTTCCTATAAAGTATTACAGAAAAGAATCGTCGACCAAATTGAGAAAGTAAAAAATATGAGTTAAAGAGAAATGAAAAGTGAGGTGGACTGGACATTTTGGATGATCAAAAGGGCAAAAAAAATAAAAATAAATAAATAAATAAAAGGAGGAGGAGCAAGGATCATGAAAATGAAAACAAGAACGAACTTTTTCCCTCAAGAATTGACTTTTATGTGCTTTCTGTTTTATTGTATTCTCTGGAGAAATTGTTTGAGGAAGTTCCGAGGTGATCAAGTAGTTCATTGATTTGGCTTAGTAATGAGTACTTCTTCTGCTATTTGTATATAGCTTACCAGATTTAAAAAGTTGTGCCTTGATATCTTTCAAAATTTTGAAACTTGAGGTCACGAAATCTAAGAACAATTTCACTACCTTTTATCCTTTTCTTTTTAAAACTCGTTTTAGGGGACCTGGAAATATTTAATATAAATGTGCAAGTTTTAAATTTCTTTTTGATGAACAAGATTTAATCCACTTATCTTATTCTGGCGATTTCTTCGAACATACTAACTTCATGTATCTTGTCCTATATGATAGTGCATTGCATATAGTGGTGTTTCTGGTGTATGTCAAATTTGTAATGAATCATAAGGCCTTTTATGTTTGTCTAGGATTTGGATGTGATACTACTACAGTTGTCAATATTCTTGCCCATCGGGATGCCACCCAACGGTCTCTAATTCAACATGAGTACAGAACTATGTATCATGAAGATCTTAGCAAACGGCTGTCTTCAGAGCTTAGCGGTGATGTCAAGCTCAGGGTAGTGTTACATGTAGTTCTGTACCCTTTCTTTATTTCCAAAAACATTTACTAGTTAATTGTTGTACAAATGTAATATTTCTTACAATTCGATTGGCTGTAACTTAGATGGTGTTATTAAAATAGAAATTCCTCAAATAACAGCATCCTATAGGGAAAAAATAAAAAAAAAGAATAACAAATTCAGGAAAGCAAGATAAATTTGGGGGAGGACAATTGCAATCTGCAGTGATTGAATCAGTGATATTTTGTTCGGTTTGTACTTGCTTCAGCGAGCAGTCCTACTCTGGCTGCATGACCCAGCAGGACGCGATGCTACCGTGGTAAGGCAGGCTCTGCACAATGACATTGATCTGAAAGCTGCGACTGAAGTAATATGCTCCCGGACTTCATCCCAGATACAGCACGTCAAACAAGTATACTATTCACTGTTTGGTTGTTATATGGAACATGACATTGAGCATCAAGCAAGTGGAGATCACAAAAAGGTTCTCTCTCTCTCTCTCTCCTGTGGAGCTTGAAATGAATAGACAATGTCTGGGGCAGTTTTTTTTTGTAGTTGATATTGAAGCTTCACTTGCTTTTCATTGGAAATATGTTAAAGTGGATTTGAAGGTATCAGAATCACTCAATTCGTAATGCCTGTGTATAGAACCTCTAGACCAAACTTGTCCATTTTGCTATATTTTTCCTTTTACACTAATCTCAAAGACTTAAATTACCTTCAGTGATGTATAATTTTCACGACACACATTTTTGAGGGACTTGTCACAATTGGTGACTTAAACTCTTCTGGTATTGATTCTGGTACTCTACTATGAAGCTGAGATTGCTGGTTGAATAATCTAGAAGGGAAGAAATAATACTTTTGGTTGTAACTGTAGTCCAAAGCATCAATTAACCTCCTTGACATGTCTAGTTTTGGTTTTTTGACATTAAATCAAGGAGGCAGCCATAATTAGATATGTCTTTGCAACTTTGTACCATTGACTGGAACTCTTGCTAAACTTATCTCTGTATTAATCTGCAATGTTTAACCAGCAGCAAATCGGAGAACTTATGATTTACCATCATTCTAGGATTCTCTTTTAATTTCTAAGCTATCTGTTAACTTAAAATGCTAAAGAAGAAACGTGCTTCATCGTATTCTGAACTATTTTTTTCTTTGTTTACTTGCTTCTTATAGCTTCTGCTTGCATATATAACTACATCACGATATGAAGGCCCAGAAATTGACAGAGCAATGGTTGAACATGATGCTAAAGCTCTCTATAAAGCTGGTGAGAAGAAGTTGGGAACTGATGAGAAGACTTTCATTCGCATTTTCAGTGAAAGAAGCAGGGCGCATTTGGCTGCCGTTGATTCTGCATACCATAACATGTATGGAAACTCACTGAAAAAGGTAGATCTTGCCATTTAAGTACTACCCTCAGTTAAGCCTTCCTAAAAACTTGTCATCATGAGACCTTTCGCAGGCAGTGAAAAGTGAAACATCTGGGCTGTTTGAGTTTGGCCTCTTTCCATATGTGACAATCTTACAGTGTGCCGTGAACCCTGCAAAGTACTTTGCAAAGGTATTACAACAATCTTTGTATCAGAAGCTGTGAACTTTAGATTTTTTGTTTCTGCGCCAATGATATTCTTTTTCTCTCTCTTACCGTCTATCCATTTTCCTTTGCTGGTTTCGGTTACCAGAAGATTATGTCTTTCTACCATGCTGCATATAATCCTTGTATCTGATTCAGATTCTTATTTCTGTTTGAGTTTTCCGTTAGTTTATTTCAATGTTACTTTTCTTATGTAAAACAAGTTCTGACGACACAACATCATTTGCAAGTTCCAAGTTTGATGTTTTGTAGTTTTTCAAATTGTCTATTATGATTGGTTTCAATCATCCTGGCAATTTTCTCCAATACATGCAATATATATTTCTTACTTTCTCCAGCTAAACATGTATGTAGTAGTTCTGTAAAACTACTATTTTTTTCACTCATGCTGCTTCTTTCTAAATCCGATACTGTCAGGTAAGCTGCGCAAAGCAATGAAGGGTTTGGGAACCAGCGATAAAACACTTATTCGTGTAATAGTGACAAGGGCTGAAATTGACATGCAGTACATCAAAGAAGAATACCGGAGGAAGCATGGAAAGAGTCTAAATGATGCCGTCCATTCAGAAACATCAGGTCATTATAGGGCCTTCCTGCTTTCGCTTTTGGGCACGAATCACTGATGGAGAAGCATCAGAAATATGTAAGGCTGTGCTTTGTGTAGTAATGATGTATTTGTGGCAAATATAATCAAGCTTTGTAGATTGCTTAGTCTTTTATATTTACTGTCTGACCTTCCTATCATTCAACTCTTTGGATTCAGAATTCCATCTGCCGTGTGTTTAAGAATTTAGTCTTTTTAGATTGAGTTTGCTGTCTCTCTGAATATTTCAACTGCCTGAATGGATCAAACTATTTTTGTGCACACCATTGTGTTTGGTCTATTTGTCCTTGTTCTTTTTGGTTTCTCTGTATTTTTATCTAGATAGTAATTGACTGTCCGTGAGCTTTTGCATCTGTAATTGCAATTTCACAACAAAATATAGGCCCTGATTGTAAATAATTGTCATTATTTGGCAAATAATATTTCACACTATTCATGTTTTGTCCTGTTCATTATTCATCCTATTTATTATTTATATTATTCATGTACTATTTATCTTATTGTATTGAATATTTAGTAAGTAATCGCGTGTAAATTAAAAAAATTTAAAAAATTATACAACACTTTAAGTTTCTGGTACTTGTTTGGTTAGTCGAACACATTTGTCATTTTTCAAACATCAACATCCATAACTTAGACAGAGAGTATGTTTAATGTTTGGATTGTGAGTTTGAAAAATTAATTATGTTCCGCTAAATGAACTTTTCTCTCAAAATTTTCATTCTTTCTTCAAAACCCTAGTCCTTAATTTCCCCCCTCCCCGCAGCAAATAAACCATTACATCCCGTACTTAACAATTAATTTGTCGTCTTTGACATACAAAATACTGTCTGTCATACAAATTATTACTACCATAAAATACAAATCTCCCTTGTGAGAGACAAGATTTGCGGACAGAATTTTCAGAATCAATACACCAATTCTTCGAAAAAGCAGATGGCAAACTATGGGATTTATGAACGAGCAAAGGAAACGCAACCAATTACTAATCCAATGGAAAACGATTCCGGTGAGCAAAGTTAGAAAATAAGAGTTGCAAACATGAATAATCTATGGGAAACTTGATTTTGAGAAAATGTGATGGTGTAACTATGGATATTATTTGATTTCTTTAGTACTAGTTAATGTTTGTTTGACTGCAATGTAGTTGTAATTTTTTGTTGGTAGATCTTGAAATTCATGGAGATGGTTTTAAGTGATACCATGTAATTTGTTCATATTTGTATGCTCGATTGAAGTTCATCGACTTCTATTAACTATTTTGGTTTTGATTAATTAGACATATTTTAGTGTTTAAGGCATACACAATGTTGTGTAATCATGTGTTTGACTTTAATTTCAGTCTAGAATCTTGGTATCTTTTATACCAAATTCACATCAGCACATTTTTTTTATTGCATTAACAAATTGTAATCATTTTTGGTATGAAGAAATGGAGTGGATCTTTAAAAAGGTTTCATATGTAAAATGTCCAAAGTGAATTCTTCCAAAATTATTTTCTAGATTTGTTAGTTATATTTGTATAGCTTCTTAGGTGGTAAGTATTTTGAGAAGAGGGAAATGGGTTCTGCTATAAAAGTTGACAATATATTCGTAGTTTGGATATCCATTCCCTAATTGCTGAACACGAGCCATTGAACTCTTGTTAGAAAGGACTCCCATGAGTTCGGAAGGTATCGTTCAGAATATAAATAACTCTTTCGCCTCTCTAAACTTTTCAAATTTGACATAAAAATGTGAAACTGCTGTGTATAACCCTAGGTCAAAATAATGGACCTACGATGTCCAATTCTTATAGCTTAGAATTCTTTATAATTAAAAAAAGAAGAAGTAAATAATAGGTATTTATTATTTGCAATTCATGATAATAGTTATTTCGAAATATTATTTCGTATCTACATAATTATTTCATTATTTCAAAAGTAAGGATTATTTCCAAAAACCATTAAAGTCAAAAGTCAAATATTATTTGTTTAATAGTGACCCATTTTTTCCAATCTAAATGAACCCATATTCTTAAAGGTCTAAACATTTTTTTTTATAAAAAAAAAAGCGGATCTACAGTGATATCTAACAACCTGTTGGTTACTCAAACCCCTGATCTAAGTTACAAGGGAATTATAATCTTACCATTTGGATTACACTTCGTTGTCAAAACTATAAACATTTTTAGCTAACTGATACATGAAATATCTAGTAAAACAATTTATAATCACATAATCTAACTACTAACCAGATAACGCACTGCAAGTATAGATCAAATAGTATACAGCGAAAGTAGGGATCGAATCCACAATGATTAATGTAGCAAGTACTGATTCTTTGAGTTAAACGCTATTAAGAAATAACAATGGAAGAGATTTAGCCCAACAAGAACAAAAGACTCAAACTTGTGGCATATATGAAATGTCAATGGAAGAGATTTAGCCAAACGAGAACAAAAGACTCAAGCTTTAATTTGAAATGTCAATTTTGTAAGCTTTAATTTGAAATGTCAATTTTGTACATATGGCATATATCTACACTAAACAGTGTAAAAAAATTTTTACACCGACCGTATATAAAATATTAGCCCTTTAAAAAAATGAACAGTTTCAGTGTAAACTTTTCTCCTTTTTTTTTCTTTGTTCTTATTATTCAATATTAAAGCTTGCTTTAAGCATAATTTCTCAAGAATTGAACATTCAAAAGAAGTAATTAACTATTAGCGTTCGGGGAGTTTATCATGATAAAGATAAAGATTGAACTTACATTTATACATACAAGTTTGTACAAAACAAGATTCCTCTGACCATCTTGAATCCTGATTTTTGAATGATTTATGAATAAACTTAAATATTATCACGTTTTGTGTTGTTTTGGTGGAGGGTGAATGCTTTTTCATCTATTTACAAAGACATCATGAGAGGAGTGCACTTATATTTATCAAATTGTTGCTTCTATTATTTAAGAAAAATCAGGGTATAGCATTCACCAGTAAATTAGATTCAACAAGCTTAATGTTGGTGATGCTAAAAGGAGAAAAAATAATCAAGAATGTGTGAAGGATAAACTAAGAAAGTAAATTGTAGAGTATATAGTAATTGGTTTTGTTTTAAAGTAATATTTTACAATCATTCCCTAAAACATTTTTCAGTCATATTTTTATTTACATACATCACAATCCCGTAAAGTTGCAATAGTACTTATTGCAAATAATATTATAAATACTATTAATTTATTTATTAAGTAATTTTTCATATCTTGAAAGTTGTATCTATGAATCCTCCATTATTTCGTACAATTGTTTACTAGTTGTAGCCAGCATTGCTTTACCCGAGAGACTTGTCTTAATAGCCTCTACTTACGAAACTCATGTTTCTCATTTTCACCTAAAGATATGTTGTAATCCTCTAGATGTGAGGAGGAGAAAGGTATTTACTGAGACAGATTTTAACTAGGGTTGATATAACTTGTGGTCCTCCAATGAAAATAACACCATTTTCAAAAAGAACCATGTTTGATTCCAATTTAATAGTAGTTTTTTAAGTTCTTCACAACTTTGAATGCATAAAATTAAAACAACTTTATATTTTTTTTTTGGGCTGCATATTGCTTAAACATAAAAACAAGAACTAGATGACTCATAAAACACGACAGGGAAAAAATACCTACTTAATTGTCGACGTGTTTAACATAATGACAAAAGTTTTTTGAAATATCTTTATTTTTATTTTGAAATCTCTTTATATATATTATATTCACGTTGCTTCTTTTCATTATTTTTTATGCATACTTACCATCACCAGTTTATTAATCAACTAATGACCAAGAGTTTGTCTAGTTTGCAAGAGTTTAATTTAATCTAATTAACCATATCGGAGCATATTGATTTAATCCTATCTAACTTTCTTACCTCTTGAAAAACATCAATATATATATACATATATCTCAATGGTAACTATAGTAAGCATATTGATTGGCAATGAGAAACCAAAATATATACATTGAACAAAAAAGAAAAATTCAAGGACTTAAAGAATAATATCTAATATTATAAGGGGATATCTATGACTATGAGCATTGATAGTGACAAACATATAAAGGAACGTCTCAAGGACGTCCCACAATCAATTATTATTGTTAGTTCTACCAAAAAAGAAAATACTCTATTATTGAGTCCTTCAATAAAAAAGAAATTAATGTACTATTACCCAATGAAAAACCAACAAGAGGGAGAACATGGTTTGTCTACTGGTTTGCACCTTATTCATTTCTGTCCTTTAGTTCTCATGACTAAATTTATTGAACCAATCTGATAAGATTCTTAAAACAAAAAAAATGGCATAAAATGGTGAAGTGCATTGAAACTATTGGCATCAGATTTCACTGAGAATTTGAACTTCTGTTCAGAACCTTGAAATCCCTATCTGCCTAAGTGTATTATATATGTATATCTACTTCTCCACTCCTTTCTCATACATCATTGTCGAGTTATGATACAGCTCCAAATTATTTGTACATTTATAAAATTGTGTCAGAAAAATATTCAAGAAGCGTTGGCAAGAATATACTCAATCAACCACCTTTTTAGTTCGCACCTCTACTGTTCAGTCAATGAACTACATTTCAATTAACTTTATTTTTTATTTTTTATTTGTAAACAAATAAAATTTGCCATCCGAATCAGTTGCTGTTGTTAGTTGACGTTCTAGTGGAATTTCACATCTTTGTTGAAGACTTGGTTATTCCCAACAACTAATACTTTTAGTCTTGTTCATGAAATATGCTTTTCAATCTGGCCACTGGCAGTAGGATTTTATTTAGTAAAATTAAAAATTACAGTTCGTTGTCAAGTAAAATTAAAATTATTTATTTGTCTTCTCTAAAATTTTTATAAAAACTTACACTGTTGCTCCCCATCCGTAAGTCCTGATAGATTCTGCTACTGAATTTAGCCTTATCGATCTTCATTGAATGTTATAATGCAGCAGCTAAATGAACCTTATATATATATATACACACACATACTGAATTGTAGTTTAATTATGTGTTGATTTGTGTATTAAGCTCTTGGCATTGTGTTTAAAAATCTTTGCACAATTCTTTTGAGCATTTGACCTTGTCACATTCAAGATTTTTCAAAAGCCACGAAAAAAAAAAAAGAAAAAAGAAAAAAGTACATGCATACAAAGACTAAAGTTGAAAACAAAATGTACAGAATAGTTATTACTACAAGTTTATATACATTACAGCTAAAAATCATGTGCACGTTGCTAATATACAAGTAATAACAATATACTAGGGCCAAGAAAAAAAAATTTGATATGGCATAGTTATTAAATCTCGTGGAGTCTGCCGGTTCAATCAATTAACTTAGTAAACTGGTCATTTAATCGGGATAGGTTGTTGAAATGTCCAGACCGATAATTAAACCAAAAAAACTAGGATTAACATTATCCGGTTAGTTTAACCAGGATTCATTGATTCCTCAATTCAACCACGATTCAACAAGTTATTAATTGAAGTGGTTGTTAAAAAATGCTATATCTTGTTGTAGCGTAAAATAGATCCCATGACCTCACCTTAGCTGCACCCTTGGATGTTGTAATTATCATTTATTATATTTAAGACCTTTTTTACCCTCTATTAAATAAGATAACCATTGACTTTTTCCAAACAAAAAATCATAAATATTTAAATACGAAATATATACACAAATAGCAAAATAATATTATGTTTTTTATAGAAAAAAAGTAATCCACAAAATATTGTACCACTAAAACTTTGTGAATTAAATACATTATAAAAAATCTAAACAACAAACTTTTTAATCTAAATACAATGTTACAACAAAGTCACCATTTAATAAATTTTGAAAAGATTATTTTTATGCATTTGTTCATATTAAAATTTGTATAATAACTTAAAATTAACTAAAGTATTTTCATATATTAATTATAACTTTTAGCTAAATTATCCATAATTAATTTATAATTAATTAAAAAGTTGATATGACATAATTTATCAATATTTTTATTTTAAAACATTATATATTAATAAAATAATATATTTTAGTAACTCACCAGTTAAGCAGTAATTCGACGGTTGAACTAATAACCCACTGATCTACTTTCTTTACCGGATTCCTCTCCAAACCGGGTTTAATAACTATGGATATAAGGCCAAACTTGTTATTATCACAATACTTTTACTTTTATTATTAATAGAGAATATGCCAAAACCATGGCTACACCAGAAGTTATAAAAGTAATTATCAAGCCATTCACGTAATTTGGTGTCTCTTATACACAGAGAATTGAAGTGTCTTACTCTGTTTGGTTGAAATCATTTCACAAAATTTTTTTTTTTTGTCAATATTTGAAATGTTGCTAATTTGCTGACAAACATCATCACTAAATAAAGTGTAATTAATCCTCATTATGCACCACTATCAAAGGATTCTATACACTGGACCACTTGAGGTCCCAAAATTAATTATGCAAAGGTTTTCAAAGGTGTCCTTTAGAAATTAAATTTTTTTTGCCTCTACTAAATATCACAATATTTTTATAAAACTTGAAAATCAATAGGTTTTGCACCTTCAATGTAAAAAATTTGTGTCTGTCTATGCATGAAAAATTGAAAATCATCGTGATGTACTAATCAAGCTCACTTGTTTAACAAAGTGGGATGAATTTATGAATTTAAATATGCTAATAGTGCAATTTTTTCTTACAAAGGTGAGTTTACGACAGTAAAATTTTTATCTCCAATAAAAAGATATATTTTACAAAAGTTAAAGGACTACATAATCAAACATAAAATCTTAAAAAATATTTTTAGTGAGTTGCCATAAATCCAAACTAGCTTCTAATCCAAATTAATCTCTAAACTTGCTTTTTAATTACTAAAGTTATCCTCACAATTACTAAAAAATAGAAGGAAAAAAAAAACAAATTCTTTTAATCTCTCTTTGGCAAATTCTTACATGTACTTCATGATCAATGTTAAGACACATCATCAAACATCACTTCACATCTAGGACTATCAATTAGATTTTGTGAGTCGGGTTTTGCAAAAGTCAAGCTCGACTCACAAATTTATTTGTTCTCCGGGCTTTAATTGGGTTGACCCAAATTCACAAATGTAAAGATCATGCTTAACTCACAAAATTATTTAGATTTCGAGTTTTAATTGGGTTGGCCCAAACTCACATTGTCTAATAAAAATTTTTATAGTTTATTTGTTAAAATTTTATTTTTTACACTCGGTCAACATAATATAAAATAGTATGTACTACATATGTCAATAAATAACTATTAACTATATTACTAAGCAACAATATTTTAACTATAAATTGACTAATAATGTTGGGTTATTATTTTAGTTACTCGAATTTAGTTAACATAATAGAATACTAGAATCATTAATCATTATCCACATAAATTTAAGCTGTAGTATTTAATTTAGGATAACATGGCAATATTTTAAATATTTATATATACACACACACATATATTCGGGCCGGATTTGAATCGGTTCGAACCTAATAAAATTCAAACTTAACTCACAATTTGATCGAGCCTAATATTTAGATCCAAACTCAGCCTAACCCACTTTAATGTAAGGCTCGTCGCTTTATTTTTCGAGGCGGACGGGCAGAGGTCAGGCCGGGCCGACCCCATTGACAGTCTTATTCACGTTAAACAAGTGAGTAATGTATCTTAATATAGATTAAGGGATCCATGACATTATATCATCACCTATACATGTAAGAATTTTTCATCTCACATTCATGGCAATGGGATCTAGCTTCTACTATCTCATAAAAAGCCTACCTTGCCTTCTACATGTATGTACGTATATGAATGTATATGAATGAAAGTATACAAAAAAGTATATACATTTTTTAGAAATACTTAGATAGATTTAAATGTTTACTTTACTTGTAAATTGTTTGGTGTGGATTAAATTATATGAAATAAAATGGCTTATATCAAATAATGTAAATAAAATTTTATAAAATTTAATTTTGATCATAAGATCTATACGTAAAATATAAAAAAAACAGATATATCTAAATATTTTCTTACATCCATATATATTTGAGAGAGAGGGAGGATATAAAATTTTGGAAAAATGGTTTCAATTTGTCCACTTGTTAATGTGACCTGTAAAAAATAAGAACCTCATATAACATTTTCACCCAAAGCATTAATTACTTAAAAGAATATATTCCACACAACAAATTAAATTTCTTTTTTACCTTGTATGCAAATATAAAGTTTTGTTGACAACTTCCATTCCATCATAAAAATGACCCTGTGACTTTTATAGCTCAGAAAGAAGCTTCCTCGGGTCTTACCTCCTCAGTCCTACCTGTCTTTTTTTTAGCTATTTAAGCTTCCTTTCCTCAGTTTCCCTCTATACATCTCCAAATTTTGATCATCAACTCCCTGCTTGGAAGCCATCTTCCAAAAAACCATATTTACCATGGCTTCCAAGAATATTATTAATATTCTTCTTTACAACATCATTCTAATTTCAGTTTTGTTTTCAATTCATTCCAAAGCTGAGCTTCCAAGATTTGAACACCCCATCAAACCTGATGGATCACTCAGTCTTTTGGTTGTTGGAGACTGGGGAAGAAGAGGAGCTTATAATCAAACTGATCGAAATGTTCAGGTACTATTCTTAATCAATTAGTACATATATAATGCCTTTTTTTTTGGACAGTCTTTTCTTGATTAATGCTTGACATGATGAAATTTAGATCGCAAATCTATACACATTTCTTTGATATTTGCAATTATTCAGGACAAATTTAAAGTTACAAGATCATTGATAATTGTTCTTGAAGAATTTAAACTTTACCAATTAGTTGTCGAGGGAGAAAAAGAATTGTACTATGGTGGACACAGGAATAAATGTTTGAGATGTTTAGTTGCTGTAATTGGGAGCACTTTTTTTTGGGGGGTGGGGGAAAAAACTCACTTTTTATTTATTTAGTTTAATAATTTAAACACATAATCAATTAATTATTAAAAAATATTTTATTACTCAACTACACTTCATTGTCAGTTGTCTAATTGAAAGCATATTCTCACTCTCATTTGTTGACATTAATGCGAGAGTTTCAAGCTTATTACACGATAAAAATGAGGGCACCCCTAAAAAAAAAAAGTTTTAAAAAACTTACTCCAAGACATTATGTATTATATGCTTCAAAATTACTCTATTACCCAAAAAAAATTGAAATGTTTCAAATCGGATACTTAAGTTTATGAAAAAAGATTAGCCAGCTCTAATACAGCTGTGCTGGGTGGGGGGCGGCATAGGTGGCATCTGATGAATCTTAACATATTAATTAAAACCATAATGTATATAGGCTCAAATGTATTAGGACAAACTTGATATTTGTATCTTAGTCCTAAAAAAATATTGATAGATGCTAAGTAATGAGATATGACCATTATTAATTAACTAGAAACTATTTAACTATTCAAAAAGATTTTTTTTTTTTTTTAATAACTAGAAACTATTTAACTATTCAAAAAAAAAAAAAAAAAAAAAAAATCCTTTCCCCTATCACTATTATTACTCTTTAATGACTCACATAACCATCTTACTAAAAAAGATTGGAAAATATTATCATAAATTCGATCTTGAATTTCACTGATAGATCTCGCAGTTAAAATTAAATATTATAAAATTTTACTTACATCAACTGATATCATAAATTTTATAATATTTAATTCACATTACAGAATTTACAAATAAAATTATAAAACAAATTTACTTAAATATTTCCGACAAGATTTATGTTAATGGTGCATAACCTAACTTAACTTTAGTCCCACGTAGCTTTCAACTCGTGGCCTATGATGCTTTGGTAGCCAATAAAAGCATGTCCCTTGTCAGTAAAGAATTTGTGCTTAAATTATTACGTTTAGGTCTCTTCTTGTGTGGTCCTTGTGAGATTTTGCCTTGCCCTTGGGTATAATTCTATGTAGATTCCATTTATATATATTCACTGTCCTACCCTTAAAAATTTAAGCAAAGTATACGTGGACCACAGTCCAGTGGTTGGTTTTCCACCATTCAGAAAGTTAAAAGCTTTCAAATAACTTTTTTCTTTTTTTTTAAGATCAAGGGTTTTTAATTACTACTTGGTCCCTCAGAACTTTAGTAGAGTGCACTGGCATTAAATTCTCTGCTGCAGTTTTTATTGATACACTCGTATTATACTATATAATGTGATGATAAATGTCTCTCATTTAATGTTTTATATTAACAATACATATATCACCTTATCACATGTTTAGAAATAAAGTAGAAAACAAAATAATAATAAATAATAATAAGGGCCTGAATTTTATGCCTTAGTTACCACTTGAATTCAATTTAATGCTATTTGTGCTTGAGCAACACGTTACTAGAAGAAAAATGGCAGAGAATGATCTTATTTTGCTTAAGAAGAAATCATATTTTGAATAATCACTCATTAATGGTCATGTATTTATGTTTTATTGCATAATTTAAGTCTATGGATTTTGTAGCATTCAACTGTTAAATGAACCCATGACTCAAAAAAACAAAGATTAAATATTGCATTATTTCAAAGAAAAATTTAAGATGTAAATTGTCAAAATTGTAATAGTTTAAACGTGGAGAGCGGTTTTATCTTAAGATAAATTGTTGATTGTCGTGTGATGTTATTCTTAAGCCCATGGAAAAATCAATGTTTTATCCATCCAAAATTTGCAATCTGTCATGCATCCAAATATCTAACAAATATTTTAATTATTAGTACCAAAGACATTATAAGTGTGAGGCTAGAGAAGTGTGTCTTTAGCCGTCCTCTTTAAATTTAAAATAGAGCATAAACGAGTAAGTATATGAATTAATCATAATAATATGTTCTATCAAGATGTGTAATATGATATTTTCCATTTAATATAGCTGTCGATGGAGATTGCATGATTTGACTTTCAATTGCAATTTCTCGATTTGATAACTTCTTAAGAATTACCGGTACATGCAATTCTGCTTTTATGGTCATTCAAATAGTGTGGCATTTCTAATTCCACTTTAATCCTAAAATTTCGGTGGTTTATTTCTCCGATGATCATTGTTATTAAATCCAGTTCGAAGAGAAATTCGGCGAGAGAGGTGAATCAACGGGTTACTAGTTTAAATCGATGGGTCACTTAGATATATTTTTTATTAATATATAAATTTATAAATTATTAAATACAAGATATATAGTGAAAATATTGATAAAATATATTTTATTAAAAAAATTTAAGTATAAACGTAACTTTTTAATATTTACATAACATTTTTTACATGAAAAATTAAAAAGGAGTTAATGCAAAGAATAGAATTTGGAGAGTATATAAAAAATAAAAAAAATGCATATAATAACTAAAAACTTATATGGTTAGGTGGTAAGGTATTTTATTACTGTTTAGGAGGTTTTCAGTTCAACACTTGACAATTACAATTTGGTTCTTAAATTTATCGGTTGAACCGTCGGATTGTACGAAACATAATAGATTTCTTCATGGCTTTGTTCAGTTATAAGAGGAATCGCCGATTCAACAAGTGAGGTTCAATAACTATGCCGGTGATAGAGAAAAAAAATAAAAGAAAGAAAAGAATAAAATTTTTTTTTGCATGAACCAATTTGCAATCCTATTGTGAACCTGTGATTAAAACACTAACGACACTATTATTTTGTTAGCTAGCATGTATCATTTAATTCATACGTATAACTTTTATTTATTATAAAATTTATAAGTAAAATTATATCAGTTCATTTAAGAATTTCAACCAAAAAAAAAGAAGTGTTATGAGGTTTGTGAGTTGTGACACAATATCCTCTTTGCATTATGCGGAGTTTGTCCGCCACTTTAAAAATGCACGTGCAGCATTACTTTGTCTTGTAAGTATTTAGTAATTTTATTTGGAAAAATCATTTATTCAAATGTCTTTTCTACTCTTTGAATTAACATTATGTGTGTTGTTTAACAATTATTTCCTCCTCACTTTCTATATTTTCTCCCTTCTTTTTGGTACTGAAAATTTCACTCTTTTGGACAGATGGCAAATATTGGAGACCAGGTAGACCCAAATTTTATCATTTCTACAGGAGACAACTTTTATGAGAATGGATTGACAGGTGTTGACGATCCAGCATTCGAGGAGTCATTTAGCCATATCTATTTGGGCCAAAGCTTGCAAAAGCAGTGGTATAGTGGTAAATTCATGACCCAATTAATATCATACTACTATTTTCAATCTTTTTTCCGTTTTCCTTATTTATTTATTTATTTAGGGTTAATTACACTTTACCCACTACAACTTTACCGTTAGTAACACTTTAATCCCTAACATTACCTTTTGAATACTAAAGTCTCCAGACTAACGGCCAACTCTAACTCCGTCTGAAATTTTTGGTAAATAGACAAAGGGTTAATTTCACTTTAGGGTCACTATTACTTTAATCTCTAACGTTCTTTTTTAAATACTTAAATCCTGCCTTTAAATTCAACTCAACAGTCATTCTCCTTTTGATAAAAATACCCTTATTCTCACTTCTTTGTTTTTTTTTTTCATTTTTACTTGATTTGTTTTTTTTCTCTCTCCTATTTTGTTGACATAATTCAATAATTTTTTTTATCATTCATTACCATGTTAAATTTCATCAAACTTAATTGTAGGAAGAAAGTAAAATATTTTAGGTGTCATGAGAAAGAGGGTAGAATTGTCATTTTAGTTTAAAAATCTAATACCGTTAGCTTTGACCGTTACTCTGGGGACTTAAGTGCCTAAAATATAACGTTACGAATTAAAGTAATAGTGAACTTAAATATTAAAGGGGTAAAGTGAAATGAACCCATACATAGATATACCCTTTGGTTAATTACACTTTACCCCTTTAAACTTTAGTCTCATTGAAATTTTAGTAAGTGTTAACGTTATGTTTGAACACTTAACCTCCTTTGTTATGTTAACTCAGTATTTTGACCATTCTATTTTTTTTTTTTACCTTCATTTGCTCTCCATCACTCCACTAACGACTACTGCCAACAATAACCAAAAAATAATGCTTTTTTTCTTTTCCTAAAAATTCCTTTTATTTTGATGGGACTATATAATTTTAAAATAAAAATTAATTCAAAATTTCTAAACTTATGAGTTTATCTTTATATGTAGCCAAATTTCAAATTAAAGTAGTCATTCTAATCAAGTGACGTGAAATTATTATAATTTATCGTCAGTTACAAATATACGTGCTTAAAAAATGATGTCGGTCATGTATTGCCACCTTCTTTAATTTATCTTAGCCAAAAAAATCATAAAAAATATTGAATTATACTTCTAACCATCTATTCATATCAACTGTTATATGAATTAAGCTTAATCCTTATAAAAATTTGATTCATTAAACAAAAATAAACAAACAACAAAGATTAGAATAGAATGAGTGTAAAATGGTTAAAAAATTTAGTTGGCATAACAAAATGACTAAAGTATTCAAAAGATATTATTAGTGACTAAAGTGTTAGTGACGTTAAAGTTTAAGGGTATAAAATATAATTAATCCATTTATTTATTTCTGGTGTTACATCGAATTAGTGGACACTAATGCAAAAAATGGTCCTAACTAATTTTGGTGCAGTTTTGGGGACACATGACTATAGAGGGGATGTTTTGGCACAACTGGACCCCATCCTTAAACAGAAGGATAGCAGATGGCTTTGTCTAAGATCTTTTATTCTCAACGCAGGTAATTTCTTTAAATCACCACTTTCAATTTGCTTAAAAGACGATATGTTTCTTTACTAAATTAGAAAATTAAATCGATACACCTACTTAATTGTTACATATTTTAGGTTCTTGGAAAAAAGTGAATGCATTATTAAAAAAAAAACAAAAAAATATCTTTTGTTTTCTATATATGTAGTGTGAAAAGTTATAAATTGATCTCTTTTTTAGATTGAATAAATCCCTGATGAAAAAGTAGGTCTAGAGTTCCTTTTGAAAACATCTCTTAATTTTTCTAAACAAGAAAAAATAAAAGCAGTTTTTCAATGAATCTTTTATCAACAAATTCTTTTTAAAAAAATTATTTTTTAATTTCAAAAAAGTTATAAACAATTTTCGACGAACTGTTAAGAACAAGCCTTAATTTGCCTTGACATTCATTTTATCAATTTTGAGCAGATGTTGCAGAATTTTTCTTTGTGGATACAACGCCATTTGTGGATAAATATTTCACTAACCCAAAAGATGATACATATGACTGGAGAGGGGTATTACCCAGAGAGGAATATCTTTCAAATCTGTTGAAGGTAGATAAACCATTTATGTTCATAAACTTTTGCATTACATATAAATTAAAAATTTTCAATGAATTTTTATACAAATTAATTGCTGGATTTTGTATGATTAATGTAGCTAGACATTGCTGTTAATTGACAGTGCGCCCCTCCAATTTGTCATAATAGGATTTGGACACCGCTCTAAAGGAATCGAGTTCTAGTTGGAAGATATCTAGTTGGTCACCATACAATTAAAAGTGCTGGAGATCATGGTATCACCTCCCCCATGAGCTTGAGAAAAGACTTCTCCCATTGCTTCAGGTAAACTTCAATAATTAATTCTTTCCAACATCCAACTGTAATTGAGATGTTTTTTGCCCTGAAAAATGAATTTTTGTTGTGATTATTTTATGGCATTATCATGCCATCACTATTAATACTTGGATTAATCTTCCTTGCAACATCAGTGTAGAATTCTTTTTGTACGAAGTGGAGACTGGTTTAAATGCATGTTATTTAATCATAGTTTAAATTTTAAATATTTTTTCACACGTATAGAATTCCGCGTGACAACGAAGTGCAAGTTAGGCGATAAGACACTTTGTTAACTTATTAGTCATGAATTTGAGTCAATAAGGAGTGAGAGAATGGGTAGAAAAAAAAAATTCCGTGTATGTAAAAGAATTTCTACACTCACAGCTTAGAAAAGATTTAATCGTATATACAAGTTAGTATTACATTATGCTTACGTTAACTCCACTAATTTACCAGGAAAACCATGTTGATCTATTACATAAACGGACACGACCATTGCTTGCAACACATTAGTAGCTCTGACAGGTACGTTCTACTGCACTTAATTTTCACAAGATTAATTGAGCTGTATTTTTTAAAGAGTAGAGAATAATTAAACTTGATTTTGGAACTGAAATTTAATTAGGCGGAAAATTTACCCAATCTTTTTCAAAATTGCAGTCCACTTCAATTTCTGACAAGTGGTGGAGGTTCAAAGGCCTGGAGACAAATAATTCGTCCATGGAATCCTAACGAGTTGAAGTTGTATTATGATGGGCAAGGTTTCATGACCATGAAACTCACGAAGTCTCATGTTGACATCCACTTCTATGATGTTTTTGCCAATGTTTTGCACCAATGGAGTAGTTCCAAGGGGGTTTATTCCATGTAAACAATATTGGAGGATGAAAGTAGTGTTTTATCAGCTCAAGATCTAAGCAAAAAACTAGCTATGTGCATGTATAATTAGTTGGAGCAAACTCATTAGCTTTCTATAGACACCAATTTGATCAGAAATTAAGTATATTCACTTTATCTTGATATATACACAAGTTTCTTTATTCTAGTTGAAAACATATATATATAAATTAGGCCAAAATGACTCGTAAAATATATGAACAAAAAATATCCTTGTGTGGAAAATGCATGGCAATATAATTGTTGGTTTCAAAACAACTAAGAGCGGGGGGTGTGAATTAGGTTTCTAAAAATATTTTTAAAAAGATTAAACTTAATGAAAATTTTCAACTAACAATTAATATAATAAAGATAGAATCGATGAAATTGTAAAGAAAGAAAAAAGAGGAAATTAAAAAATCAATAATCCCAAACTAACAAGTTTGAAATTTAACTAGAATGCTGCACACACTTAGTGAGCCAATAATCTTTACAAAGTAGAGAAATTCTTACTCACACTAAAAACCTTTTAGTTGAGCTACGAATTTTACTCACAATCTCACTTTTGTACAAGATTATCACTCTACTAAAAAATGAACAGCACTCTAAGCAGCTACACACTAATACAATTAGCACTTTAGCCAATTTACACTCAAATTACTCTTTTATAAGGCTTGTATTCAATGTATTAGATGATCTTTACAGAATAATAGAGTAGGTATTTATAGGAGCAATAAATGGTGGTTGTAACTACTTCCTAACGGCTAAATAATAAATACACAAAAACTAGCCGTTGAGGTTTCGGACGTCCGAGATAAGTATGATGCGTCCGACACAGCGTCTGATCTCCGTGCAGTTGGTAAAGGATATCGTTCGGACGGCCATGCATGCGTCCGTTCCATCGTCCTAACAGAGTTTCGGACGGTCGTGTTCGTCAGAAAGAAACTTCGTTCGGACAGTTGTATGCGTCCGTAGAGAAGCATTAAGAAACTTGCTTTCTGCCTGTTAGTTCGGACGGTGAAATGCGTCCGAGAAACCTGATATAGTTCGGACGGTGTCCTGCATCCGAACACCCTGTTTCCAGCAGAAAAACTAACAGACCTGCAAAGTTTGTTTTCAGAGTTTAGATGCTTGCTTATGTCATCATCAAAATAAGGTTTGAAAAATATCAATCTCCCCATTTTTTATGATGACAAACAATCATAGAATAATCAGCATGTAAAATCAACATATATGAGTGATAACACAACCAATCATTTTGCAATATTTTCATTCCTACTCCCCCTTTTGACATCATCAAACAAAGCTTCCCCTGAGAAAGTGTCCTCAAATATCTAATATGAATTGACAACAAGGTTAAGCCTGGATTTTCATTAATATCAACACCAATAGTACAAAAAGTCAAAGAAATTCATAAAATGATAATGAAAGCAAATCCAACTAGTCAAAGGAAAAAAAAAATCAAAGAGATGCCAAAACTAAAATACATATTATCATAGAATCTAAGTCAAGTCATTTTTCTTCTTAGAGAGTTTTTCGATCTTGCGGCTTTTGGAAGGGATGTCATCATCAGTAGCCTCACTATCTTCATCTCCTTCATTACGTCGTTGCATGATGAGATTGAATGTGACGTCAATGTCCCTTATCGTCGCCGTCATTTTCATTTGCAGCACCTTGATTATCTATGTCATCTTCGTCATCCTTACGAACATCCTCTTCTTCGGCATTGTCATCACTTTTGGTAGAGAAGTCGATTTGATATTGTGATTGAATATTGACAAATTGAACCTAAGCTAAAGCAGACATGCCCAAGCTAAGTGCCTCTTGGAGAATCAACCGACGAGTTTCAAGTCGTTTTAACTTGTGATTAGTGTGACGTTGAAATGAGCTTATTTGAGTGCTCAAAGAATTGAGAAGGCCACAGATCTGTGAAAGTGAAGGTTCGGGGAAGATGGACGTGGATCATGGACTGGTAGAGGTATTTGAGGAGGAGGAGGAGAATGGTGAGGTGCCAAACCAGAGGTAGAGGTTTGGAATTTTGAACGTTCAATATTAAAAGTTGCCTTAGTTAACCATTGATCATGGAAATAACGGAATCATTTTCTCTCAATATAAGATTTGTTGAAATAAGGAGAAAATTGATGTTTTTTGTTTCTGCTGAAAGGTACTTCAACGAAATTAAATACTTTGGTGAGAAATTTTTTGAAAGGAATATTTCGTCGGGTATCAGTAAGAAAGAGTTCCCACAGGGAGCAGAAGAGATACCCAAAGTCAAGAGAAATTTCTTTGAAAACACAATAAAATAGGTAAAGCTGCATCTTTCAGGACTCGGTGCGATGCCCATCTGTTGATAACAATAAATTTGTGACAAGAATGTATAGAATATTCATTTCAGGAGTGAGCAATGTAGTTTTGGCTTCCGAAACCTATTTGAAATTGATGTTAAAAATTGCTCTGACCTCATCAATGTCAAATCGAGTATCAAGAGTGGGCCATTTATCTAAAGAAAATAAATAAGAAAATTCATTCGGATTTGAGACTTCACATTCAAAAATAGTATTGATGATGTTGGAGAAAATTTCAAGATTTGTGCTGTTTACACGAGAAACTAATGTGCGAACAGTGGGGCCTTTCCTAAGATTGGCTGTGAATTGGGTGCACCATGTCATGATAAACGGATAAGTCAGTATGAACTAAGTGATCCCAATTTTATTTTTTAAAACACGATTTGACAATTGGAAAATTAAATTCATCGAAAAAATTTTGAGAAGTAAGTCGTTGAACGATTATAGATTTGCTAAGAAGATACGTATACAATGTTCGAATGCCTTGGCATCGATGAATTTTGGTAGGATTGGATTTGATGAAGCTTGAGGATTAGCAGATGATTTCCCTCGCACTGGAGTTTTTCCTTTTGATTTACGTTCATGAGTTGCTGTTGAACATTCTCCATGGGATTCAACCATTGTGAATGGAAGATATAAAAATTTTGATTTTTTTTTTTTGAAAGTTGGTGGAAATTTGATGAAATTAGATGGTATATGGATGAAATTAGGTGCAATAATGGTGATGAATACTTTGGGAATGACAATTTCTCAATCAATTTGTCGAGAGAATGAAGAAGTTGGAGGAATTTTTTAAGAAAAAAAATTTTGCCAGAGAAAGGGTTCGGTGCTTAGGGTAAGTCCGAAAGGGGAAAAATGGATGCTTTTAATTGAGTAGAGGGACTGTTCGGACATCCGAAAGATTTGTGTGCGTCTGATGATGCGTCTAAAAGCTAATGAACGAAAGGCAGATCGAAGAGCTAGTGTGTCCGATATTCTTTCGGACGATGGGAAGCGTCCGGTAGAATTCCAGTGAGAAAGTGAAGAAATTGAGAAATATTCGGACGATCATAAGCATTCGAGACAGAGAGGAAGTTTTTGGACGAGTGAGAGCGTCCGAGAGAGGGTGTTATTCTGACGATCGTGTGCGTCCAAACTAAGAGATTATGACAAAGTAAACTGTAAAATCCCCAAACGATTTCTGAGAGATTCAAAACGATCTAAGGCCAAGGGTTTTGTAAAAATGTCAGTCAGGTGATCTAAAGTAGACACAAAATCAAAACAAATTTCTTTTTAACAAATAAGATCTCTAATAAAATGGTGCTTGACATCAATGTGTTTGGTCCTAGAGAATGCATTATAGAATTTTTTGTGAAATTAATTACACTAGTGTTGTCACACCTTATAGGCACACAATCAAAAAGAACACCAAAATTTTTTATAGTATGTTTCATCCACATTAGTTGAGCACAATAATTTCCAACAGCAATGTATTCAGCTTCAGCCGTAGAATGAGAAATAGAATTTTATTTTTTCCTAAACCAAGATACAAGATAATTACCCAGAAAATGACACATACCACTGGTACTTTTTCTATTAATTTTACACCCAACAAAGTCAGTTTCAGAATAACTAATTAAATCAAATGTAGAGGATTTTGGATACTACAGACCAAAATTTATTGTACCCTTTAACTATCTTAAAATCCTTTTTACAGCTATCAAGTGCGATTCTTTAGAAAAAAATTGAAATCTAGCACATAAACAAACAGCAAACATAATATTTAGTCTGCTAGCTGTTAAGTAGAGTAAGATTCCTATCATACCTCTATAGTATTTTTCATCAACACTATTCCTCCTTCATCTTTATCAAGTTTGGTTGAAGTGCACATAGGCATACCAACTTGTTTGCAATCTTTCATTCCGAATCGTTTGAGTAGCTCCTTTGTGTACTTGATTTGTGTAATAAACGTTTTTTCTTTTGTTTGGTTAACTTGTAATTCAAGAAAAAATTGTAACTTTTCCATCATATTCATTTCAAACTCTTTTTACGTTAAATGTGAAAAATTTTTACACAAACTTTCATTAGTTGCTCCAAAAATATATCATCAACATAAATTTGAACAATTAACAAACCATTAAAATTTATTTTGGTAAAAAGAGTGGTGTCAGCTACACATCTTTTAAATCTATTTTTAATCAAGAAACCATTTAGTCTTTGATACCAAGCTCTTGGAGCTTGTTTCAAACCATATAAAGTTTTAGAGAGTTTGAAAATATGATTTGAAAATTTTTTATTTTCAAAGCCAGGAGGTTGTTCAACAAAAACTTCTTGATCAATAAAATCATTTTAAAACGCACTTTTGACATCCATTCCTGAAATAATTTGAAATCATTAAAACATGCAAATGCGAGAAACATGCGAATGAGTTCGAATCTAGCAACGGGTGCAAAGGTTTCATCAAAGTCAATACCTTCTTCTTGAGTATAACCTTTTACAACAAGTCTAGCTTTGTTCCTTATGATTTCACCTTTATCATTTATTTTATTTCTTAAAACCCATTTTGTTCTAATTACGGGATGAAAAAATGGTCTTTCAACTAAGGTCCATACGTTATTTTTCTCAAATTAACTAAATTCATCTTGCATGAAAATGACCCAAGATTCATTATTTAAAGCAACATCTACATGTTGAAATTCAATGTGAGAAAGTAAAGTACAATTACTATTCAAAAGTTTATAAGAAAGAGTAGTTACCCCATCGGATAGATCACCTATAATCAAATCTTGAGAGTGACAAGAGAAAAATCTCCAAACTTTTAGAAGATTTTTTGGAATACCCTCATTTTTTTCTTCTTCATCATCTACTTGATGGTTGTTCCAACATCATTGCTTGATGTGATCTCTTGATGATCTTCATGGATAGTGAGCTTCTCAAACTCCTTTTGAATACCAACACCTACACCTTCATCTTCATATATATTCTTTGAGATAACATCATTAGCTTCATTAAATATAACATGTATAATTTCTTCAATCAAGAGCGTTCTTCTATTGTATACTCTATATGCTTTTTTGTCACTAAAATATTTTAGGAAGATTCATTCATCCGATTTTTTGTCAAATTTACCAAGATTTTCTTTAATTTTTAAAACAAAGCATTTGCAACCAATAACTTTAAAATAGCTCACAACGAATTTTTTACAAAAAAGAAGTTCATAAGAAGTTTTGTTTAAAAATGACCTTAATAAAACTTGATTCATGATATAACAAACCGTGTTAACGGTTTCGACCTAAAAATATTGTGGTAAGTCGCATTCACTAATCATAGTTCTAGCAGTTTCTTGAAAAGTACTTTTTTTTTCAACAACACCATTTTCTTGAGGGATTTATCTAACAACCGAAAATTCATAAAAAATACCGTTGTGATCACAAAATTCAGAAAAACCTCCAAATTTAAATTCGACACCATTGTCACTTTTTAAATGAATGATCTTAAATTCAATAAATTTTAAATTTTGAAAAATAATTTTACAAATTTTTCAAAAGTTTTATTTTTATGAACAAGAAATAATACCCAAATGTACCTAAAATAGTCATCTACAATAACAAAGAGATATTTGCAACCACCAAGACTAGCATGTTGAGTAGGTCCAAATAAGTCTAAATGCAACAATTCTAAAGGTTTATGAGTGGACACAAAATTTTTTGGTTTAAAAGAAATCTTAACTTGTTTACTAAATTGGCATGCTCACAAATTTTATTTTTCAAAAACTTCAGTTTTGGGAAACCTCTTACCAATTCCTTCTTAGCAAAATTTTCAATTAAATCCATATTAAAATGACAAAGTTTTCTATGCCAAAGCTAAGGATCATCTATGGAAGCGGTAAGATATCTTTACATTGCTATTGCTAATTTTATCAAGGTGAATCACATAAATATCATTGTGCCTAGTGCCCTTAAATAAAACAACATCATTTTTATCAAGGATAAGACATTCATGCTTGATAAAAAATACATAAATTTTTATCACAAAATTGACTTACACTTAATAAATTGTGTTCAAATTATCAACAAGAAACACATTCTTTATCAAGGTTTCACCATTTTTACCTACATCACCAATGCCAATTGATTTTGCTTTATAGTTATCTCCAAATGTTACTTTTCCACTGTTTTTGGATTTGAGGTTTGTGAAAAGAGAAACATCACCCGTCATGTGCCTTGAGCATCCACTATCTATGAACTATTTAGCATTGTTGGTGATGTTAAGTACCTACACAATAGATCAATTGATAACTTTTGCTACCCATATTTTCTTGGATTCATTTGAGTTAGTGAAATTGCTATTAATCCATACGGCTTTCATTCCAAATTTCTCATTTTTCTTGACATAACTACAACATATTCTTGACATGTCCATGTTGTTAGCAATATTTACAAATAATATTTTTATTTCCATATAAAGAGAATTTTGATTTTACAAAACATAAGTCATCCCTTTTAAACATGATAAAATTTTTGTTGATTAATACATTGCTATTTCTTTTCAAATCAACAACGTTTTCTCTCTTTCTAGTTAAGAGAACATTCAAATCATCGAATCTTTTCTTCAAGGAGCCTTGTTCTTCCTTGACCTTTGATCTCACATGCATTCTTTTCTTCAAATCACTATTTTCTTGTGATAGCCTATTATTTTCATTCACAAGTTTAGAGTTAGCATTCAATAGATCATTTGATTTCTTCACTAACTGTTTATTTCTAGCATATGATTCTTTTAAACTACCATACAATTTTAAAATGAAAGGTTCAAGATCAGTTTCATCATTGGAGTCATAGTTAAAACTTATCTCATAATCTCCAATGGCCATAAAGGCCATTTGTGCCAACTCCATTTCTTCTATCTCACATCAACTTCTCATTCGGAGTTGCAATCATCCCATGTGATTTAAAAGTTATTGAATTGAGACTTTCTTCCTTCCTTCTTTTTCTTAGAAGGACACTCATTTGCAAAATGTCTGAGTTGACTGCATTCAAAACACTTTTCATTTTGCTTCTTCATTTCTAGCTTAGTCTTTCCTTTGAAATTATTTGAATTGGTAGCTCCACCTCTTCTCATTCTCCGTTTGTTGATGTAATGTTTAAGAAATTCTTTAGTGATGAGTGCAAGATCTTCTCATCAAGATCTTCGTCTTCTAAATTGATGGAGCCATTTTTATCCTCTTCTTGAGAGGTCTTTAGTGCAATGCTCCTTCTTGGTCTTGCTTCTTCACCATCCACCACTTTGGCCTTCAGCTTCAATTCATAAGAGGTAAGAGAGTTGATTAGTGATTCAATAGGCATAAAATTTAAATTATTGACTTCTTCTATAGCGATTATTTTGGCATCCCATTCTTTGGATAGAGCATTTACTTAAAGATTTTTCTATTATTTTCACCCAAAGAATACTCCTTACCCAAAGTTTCAAAATCCTTAATGATGTCATTGAACCTAAAATATATTTTGTCAATATTTTCATGTGGTTCTATCTTGCAGGACTCATATTTGGCAACAAGTAAGGATTTCTTTTGCTCACGAATATCGTAGCTCCTTCATGGATTTCTTTCAATTTATCCCAAATTTCTTTAGCGAAAATGCATCCCTTGACATGAGTTGATTCAATAGCATCCAAGGCATTATATAGCATATTCATGACTTTTGCATTTAAAGTCAAGTTTGCCTTATCTTGTGGAGTGAACTCATCCCTTGTCTTTTCTCTTCTTATATTTGTGTGATCATCAATGATAGTAGCTTCAAAGGGACCTTCATTTACAACATACTACAAGTCAATATCAATAGATTGCAAAAATATTTTTATTCTATCTTTCCAACTAATAAAATTTATCCCATTGAACATAGGGAGCCTAGTAATAGATTGAAGAAGCAAATTGTTTTGTATCCTAAAAAAATAGAGTATTGTTGGTTGCTATAATAGTTCTTTTCTCAAAAACAATTTAAGCAATAGAATGAGACCAAGCTCTGATACCAATTGTTGGTCCCAAAACACCTAAGAGGGGGGTGAATTAGGTTTCTAAAAATACTTTTAGAAAGATTAAACTTAATGAAAATTTTTAACTAACAATTAATATAATGAAGATAGAATCGATGAAACTGTAAAGAAAGAAAAAGAGAAAATTAAACAATCAATACTCCCAAACTAACAAGTTTGAAGTATTAATCCACTAGAATACTTCACACACTTAGTGAGCCAATAATCTTTACAAAGTAGAGAAATTCTTGCTCACACTAAAAATCTTTTAGTTGAGCCAAGAATTTTACTCACAATCTCACTTTTGTACAAGATTATCACTCCACTAAAAAATGAACAGCACTCTAAGCTACACACTAATACAATGTAGCACTTTAGCCAATTTGCACTCAAATTGCTCTTTTATAAGGCTTGTGTCTTATTCAATGTATTAGATGATCTTTATAGAATAATAGAACAGGTATTTATAGGAGCAATAAATGGTGGTTGTAACTACTTCCTAACGGCTAAATAATAAATGCACAAAAACTAGCCGTTGAGGTTTCGGACGTCCGAGATAAGTATGATGCGTCCGACACAGCGTCCGATCTCGGTACAGTTGGTGAAGGATATCGTTCGGACGGCCGTGCATCCGTCTGTTCCATCGTCCTAACAGAGTTTCAGATGGTCGTGTTCGTCAGAAAGAAATTTCGTTCGAACATTTGTATGCGTCCGTAGAGAAGTATTAAGAAACTTGCTTTCTGCCTGTTAGTTCGGACGGTGAAATGCGTTCGAGAAACCTGATATAGTTCGGACGGTGTAATGCATCCGAACACCCTATTTTCAGCAGAAAAACTAACAGACCTGCAAAGTTTATTTTCAGAGTTTAGTGCTTATGTCATCATCAAAATAAGGTTTGAAAAACATCAATAATCGTATTTATGTAATAAAATTTCAGAATAATTTTAACTCGTTAATTTTCGCTAACCTTATATCGTGTTTGTGTTGTGTCAAAAATTAATATTTAAGTTCACCAAATCTCATACAGGTTTTTAGGACTTGCTTTTAGTGTCTGATATAAAAATCCAAGATAGAAAATCACATGTTTTCACTTACATGGCTTATATTTTACAGTATTCATCAATCCACAGCACGACAAAAAAAGTCAAAATTTGGCACGAATGGACACTAGCTTTTCAAGTTGATAAGAACAGGATCTCTTCAAAGAAAATTTATCCAAATATATACTCGTTTAATTTATAGCAGTATTGACGCTTCGCAATCAGTTTTTGGTATTCAAATAAATTGCCAGACGTGGACCAAATTGTTCACTTCATAATTAATTTACATCCACTTGTTGATTACTTATTTTTGTAAACTAAATGTCCCTAAGCTACTGTTCGGTACATCTGCCAAAGCTTCTGTGGCTAATTGATACTTGGTTTACCATTGCAATTAATGTAATTCATACATTATGGCATTGTACATTATATCTAGCCTGGAACTTTTACGTAATTATATGTATGATGGCAAATATCTTTTTGCACTTTTTTTTTGGGTCAACATAAACTAGAACCATAATTTCTATAGAACAAAGTACAGTCAAGGGTAATGTTTTTCTATAACTTATTGATCATGGATTCGATCACTAGGGATGGTAAATTTTTAAAAAAAGGGGATAAAAACTATAATTTCTGTACAAGCTCCTCACAGTTTTATGTTGTTATTTCTTTACCAAGTTAATTTCTGTCGAACCAAATCGATTGGGCAAAGGAGTTCCCTCGAGATTGTGTACTTGTGCAATATTTCTCTATAAACACCATAAAATGCAAAATTAGCTTCAGCCTTTGTCAATTGCATGGACAAAAATCCTTGGCCATCGAAAAACTTCAGTTCTCTGAATTCCATGATTTAACATCACCTTTCCAAGCCTTGGAGCCACCTCCACACTTTTTTTTTTTTTTCTCTTAAAGAAAATTCTCTAGAATTTACAGTACTATTTCTACACGCTCCTGCCACTTTTACTCGTTAAAAAATGAATATAGCTAAATAAAAGATTAATTGTTAATATCATGGAAAAATAATTCTCTTTCCATAAGGTTAAACCATATTATAAGAACGTTAAATTACCTGTTAATGCTACTAATGTGTTCCTTTAAAAAAAAAATGTTACGAATATGTTCCAAACAATGAAATTTTCTACATTGAGAATGTATGAAATATTAACTCTTTTAATTAATAGCATAAGATAAGAACGATGGTGAAAGAATAGATTGCAAACCTGAAATGCAATTTGTGATTGGTTGTATAATCCTCCCCTACCCCATTCTCCAATAAAAAGAAACCTCAAAGAACCATAAGGTTTTGGAGGGTGATTAACGTATGCATGGAAGCTCAGCAACAGAAACATGGAATTCCAAACTAAAATGACAAGAAGATCAAGACACGTGGCTTTTCTTACTGAAATAGACATATATGATGGTCTCTCTGGTGATAAGAAGTCTAGAAAGGAAATAAGTTTTCTTCATATGATGACTTGGCTTGTGAAGATTGTATTATCTGTTTGTGCATGTTGCAATATATACTTTGAATAAGACAACGAAAGGCAGCCTAGATGGAAGGGATAGGGTAAGGGTGGGTTTTACTTCACTCCAAACGAATTGTTAATTTGAACCATAAGCTAACTTGAATATTAACTAAAGAAACCACAAGGGGTTCCTTTAATTTAGCCTTAAAATTTCTGCATTACTTTGTTTTGGTTATTATTTGATTTGAACTTGGACGAACTTTTACAAAAACTAGCATAATTGAGTTCCGTTAGCTTGATTGCTTTATATAATGTATAGCTTTCGTGATTGTTGAGCCAAGTTGGATAAGTTAATGAACACTGAAGCTTAATCAAAAAATTCCATTTTTCATTAGTATACAAAATCAATCAATTCTGTGCTTATTAGAGTCAAATTCAGCAAGAATATGAGTGATCCACTGGAACTTCCATCAAGTAGATTGGCTTATGATTCAACAAGGTTAAGAGATTTAACATAATCATTTATACCTTCTAGAGACTTCTTACCTCTTCTAGGAAGCCTCAACCTTCCCAAAAGAACCTGAAACTGATGAAGAACGCTTACAAATGGTAGAATCACATGGCACATACCAAAGTTCAAGAAAATATACCTACTGCAAAATCGTAGCCTGACAGCTATCAGCCCAATAAGCAACATGGCTAGAGAATAATTCATATCCTGGTGACGCTAAAAACTGAGATTGAGAATAACCCTCAGGTCTTTTCTTTAGCATCACCTCTTTGAGGTAACGTATCTTGCTATCCCTGCCGGGTGAAAAATTCTAAAATGAACCCAATTCATGGCACCATGTCCTGAATCACTAAATTTAGATCAAGAGGTCACACAGCATTATGGGGTCAACACTATAGAATATACCCATGCCTGGTAAATGATAACCCCTCTTCCCTGCTTTCTCCACAATAAACGTTTAGAAAAAATTAAAATGACTACCAAGCAGTGAGTGGGTCTGAAAGTGTACGTAGATGCTAGAAAATTATCCATAAGATGGAACCACGGTTCAAGTTTCGTGAATTCCTCAGCTAAAATATATTCTTTAAGAATCCAAGTCATTGACACAACAAAAAGTAGCAGCAAGCATAGGGATTAAAAAGAGTACAGATTAACATCCTTCCCCATGCAGTACCTGTAAGTGTGCAATGTGTAAGCCTCATTTTTGCCGTTCTTTACATTTGCTTCAAACTCACTATAGTTTCCAGCCTACGATGCTTCAAAAACATGCATGTTCATCAACTCCTTTTTTCTCCTTCTAAATCTAAACTGCTCCCGCTGGTTTTCCAGTTGCCTTCAAATCCGCACCATGATGCTGTTCCTCATTTTCGTTGAAATTCTTGTCACCACTCTCATCCATGCTGCCATTGCATTCTTGCTGCTGCACATTTTCATCGACTGCACCTTTTGGAGCAATGTTAAAATTTGAGCTATAGTTCCCCCCATTGTCATCTTTTTCTGCAAGGGACGATGTCTCTGCATTCGTAGTATTTTCGGCTGCTGAGGTGGATATCAAGGACTGATTGGCTGAATTACCAGAACCAGGTGGAGGGAGGAAAACTCCAGTGCCAGGGACTGGAAAGCGGGGTGGAGGATGTCTTAGAGGGGCTGCAGGCCATCCAGCAGAGGAAGGAGGCAGACCAACTGGTGCAGGGAAAGGCATGGCTGCGGCAATTGCAGCAGGGACAAAAATTGGTTGAATGCCATTTGAAGGTGGTAATTGAGGACGAGCAGTTGGAGCTGGCAACACACCAGTTGTTGGCACAGGACCATAATGCTTTGGGCCCACATGATGACGGATATGATTTGGTGACCTGGATGGAGGTGGAATCCAGTGGGAGGGAAGTGCCGCAGAAGAGGAAGAGGAAGGAAAACGTTGAACATCACTGGATGTGATCTGCTTTGGCTGCGACTTTGTTAAGGTAACAAGTATTCGCTGTTTACGTATGGAAGGAATTGCATGTCTGGCAAAATCTGAGGATCTTCCTTCAAGCACCAGCATGGATCTGTGACATTTTTATGGTTGAAAGTTTACTCACTGACAAGCCAAAATACAGTAGATCTAGGATGGCAATATGCAAGACCGTAAAGCACACTAAAGTCAGGATGCAATTGTTTCCTAACAAGAAGCTAGAGAAGTACATGAGAGTAAATATTTTTTTAACCAATCTGAGATCTTCAGAAAGGTTTCAGAAAATGCCCATTAAATGACGACCCCAACACAGCCCCCCCCACCCCAAAAAAAAAAAACAAAACTAGTAGTGGGAGCAAGAAATTTCCTAAACAATTGTTGTAGCAAAACTAACAGTTCCAAACACAAACATACATCCCACCCCTACATCTCTGCATCTGGAAAAGTATATGAGGAGAATCCAACAAGCTGAAAAGGGCAAAAATAAAAAATGTGACAAACAATATTCACTAGGGAAAGAGAGACATAGAGACCCTGGCGTAAGAGAAAGTCTCAACGATCCTCTGTAATCCCCAGGATGATCTATCCCAATTACTTTCCCAAACGTCATTTCACAATCTGTCAAGAATAGTACACACACTGGCCTTCCAAACCAATGAGGCCAGATATGTGGTTGTGAGTGATCACCCTGCAATTACAAGCAACATAAATGGTCGGCCGGCACTGTCCAAAATTTCCAAAATCTAGAAAGGTATATTAACAGTTTGAACCTCATTGAAGATGTCGATAATGCAACAGTCTGGCTTCACAGTAACAACTTGCATAGCAACTAAACGTTCAATAACATCTTCAAACAAGCTAGGAATTGGTTCAAATTTCCGATCTGCAAATTGTCTTAAACTTTAATTAATACATATAAAAGTGAATATGATAAAAATTCAGTGCAACAGCTAAAGAAAACAAATTCTTCCAGAATTAGCATAATTTACAATATGGACATGCCTTTAGAGGTCCCAGCTGAAACCTCGTCCTTCAGGAGGCGCATCTGCAATGGGAAGACCAAATTGAATCATCTCCCTTCCATGCCCCTTCATGGGTCTCCTAGAGACCACATATGTTTGTCCTGCTTCTTGTCAAACAAGAAATCAGAAATCATGACACTTATATGCAAGGTTTCAAACTTGGAACGTACAACAACACTGCTCCAAAATGCTACAACTGGCATCACCAACTGAAAGATAAAAGAACACACCTTTATACTGTTATTTCAAAGCTCTCATTTACTTTAGCATTCCAGAATTTTACGGTTAGAAATATGAAAATTACCAATTGGAAAAAGATATACATAATTACAGTGCTAAGTAGTTGAATTCCAATTTTTCTCCCACGCACTCTACCTTTTACTATACAAATTTATATTTTTCTATCCAGTGAAAACCTTTACTAATATTTTCTATGCATATCCTTCCAAGTTTCTTCCCCTAGGAATAGTAAATTTCCAATGGCAGCTGCAACTTACATAAGCAATACAGCCCAAATCTTTTCCTTGACAAGTGAACACAAAACCCTGATCATAGGAAACCAGGTTCTATAACCCTCACAAAATTAAATTCAGCATCACAACATTAGAATATGTCCAACATAGGGAACACGAGAACAAACGATATAGTCATCATGAATCCTCTCTCCCCACTTCTTCCACCTTCATGATAGAAATCTTACAACAACAACCGTTTGAAAGAAAAAAGACCCCAAACAAAAGTTGCCATAACTGATTCCACTTGGTTTTCACAAGTTCAACTTACTAGGCACCTATATTTGAGAAAAAAGGATAAGTTGAACTAAGTACTAGCGTAGCAAAAAAATCATGGCTGTTTGTTTAAGGAAATGTTTTAAAATAGGATAGGAAGGTGAATTGGTCAGTTGACCAGTTCCCGGTTGACCTGGCTGAGTAACTTGCTTCTTTTTTTTAAAATTATAAGTTCAATTATTTCTGCAACTTTATAATAAGAAAGTGTACTATTGCACAAACAGCAATCAAAGATTTCAAACAGTCTCGTGGACCAAAACACAACTAAGTTTTTCTTCAGAAAAGGCCATGCGTTCAAATCAGACTATTTGCATTTTTTTTATTCAAGTCTATCTTCATCCATTTGCTTTAAGAACTTTTATAACTAACATTATCTCAGAGTAGATACAAATCAAGCTTCATATAATTATTGACTCTGTTGTTGAAACATCCTAATTTAGACACTCACCACTTCACTTAGATAAAGCCCTCCCTCCTCCCTCTCTCCGCCTGTCCCTTTCCCCTCCCCCTTATCCTCCATCTAGAGTCCTCCCTACTGTGATATGGAAGAATTAGCCTGTCCCCAAGCTCCCTCCTCCCCCCTTCCATGCCTATGCCCCTCTCCTCTCCTTCAGGCCTCATCAGCCCCTCCATCTTTCCCCCTGGTTCTGTTTTTGTTTTTTTAATACAATTATTAATTTTTGCTCCAAAATATATTGATGATCTTTGGGGATTGATTTGATTTTCTGCCTTGGAATTTATTGGTATTGATTTTAGGCTTGAATTTGGGTAGATTGACTTGATTTGGGCTAATTTGATTTTAGGGCTTATATGGAGGAATTCAAAACCAGATTAGACCGGTTCATCTGGTTTTGACCAAGTTATTGTCATTTCCATCTTTAGTGGACAACTGGTGTTATGGCTGGCTCCTGGTTAAACTGGCTGGTCTGGGATTAAAAACACTGGTTTAAGGTGCTATCCTACTATGAGACTTTGATCAAGTTAATAAACAAAATACAATCAGAGTCAACAAGAAATGAATAATATTTTAAAATAGTAAAATGTATGTAAAAGATGCATCAAGCAAAAAGAGAAAGAGTTAGGACATGTCTTTTCTTTGTCATTTCTTATACTTGGATGGTTTTTTTTTTTTTTTTTGGGGGGGTTGGGGAAGATATTCTTCCTAATGAAGACCAGATCATCTGGAGTATCAAAAGAAGTGATTAAGCATGCAAGCGACAGTGGTCAATCTAGCTAAATTTTGGACAATTATTGTCAAGTTTCTGGTGATCCATCTCTTAAAACAGAAAATCGGAACAAGCCAATGAGAATGCAGGATCTAAAGATTCAATATTTTTTAACACAAAAATGAGAAATGCTTACAGTGTAAATCTTATCCATAAATAACATTTGGAGTATGAAATAATAGTAACGAGAAAAAAGAACAGGAAGAATTGCAACCAGGTGTTCAGCTCAATATCATAGCAACGGATATCTTTCTAATGCATAACATAGCATATAGTAATCAACTGGGCAATGAGAGTTTTCCTTGAAAAAGGTCAAGCAATTCAAGACAGCATCAAACTCTCTCATTTACTGAGTGAGAAAGAAAAATAGTATCAAAGCAAATGCAAGGAACTTGCCTTGAAACTGTCCTCTTTTCCCAGCAACTCTCAAGTCATTTACCAATGTAACAAGTTTTGAAACTTCTGATTCATCAAATAGTTCTTCAAATAGTTTCAGTCCATCAACTGCATTAACCTATATGCAAGAGACTGGCGCATATTAGCAGTAGCAAGACTAAATAAATCAAAAACTAGATATTAGACAACCACAATCTCGAGAAGAATGTTTAATGAGAACAGATTATTACCGTTTTCCCATCAAATATCTCATTACCAACGAATGTTTTCGGAGTAACTGTAAGGTTCTGCTTCTCATGTGGTATGTGTTCAGAGGGAGTATCATTTGCCCCATTACATGACCCTTCAACAGCAATGGATAAAGATTTAAAATCTGTTTGTCATGGTCTAGTACACACAGCAGCAAAATAAGGAAAGACAAAAAAGAGAGCACAACATAAGCAACACAACCACATATGCTCTCACATTTAGTTCTTCAAGTTAATTAATCAGATAATTCCATTTATAAAGGTGAATAAAGGAATGAACAACAAGACAAAACCCCCTTCACGTGTACACATATATACAAAAACATAAATACTTGTACATCCAGAACATAATATGCATTAAAGGCCAAATAGAAAAGGGAAACTGTTCGCCCGAGTAGTACAAATGGATGTACATATTCATTGAAAAGTGAAACTGACTCCTAGAATACGTCAGGCCAAGTACCTAAACCATATCAAAGATGGAAAGGAGCATATTAACACAAAAAGAAAAAACCTTTGAAGTTAGATATATGTCCATGATCTACAGCCTTCCCCTCACGCTCTGCCTCACCAGTGGAGACTGCTTGTCTGCTTCCTGCGCTTTCAATTGAGCTATCCATTTCAGGTTTCACAACTGATTCTGTTACAACAACAATATTGGTTAAAGAATATTACTGGAAGACAGAGAAATTTCAGCAAACATTTCAGTGTTTTCATAATTTGGGTCCAAGTTTCATGCATAAAAAAGGAGAGAATCTCGTGTACACACATTAATCATATCATAATATGAAAATAATTCACTCTTTATAAGAAACATTACTTGACCAAATTCCAACAACAAAATAACAGATAAATGGCAAAATGTGGTCTGACTGTCAAATTTATGATCATTATCCCTGAGAAGACCAAAAAGTATAGAAAATCTGATTACATTATTCCAGCTTAAAATGTCAAAAAGATAATTCACCCAGTGCAACGTAAGGGCCAGTTTAAAGCACAGGTGATTTTTCTGTGTTGAAGAACATGGCAATTTATCAGTTAACTGCTACAACAGGGCTTTATCAGCTCAGATATATCCTGTTTGCTAAGACGCAAGCATATCTAAGTAGCCCACTCTAAACACTCTAGAGAGGCATGCAAATTCTTAAATTTAGTTTGGATGTTTCTCTAAATGTGCTAGACTTGTAGGATACTCAACATGCAACAAAACTTTGAAAAGGTATACTTTCTGCTAAGTTAATAACTCTAGGCAAGACTTTACGGAATTAATATTTGTAGTCAGCGACAATAACTGAAGATAAAAGGGAAAAATGCTTAGGAAAAACATATCAAAGTATCACTTTTTCTTCGTAAACATTAGCATCACATACCAGCAAATAGATATACCCCATGAACAAAATCCAAAAATAATAAACAATTGGATGATAAATATAGCTGTAAATGGCAATCTTTGCCAGGCCATTTCTAGCAAAAACATCCCCTTGAATCTTTGATTGGGAGAAAGGGAGAAGATACTTATTTTCATCCTGATGCCAATTATCTTCCAGTGCACAGAAGAGGGAAAGTTCAGAGCATCTTATTAAGAAGAAACTGATTTAGCCTCATCCTTCAAATGCCATCAACTCTGACTTCAAAAAGTCCAGATCATGACAGATTATACAGTCACAGACACATAGAAAGAGATAAGTACAAAAGAAAGAAAATTTTCAAACCGAAAGCTAGCAGTAAAATGCACAATTGCACAATTCACTAATTATAAACATCTGATTTGCTTTGCTAACGAAAACAGAAAAGCTGAGTTTTCCTTACCATAAATACCAATTTTCCATCCACAGTAAAAACCCATTAATCACTAAACCATATATCATTATCAACAAATGGAAACTCAACATCACTCACCAAAAAGCCCTTATCCAAAACCATTTATTCATGCTACTTAACCAAATTTAGAAAGAAATCCAAATTCTAACTCTAAATACCACATTACATCATTAATGCAAAACCACCGGAACCCATCAACAAACAAAAACAGAAATACACATAACAATAACATATACTAATCATTCATTTCAAAGCCAATAAAGCACAATTACACATCCCTGCAAACACACACACAAACACACACCGCAACAAAATGTACAGAGATATTCTTTTTAAGAATTAAAATATACTACAACAAATGATTTCCTTATTCTCATTTCTCACCTTTCTTCTCCTCCACCTTACCATCTGGGAAGTACTCTCCAAATCCTCATTCCCAATCAGTTCCTTACTATTCACCACAGCACCTTCCAAATTACCGAAATTCTGTCCTTGATGACCCTCTTTTCCTTCCTTAAACCCATCCCATCTCTGCCTCCCACTACCACCCCTCCTATACTCCTTCACTACTTTACCAGTCCCTTCAAAAACCCCTCTCTGCTGCTGCTGATGCTGACTCCTCCTCAACCCCACCTGCTGCAATGCATAAAGCACTTCATTCACAGAAAAATACTGCTGCATATGCAAAACAGGATTCCAATTACACCTCCTTTGTTGTACACAACTAATCAACCCATCATACTCGCCTGGCTCACCCACCAACCTTAGATGATGACACAATGCATCAATTATGGCATTCGCCGCCGCAAATTCCCCTCTTAACCATGATATAAACCCATCCCTTTCATCCATCTGAACCAAATGTTGCTGCTGCTGCCCCGCAGAATGCTGATGATTAGGCCACCATTGCTGCCCCCTCCCCTGCTCTCCACCACCCCTTTCTCCGTGCATTTTATCCCCCACTACAGCATTCCCAGCCTGCTTCGCCATCAACATACAAACACAAAAATCAATCCGAATTTCACTTCACCCAAAAAAAAAAAAAAAAAAAGCCTATCTTTTTCCTTCAAAAAAATTCTTTTAACTCATTGCCGGAATCAGATCTGGTGGGGAGGCGAAAAGGGATTGTAAAACAAGCAAAAAGAAGAAAAGGGTCGGTCTTAGATCAGTAAAAGAAGCAAAATTTGGTGGGTTTTGGGAAAATGTGTGGGTTACTGTGTGTTCTTAGGTGTTTGTGTGTGAAAATGGCACTCAAAGTGGGAGTTTTAGATCTGGGAGAAGTGGAAAATGAGAGTGACGTAGTTGTGTGGAACCCTATCACTGTGTGTTTGTGAGTGTGTGTTTGTGCGTGTGAAGATCTAAGATGATGAAGGAGAATGGCTTTGTAAGCACGCGGAAATGAAGGAGAAAATGAAGATGAGAGAAAGTAGCAGCAAAAAAATTAAAAAAATATATATATATATTACCACCGAGTCTTAAATGGAGGCTGCTGGGGTTTTTTAAGTAGCTGGTGGGTTCTTCTTCTTCTTCTTCTTCTTTTTTTTTCCTTTCTTAATTTTCTTTCTTTTTATCTCTATTTAATTTCTATTGGATAATTTTAATCATAATTATGAGAAAGTGAATTAGAAATATTCGTTTTGGCAAAAGATAATTTGATAGTCTCATGTTGGATAATAATTTATCTATTTGGTGTTATTATCTAAATAAAATTTAATAATTAATTAGTCTAGAAAAAATTCTTGTGCGATGTTAAAATAGTGTGAAAATTGAACTCTAAACGTAATTATTTTTCTCCACTTTTTGGGATTTTATTTTCTTAACAAGTTAGTCGTTAAACATCTAAATAGCTGTTTGAATACTTTGAGTTTGAAGCCTAATACTGCAAAATCTTATTTCAAAGTTGTTTAATTGTCATTTACTCATTAAAAATAGTTGATGTTGAATCACTTTTTAATTAGTTTGAAATACTCCGACCAGTTAATAACTTGGTACCATTTGACGGCTTAGATACAATACAACCATGCGCATACCTGTCTCTACCATGAATCTACGATATGAAAGGTGGAATATTCCAGGGTGCAGAGGTATTTTGGTAAATTGACTCAAAACACAAAAGCAATGAAAATTTGAAAATTTGGGATGGCTATCTGTAGTAGTTATGACTTGAGGACTTTTCTTCTGTTTTATGCATGCAAAACGGATTTGGGTCCATTTTAGGTCGTAATAATAATGTTTATATTCGATTTATTTATTATAATATTTATATCGATTTCAATGAATTTCAATAATCAAATATATATAAGGATTTATAATTAGATAAATGAGTTTAGGACGAATCGAATTTAGATTTCGATTCAACCGAATCGAATCATAACTGGATAAATGAATTTGGGATAAATTGAATTCAGATTTCGACTCAACCAAATAGAATCCGGATCTCGATTCTCTATCAGCCGACGGACTTGGTTGAAAGTATAAACTATAAAGGCCAAAAACTTTGCTAGATTGGTTAAAAATACTTTTCTTGTTTAACATTAATTAAAAATCTACTAATCTCATGTTTAAAAAAAATTAAAATTAGATTAATTAATTATAAAAAAATTTCTACACCATTAAATATGAATACATATTATATATGCATTATTTAAATTTAAAATGTCTTTGGTTGAGAGGCTTTGAGTGTTAGAGAATTTAGTTCACTTAGGAGAAGGTTCAATAATGCTACTCATTCAGTTCGGAGAAAGTTCAATGTTACTCATTTGTTAGCTAGAGAAACCAGAACAAATGTTTTCCACGTTTGGAATAGTTCTCCAAGTTGTAATCATTGGGAAAGATTTGGGTAGATCTAGTTTATCACTCCACTTGTAGACCCTGTAATATAGATTAAATGTTATGAAATATGTGACATCAGTTGATGTAAGTAAGATTTTATAGGATTTAATCTTAACTGACACGAGATCTACAGGTAGGCCCAAAATTAAATTTATGGTAATATTTTCCGTATTCATTAGGGCAGATTCTTTGTTTTCAGAATGAATGAATTTCAGTTTTTTCATTAAAAATAAAAACTAAAATGTCATTTTTGTAAATGCCACATATATTCAAATTTGACGGTATGAAAAATTTCTAATATAATCTATGGGTTAATAACACTTTGACCCCCCAAATTAGGTGAATAATTATACTTTACCCCCTAAACAGTATAAATATACACTTGGCCCCCTACTGACACTATTCATCTATTACTAATACTAAAATCATTAAGATAATACATTTAAATGACTAAAATAACCTTGGTATTATATTTTAATTTTTTATATATTTAAATTTTGATATTGAGATGATAATTATTTAAAAATAAGCAAAAATATATATAATATTTTAATATAATCTATATCAATATGTTTCTTGGTCAATTTTTTAAAATTTTTAGATTTTATTTTATATTATTTCAAATTTGATACAGTATGTTTAACTATAATGGTAGAACAATTCCCAAATAGGTTTATTTTCTATTTAAAAAATTTCTTTAAAGGTATTGTTTAAAAATATAATTTATAAAACTTCTTGATTTTTTTAATGTCTCTTAGTATTTTATACTTCTAATATTCGACTTAACCTGCGCAAATTGCGATGTTGAATGTAATATAATTCAACATTTTCTCACATTTTCACTCCCTAAAGTAAAAAATATCAATGTGTTATTATATTTTATTTTTTCTTAATTTTTTATAACTATCAAAAATCAATTAAATATATAAAAAATCAAAACATAATACTAAAGATATTTGAGTCATTCAACTAGATTTTCTTTATATTTTAAAATTTTTAAAGAATGAATAATAAGAATGAATTATCCACCTAATTCAAAAAGCAAAGTGTTATTAACCTTATAATCTATTAACCCATTAAAATTTGGCAACTAACACTTAATCAAATAAAATATTTAAGAGCTACTGTTTGGTCTGCTTTGTTATAAGTTTGGCTGGCCTTGATGAATAAGTTTTCTTAATCCACATTAGGCCCATTCGAACCTGCAAGTTTAAGCAAGGTTTAGTCAAACGAACATGGGCAAATCACTTAAATAGTTCATTAATTATTTTATTAAAACCGAAATAGCCTCAAGACTAAAATTTTAGTTTAATTAGTCCCTCGACTAAATAGTTGTTTCCAATTTAGTTTTTAAATGGCAGTGCCATCCAAAACACTAGTTTTTAAATTTTTTACTGACGTAGACTAGGGGTATAAGTATAAAATCACCTGGACTTGATACTTTAAATATGAAATCATTACCTAAATAGTCCTTCAACTTTTTTTATATTAAACGAATTAGTTCCTCAACTAAAAATTTAACCAATTTGGTGCCTCCTCTTGCAACCTCAAATCCTCCCACCCCAACCATCTACCACCACTAACACCAAGGCACCCCTATCAGACATCCACTATATGAAGATGAGAAGGAAGGGAAAAAGAGATTGGGGTATTTAGAAGGAACAAGGGGATCGGAGTTAGGGAGTAGGAAAAGGGCTTTTAGGGCTGGGATGGAGTTGGGAAAGGCTGGGAAGTGGCGGGATAGGGGTGGGTTGGTCTGATCTAAGGTAGCGAGGAGGTAGATCCAAGTGGGATAAGGAAAGAGCATGACGGGATGGGGTTGGGAGAGAGAGGGGTTGGATTGGTAGTGGTGGTGTTAGGGTGATGGTAAGGGTGGCGATGGCTGGTGGTTGGGGAAGAGGAAATGAGAGGGTAAGAGTTAGGGTTTATTTGATTTTTTTTTCCAATTTGATCCTATTTTATCTTTAATTTAACCTCAAAACTTTATGAATCCTTTTTATTTTCAATTTGACCCCAAAACTTATTAGGACACTTGATTGTCTCTTCTTTGATGTAATGTTTCTATGATATTCGTGTAATTTGTTTCATATTTAGTGAAATTAGTGGGAGATTTAAAAAACATGGTATTTGACTGAGGGACTAAATTGGCTAAAGTTATTATCACTTGATGGACCAGTTTGGTTAATAAAATTATTAGAGGACTATTTAGGCAATGATTTCAAACTTAAAGTATCAAGTCAATATGATTTGACACTTCTACCCTAGTCAATACTGGTCAAAATTGAGAAAACTAATGTTTTGGACGACGCCGCTATTTAAAGATCTAATTAGATACAACAATTTAGTTGAGGGACTAATTAGACTAAAATTTAAGTTGAGGGGATTATTTCAGTTTTAATGAAATAGTTGAGAGACTATTTTGGTGATTTTTGTCCAATAAACATTTAACAGTAGCCAACAAGTTCAAGAGGGAAAAAAAATAAAAAGTACAATATATATATATATATATATATGTATATATAATAAAGTAGAACACATCTTTTCTCCAATTCTTTTTCTCCTTCTTATTTGTCAGATTTTAACTGGAACGTGACTTGCCGTCGCTCTCTCAGTCCTCTCACAAATTTCTCTTTCACTCCTTCCTTCCCTTCATCCATCACCCTTCAAATCAATCCATCATATTCCTCATCTCCTTCCAAATTCTAAAATTTCCAACTAATTTATCAAAATTTCTCTTACCTCTATCTATTTTTTAATTCAAAATTTTTTCAATGCTATCAAAGATCAGATAACCTTATCAAGGATTATATAAGGAAAAGAGATCTACTGCCCCACTTTTATCCCTCAATTCATTTCTCTCTTTTGATTAATATTTTTATGTTCTTATGGGTTCTGTTATTGACAAATTTGGCTTGCATTGGGCATAAGGGGTTCATTAATAGTCAGTGGAGCACTCAAGAAAGGTATTTTATATCTTTTTGTAATTTTTTATAATATATATTTGATATTTTTGAGATCTATTGGAGGTTCGACTGTGGATAATGAGTTCTAAGTATATTGGAATTATGCGTCAACTAAAATTTCTAAGGTCTAAACTCTTATATTTAATAAATGGTTACTTTTGCATTATCTTAAATTAGCATTTAGATTCTTAAGCATGTGTTCGATAAATTCAGGTGCATCTGAAAGTGCAAAATTATGAATTGTAGTTTTACTGGTTGAATTAAAGTGTTATCCTTGAAACCAAGAGTTCTTGAATTATCAAGGCCAAAAAGATGTGGAAGCAAGACAAGAACAAAGTAAATAGTGTAAAGAAAGACATGTTACTTGGTCTGATCTATTTGTTCCTTAATACTCTTTTTTCACCCTCGTTTCCTGGTGTATTCCATTAGTACTAGACCAGATAAAGAAGGGTATTATATTTTGTGTTGTACGCCATTGATATTTTTCTTCCCTAGTGCGTATGAAGTTATATGTTTGTGTTTGCTAAACTGGTATAGGAAATTTATATGGTTGTTATGTTGCTTTGGAAGTCATATGTTTTCCCTATATATTAATTTCGTTTCACATTTTCATCTAAATTCTTTTGTTTATTTCATTGTTTTACCTTTTTAGTATATAAATAACAAAAATTTTACATTCCCTTTAAGGGAATCTTTTTATTGATTTTTAAAGATTGTACAATACAAACTCTTAAAACACATGACAATTATAATGTACAAACCTTTAAAACACAATTGATATGTCTCTAAACGGACTATTGAATTTTCCTATAAATTGTTCATTATGTCATTTCCAAATCCATTCTTATTTAAGGTGGGTTTGGGATGTTAACCATAGAAAATTGTCAAATCTCTTTCATTAACTTTTAGATGATTGCATTTCACGAATTTTTTTTTGCTTTTTTGTTTATGTGATTAACTAAATTTTGATGATAATTGTCCTTTCTTATTTTTTTTGTGGCCGTAGCCACAGGTTGCTAAAGTGGGATTTGTGATCTAATGCTTATTATTTTTACTTTTTAAAAATATTAATATTTTTCCTCTTCTCATTGTTTTCCACATTCTTTTTTCCAAGTGAATTGGATAAGTCTCAAGACATACTAAATCTTATTTTTAATTGGATAATGTTTGAGTTTTAAAATATTCATAACTAGAAGGTGGATTGATAGCTTGCTACTTCGGATAAGGTTGCAAAATTGTGTATACAATTTGATAGTAATTGATTATAATTGTGATTGATATCCAATTAATTGATAACAATCTTCTACTTATCTAATTTCAACTAATATAATGCTTGGTTATTCTATCATACAGTAACTATTCAACTACAGATTTGATGCACATCAATTCACAATTATATTTTAACTTATTGAATTATTATCGATGATTAATTCAATAAATTCTATTACATAACTAGGAGATTCAAGCATATTTTATTTTCTACTCACATTATTCTCACATCTATAAGGAGTAGTTCGTCAATTATTGTTTATTTTTCATTTATTATTTTGTTTGTATATGATTTGAGTTATTATTCTTTGATTCCAACTTTACATTCACTTTAGGGTTAGATAGTAGAAGCTAGCTGGGCATCGAGATGAAGACATGTCTTGGTAAGAAACAATTTCTAGACAGTAGAAGCTAACTAGGCATCAAGATGAAGACATGCTCTAGCAAGAAAAACAATCTTGATTCTAGAATACTTAAAGAATGTAGTATTAGACTGATTTGAAGTTGTTGAATATTTTATTTTAAACCTAATAAACACAACTTGGCATGATTATTTTTTCAAAATACTCTTATCTTGCTTTCTTTTATGTCATATTTTACATAGGTTTAAGTTCATATATTGTCATGCACATTTTTCCATCTTTATATATTATTTTCCATTGTAAAATATTTAAACAAACTATTACGAGATGAATGATAAATTGACTTAAATTTTACCAAATTTTGAGCTCTAAAAAATTTGGAGCAAATTTTTTGTTAGTCCTTTAATTATAAGGTTCCTTTGTGTATTAAAAAATAAATTAATGAAATAATTGAGTTTAGTACTTTTAAACAAAAAATAAGATTGTACTTTATTCTGTTTTATTTTCAAATATCAAATTATTTTATCGTCCCACAACCATTCCTATTCGAAGAACGAGGTCACAACTAGTTTCTTAGTAAGATGAGATTGCATTCAACTTTTGATTGATTAACTACACTAAGTTTTGATATTTCTGTCTTTTTTGGTAATAAATCCTAAGACATCATTGAATATTACTTAACAATCTAAAATTTGAAATAGCTTAGTGAACTCCTAAAGTATGAACTTCAAGTTAATCATTTACTTTTAGCGATAATTTACACGAAAAGAAGAAGAAGAAAGCATATTACAAGGTTTGTGAAAACACAAATTTGAATTAATTTAATAATAATGAAAATTGAGCAACAAATTTGAATTACATTGATCATTGAAAAATGGGTACAATATGTACTAATTCATTTCTTAGTACAAAAGAATTATATCCTGTGATTCTATTTGCTAAAGAACTGTAATTCAATAGCTAAGAGATTGATTTCAATTAACATTATTTTTTCAATTCTCTTGTTGGTTAGATTGAATATTAATTTGCTTGCCCTTAGTAGAAATGAAATCTATACTCTGATGTTATTTCCTAAAGAACTTTAACCCAAGGAATAAGGAGTTTGATTTTATCCTTTGATTCTATTCCCTAAAGAACTTTAATCCAAGGGCAAAGGAGTTTGATTTTGGATTAACTCAATCCTCTTGTTGGCTTGAAGATTGAAAATCATTTTGCTTGCAACTTGAAATTATATGTTCTTCACTTTTTGTTCTTCAATTAAAGATGATTTGGAAGGATGATTTAGGAGGTTTTTTGCATAGTTACAAATTCAGTGGTCAACCAAGTGAAATGAGCACTACACTGAGATGGGTTTTCAATTATATCGAACAAGGGCTAAACTTAGATAAACCCATTCAACTCGTCGATGATTAAATTGAAAGAATGGAACCTGATTGATTTTCAAGGAATACATACAGTTCCAAAAGTAAATGGAAAACTCCAATTGGTCTCAAGTTCAAGACCTCAAGTGCATAAAGCCTATATACCACCATGCCACTGGCATCTGTTTGGTGTTTATTAGATTCTTTTTATTTATATTTTTCTAAAAAAATTCATCTTTACTTTTTTTTTTTCGAGTCTTTCTCTCTTTCAAATAAAATATAATGTAATATGTATTGTATAATATTTTAATAGCTTTACTTTCAAAATAAAAGTTAAAAATTTTCAAAATAATAAGAAAAATATGTATTTTTTAAAACAAACTTTTGAAAACATAAGCCACCAAATTTTAAGTATTGGTAAAATTTTGTAAACTAGATATATCATAAGAAATATAAATAAATAGACGTAATTTTTTATAAATAGTCTATTATGCTAAAACAACTATTTAATAAATAATGAAAACTTTATTTTCTGTGTTTGTACCTTATATGTCATTATACTAGTGAAACTTAAATATAACTATTATAGTATATTTTGTTGTAGTTTCACGGAATTAATAATTCTAAATTCATTAAGAATAGATTAAAATTTTGATTAAATATGTTTTATAAATATTTTCAACATATGTCTTATATCTAATAATTTGAATTTAGGATAAATTACGGTAAGCTTTACGTGGTATAGCCATTCGATCCATATTACTAACCTTTATATATTTTAGAAATATAACTTAAACTCCTACGTAATTTGGCTGAAATGGTAAAGTGATAGAAACCATCAAATTTAATAGAGGTTGACATACACTCGTGTCCTATACGAGTGGTTAACAAAAAATATCAATTTTTCTAAAAAAGAATTACCTTATATAACCAAAATACCCTTTGTTTTCCTACCTTTTAATAAAACTACTACTACCACAATCTTCAACCACTACCACCCATCACCAACCACAACAAGTCCCTTCCCCATCCACCAGCTACTAGCTCTCTCCTCTTCCCAGCCCCTTCCCTTCCTCCCAGCCTTTCTCAACCCTCTTTCCCTCCTTTTTCGTCAGGCTGTCCTTCCATGTCTTTTTGCAAAAAGAAACAAATATTATTTCTACTAATAAAGTGATAAAACACCGATCAACCAAATAAACAGTGGCTAAAGCCTGTCAACTTTTTGTACACACCTGCAAGTATAAATTATATCACATATTTGCAGATGATATGTGGCATTGGACGAGTTATTAGAACTATGGCCCCTACCCTTTCACACCTTACCCCTACGCCTCTTCCCCCTCCTACAGCCCTTTTCCCTCTTCCCCATTACTATTGCAATACCAAACATTCCACCATTAATCTTTCCCCTTCTTCCCTCTCTCTCACTCTTGCAGCCCCAACCATTTATTCCTTGTCACACAATTCTTTTTTTTTGAAAGAAACAATCTTTGATTTGGTTGTAAACATTTAATAGTGCATTTTTACCTTTTTTTTTTTTTTTTATATATAGATAGAAGAAGGATGTGATGAAGGGAGAGTAAAAACGGGTGGTGGTGGGTGATGGAAGGGGAAGGTAGGGCTACATGTTAGAGTTGGATTGTTAGTGGTGATGGCCAATGGGTCAAAAACCCATCCAATTAATAATGGGTTGAGCGTACACATTTAATTTGAGTAAAATTTGTTAGTGTGGATAATTTTTATCCATATTACCTTTTGGTCCAAAATATAGCTATAGTGTTTTGACGTTTATTTTTCCAAAATATATAGGGGCTATGAGTCGGATGGCTATACCATATGAGAGATTACGTTAATTTATCCATTTATTATTTTTAGCATGTATCTTGGATAAGTGACTTACCGATTGAACCAATAACTCATTAGTTCTTCTAAATGTATGGCTTATCCTATTAGTATAGAATATGTACCCCTAATAATATTTGCATAAACAATATAATTCTGGGCAAAGTAGGAAAAAAATTCTTGTTATTTAGAACAAAGACCTAGTTTGTGAATTTAGGGAAGAAAAGAGAGAAAGAGGTTCATGGTGGTCATTAACCAATAATTGAACATCTTAGTAGTTGTTCAATAATAAATAGGAGGAACCCATTTGGAGCAGAAGACCTATTTTACTACAAAATAGAACGCCATGTTTTCTTAATTAATGGGTCATCCTATTTCAAATGGGAGCTTGCTCACACTTCTATCACCACTTCCTCCACTTTTACAGCAGCTAAGGCCACGAAATGATTGTCCCATTGCTTTGCTTCTCTTTATTTTCTTGAATGACGAGCTAATCATGTCAATCAATAGCATCACAAATACTAGCAAGCCACGACGGAGGTGGTGCGGTGTGGATATGCTGTATTGGAGATCACCATCAAACTTGAAAGCCTTTGGGCATTAAGGATGAAGACGAGGCGTTGAGACGAGAGGTGACGTGAGTTGATGAGTGGATGCTGAGTTTGGAACCGAATTAAAGAAACTAGAAAGATGGGGAGGTTAAGAAGTCAAAGTGATTGCAGCCAAAGAAGGCTGTTGGGCAAAAATTTAACATTTTGTAAATTAAACTCTCGCCCACCTTAATCTCGCTCTTACGATTTGGTCGCACGTGTTTTTATTTGTGTGAGTCGGACCCATTCAAAATATTAAATTTCTTAATTATATTCCCTAATTTTAGAGAAACACCTTTTGATTCTTATTGTCAAATAATTAATTTGACTTCTAATTACACAGAACGAGAAGAAGGAGATTTATATAATATTTATACCTGAGTAATATACTCAGGCTGCCAATATAACCATTACCGGGATCAAACCTTATATAGTTGGTGTGAATTAAGATTCACTAATTTTTCGGATATTAAATTTAACCCTTTTTGACTTTTCTGACGAGTTATATGAATTTGACCATTTTTAATTTAGTGAAATTTTAGTTGATGAAAAAACTTCATAAAAGTAGATATTTTGTAGTTATTGTGGCTGAACCCTTTGGAGGGGTTGCCTACGTATTCAAATTGGAATCAAGCCACACGTAGTTCTAGGTGAACTACAATATTTTATATATAAATTCTTTTAGACCTTTTGAGGTAATTGACATTTAAATTGAGTTTGACCATTAAAGGCAAAAATAACTTAGACGAGTTTAAAGACTAGTCCAATTCTTTTATTTAATATTTTTGTAATACATTGAAAGGTAAGCTAGACTTGAGGCCCAATTTAATTCATGTCTTTATTTTTATACGTATACCATGAAAGGTAACGTGGATGCTGAGAGCCAATCAATTTAATTTAAAGTCTTAAAAGACAAATTTAGGTATTAAGGCCGATTGATTTAGTTTTGTGCCTTGAAAGACAAATTAGGCACTAAGGCCAATTAATATGATTTCTTATCTTAAAAGGTAATTTTGGGTACTAAAACTAATTAATTTAATTTAATGCCTTAAAAGGCAATTTTAGCACTATGTTCGATCAATTTAATTTTGTACCATAAAAGGCAATTTTGACAAGATAAGACACTAGGATTAATTTTGTGGGCACTAAGGCTAATTATTTAATTTAGTACCTTAAAAGGCAATTTAAGCACTAAACCCAATTAATTTGATTTGCTACTTTAAAAGGTAATCTTGCGTACTAAAGCCAATTAATTTAATTTGATGGGCATTTTTGGGCATTAAAGCCTATTTATTTAATTTAATGTCTTGAAGGGCAATTTTAGGTATTACGGTCAATTAATTTAATTTAATGCCTTCCTTAAAAGACAATTTTAGACATTATGGCCAATTATTTTGATTTATTGCCTTGAAAGATAATTTTAGACTCTAAAACCAATTAATTTTATTTAATGCTTTAAAAAATATTTTTTTGGCAATAAAGCCGATCAATTTAATTTTGTGTCATAGAAGGCAATTTTGACAAGATAAGGCACTATGATTAATTTTAAGGCACTAAAACCAATTGATTTTATTTATTGTCTTAAATCATTTGGGAGGCAAACAACGCACTAGGATCATTTGTAGGGCACTAAGATCGATTGATTTAATTTGCTGCGATAAAAGTCAATTTTGATAAGATAAGGTACTAGGATCAATTGTAGGACATGAAGGCCAATTAATTTAATTTAGTGCCTTAATCATTTGAGAGACAAAATTTAATTTAAAGTCTTGAAAGATAATTTTACAAACTAGGGTATTAGTATCAATTTTAGGACACTAAAAGCAATTAATTTAATTTAGTGCCTTAAGTAATTTAAAACAGACAAATAAGACATTAAGATCAATTTTAGAGATCTAAGGCCAATTGATATAATTTAATGACTTAAATACTTGATAGGCAAGAATAGGCAGAAAGGAGCATACTGATATTTTCACACCATGAAATGTCAATTCCATTTAATCTATTTTTGGCATTCTAGATTAGAAAGTATTTTAATTTCACAAACAAAAGAAGAGTAAAATCAATCGGGATTCTATTTCCATGAGCCATGTAGAGTAATTTTAGTTAATCAAATTAGTCAAACGTGGACTAATGTAAATTTACTTGACTTTAAACACAATACTTCATTATTCGAATAACATTCTCAATTTGGATGAACATTCCCCGAAAAGGAAAATTTTACCGTCTTTTTTAGGGAACAATTCCCTTATATTTTAAAAGTTTATATAGTACAACATCATGTGTTTTAAATGTTTGTACTATACAAGTTTTTAAAATTAAGAGAATAGTTCCTTAAAAAGAACTCTAAAATTCCCCGAAAACAGATATTCTTCATTCCTTATCTATTTGAAATAGTCCCAAACTCGTCTCATTTATATGAGTCCAAATGTAACTCCAACAACATAAAAATTAATTTAAATTGTTGAGATCATTCCAATAAGGACAAGAGATAAATAAAGAATAAAAGGCGATAGAGAATAAATCTCGTTAGTCCTCCAGTTTTTTTTTTTTTTCTTTGATTTATCTCACCTTGACATGATGATTATTTCAAATTGCTACTAACCTAAGGTTTTTTTTTTCTTTGCCTTCCTCTCTTTTTTAATTGCCTCTCCCTCCGATTGGCATCTGCCCATCTAAAGCCTTTATAAATAGGCAATTTTAATGACCAAATCGTGGGGCTTAGAAGCTGGGATCATGTAGTGCTTTGTGCGTTCATGATCTTGCATGACTTATCCATTGTGCGTGTTTCTTGCTATGGCTATGGCAAAACAAGTGTACAAGTGATCATAATAGAGTGGTTAAATGACCACTTCATGGTTATTTAATCGTGCCTTATCTTTTTTTTCTTTAAAAAAAAAAAATGGTTTAATAGAGCCTAAGAAACTCAAAATCATAGGTAGATCCGGTATTTGATTTCTTGTAAACCCTGTGGTGTGGATTAAATTTATTAGAAAATCTATGACACCAGCGGATGTAAGTAAAATTTTTTAAAATTTAATTTTAATCACAGAATTTACAAGTGGAGTCAAAAATTAAATTTACCTAAGTATTTTCCTTATTCAGTAGGGTGGTCAGGGTCTTTAGATGTTGATTGTATGTGAAAGTGATTACTGATTTCAAGGCAAATTTTGGGAAATGAGTTTTTATATGTAATCAATCAGTGAATTGGTGATATCATGTATGTAATCAATAAGTGAACCGGTGGTATCATGTACAGTTATATTTTTATGGTATCATGTACGGTTATATTTTGAAGGATAAAATTTAATAATTAAATATTTATTAAAATTAATTTATATTTTTCTTAAATATTTAGAAGACGAAATAAAAATTTTATAAAGACAAAAATAAATTAAATTTTAAAAGTAAAATTTATAACTTTTAAAATTTTGAAGACAGTGACCCCGCCGTCCCTAAATCCAGCCTTGATCACGTATGTGTGAATGAGGAACCGAGGACGAAGAGAGGAAGGAAAAAATGAGCTAGTGTTAGAATTTGAGAAAGAGATATTTTTTGGTTGGGAGAATTGGGGAGGAGATATATGGGTATTTAGGTAGGCAAATATTTAGATAGATTCGGTTTTTGACCCTAATTATAGATCTTATGGTGTGGATTAAACTTTAGAGAATCTATGATTTTTAAGGTTTAATATCGACCACATGCTCTACATGATTAAACTTTAGACAATCTATGACATCAGCTGATGTAAGTAAGATTTTTTAAAGTTTAATCCTCTACAGGTAGGGTCAACAATTGGGTCTACCTAAGTATTTGCCATTTAGGTAATGACTAATGTTATGCCTTTTGTTAGGGTAAGTTTGTTAGAAAATACTTAGTAGACCCGATTTTTTACCTTGACCTGTAAACTTTGTGATCAGTATTAAATCTTAAAAACTCTTGTTTACATCAGCTGATGTCATATATTCTCTAAAGTTTAATCCAGACCACATGATCTATAAGTGGGGCCAAACACCGGGTCTATCTAAGTATTTGCCAAGTTTGTCACTTTGTTCTGTCATAGAATTGATTGGAGTAATGTGAGAAAAATTGATGATTTAGGCTGTATATTAGTGCAATTAAAAGTTCAGGAGTATTTTGCAAATAGACAAATTTCAGGAGTTGTTTGCAATAAATGCGAATAATATTTATAGGACTCAATAAATTCATTTCAATAATTAGACACCAAACTCTCCTCGTTAGCCGTTACTACTACAGAAATTCCGACCCACCTAACTTAGATCCACCGCTCGCCACCGTCACCGCCGTCTCAGCCCTTTCAAAAAAAAATCCCCTTTCACAACTCACGCCTTTAATCAATCAACTATTCTATTCTATGCCATGACTTCCATCACATGTGTATATTCCTTCTCCGTAAACTGAATCCTCTGTTTTATCAAATCCATTTTTCATTTCCCAAAACCCATTCAAAACCCAATCTCGCATCCAATTCAAAACCCTAGTTCATAATAAACATTCTCTTCCTCTAAAAACCCTTGCATTTTCACAAAAAACAACCGTTTCCGCGGTGGTCAACCATTCTCCCAGGCAGCCTTCGGCAAATCCCATTATTGTTATTGATAATTACGATAGTTTTACTTATAATCTTTGCCAGGTTTGTCAAAATTTTCGGATTTTTTTTTTCTTCTGGGTTTTTTTTTTGTAGGAATATATTTTCTTGATTTTCTGAATTTTTCTTTAATTGTTTTTGTGATTTTTGAAGTATCTGGGAGAGCTCGGGTGTAACATGGAGGTGTACCGGAACGACGAGCTGACGGTGGAGGAATTGAAGAAGTAAGATTTTTTTACGTGTTTTGGAAATTTTTGATTGTTGTACAACTATTGGTGCACAAGGTACAACTAGGAGTGCACGTTTTGCTTATGGGCATTGGACCTGATGTTTTTCAATTTCCCAAGTTTTTGTGAAATTATCAAATTACCCTCCATGTTGATTATTAATGATTAATCAATATACCATGCCCTGTATCATGTGCATGACCATTATGCTGATGTGATGGATCCTTTATTCTAGTTTTTGTGGAATTACAAAATTGCCCTCCAGTATATGCATGTTGATTGATCAATCTGTCCTGTATCGCGTGCATGATAATTATACTGATAATTATACTGATGTGATGCTTCCAAGATTAGAAGAATGACTCAGTCCATTTGTGACTGGAGTCGACTCGGTCGGGATCGGGTGATTTTAAAGACTCGTCCGAGTTGACTCACGAGTCAGAAATCCTCAAAAATTTTCAGTTAAAAAGAAGTTAGACAAGAATGATGGAAGTTATATGTGGAGTTGCCTTTTCGATCTCCTGCCATTTCTTCCTTTTTCTTTTCTTGTGTTCTTCGGTTGCTTTCCTTGCAGCCAGCCCAACCGGTGACTGTCCTTTTTGGTTGTGGACTTTGAATCTCTTATAGTGGCTGCATTGCATACCTTCGATGTTAGATTTGCAGGAAGAAGGGTCCGATTCTTCACTGCAGCAGCCAGAGGAGACGAAGGCACCAATTTGATTTGGAGTAGAGCTCATTCAAAGCCAACCAATACCTTTTTTACCGGTTATGATCTGTAATGGGAAAATTACTCTTTAGAACCGAAGTTTTGAGAATTTGTAGAAAGGCCCCAGTTATTTCTATTTTCCTTCCCTCCGGCATTTGTATATATACTGTAGTAGTGCTATATTAGTACCAATTTATGAAATTCACTCGACACAGTATATATTTTCATAAAATAAGAAAAGAATCGATAGGAAAGTAAGCATATACGATTGTGTGTACATATACATAACTAGTACATTAACTTGGGTAATAATCCTATGTACTTATACCAATGACCAAAAGACAAAAAAAATGCAAATACTACCTCTTAAACAAATTACAATTAATCCACAATGCTAAATAAGCTGCCTAATAAATATTGGTGGGAAATTTTACAGTCCCGTTAGGTACCATTCTGGTGTAGTTTTGAGAGATGTATAATATAATATGATGTGTTTTAAAATTTATAATTTACAAGCATTTAAGCACAACAAAATGATTCCGTTACGGTGCAATAAAAGTTTCTAATATTATAACTAGTTTGATTTATTTATTTGGGTCCTGAAATGTTTGATTGGTTAATAATTATGCTCATCAAATATGATGTGTTGTTATGTAATTTAGTTTGATAATTGTGTTTATTATGATGTTATATATTTATTCCATAATTTTTTAGACATTTTCCATAGCAAAATTTTTGTATAATTTGTTATGCCACCGATACAGTGAGACCGATGTGGAACGATACTACCCGCGACCGTCACCACGATCGCGATTTTGAACCATGGATGGGTCTTGTATTTTTTTTTTTAAGTTTTTGTGAATTACCAGATTGCCCTCTAGTACATGGTTGTTGATTGGACCAATCTGCCCTCTATCAAGTGCATGATTGCATGCAAAAGGGTAATCTAGGTCAGTTCATTGTGCTGATGTGATGAATTGTTAAATTTTGGAAGGCCCTGGGAAATTTTCATTTTGTTTTGACTTCCCTACTTAGTGGGATTAAGGCTTGATTTGTTTGTTTGTTTTTTTTTGTTTTTACTTGTATGTGATTTTTTGCAGGAAAAAACCAAGAGGGGTTCTGATATCTCCGGGACCTGGTGAGAACAAATGTTTTTAAAATTTTTTTGGAACTTTTCTATCATGATTGTTGTCTTCACATTTTAATTTGGGTTTTAATTGAATGAATTATAGGAACACCTCAAGATTCAGGAATATCATTGCAAACAGTATTGGAACTGGGACCAAGTGTACCATTATTTGGTGTATGTATGGGGCTGCAGTGTATTGGGGAGGCTTTTGGAGGTAGCTTTTTTGAAATATGCTTCTATAAAACATCATTTTTATCAAATATGATGGTCTTTCGATTGAGCTATTTATCTTGCTATTAGACATGCCATCAAGAATAATTCCTGTCATTTTGAAAATTTTTAGCTGTTAAAAGTTGGATGTTGTTTTGGAACAGAAGATAGAGGTACATTCAAGAAATTAAATCAGATTGGTTTTTCTTGGTTTTATTCATGTCTGCGACGTAGGATAATTTGGTTGCTATGAGGTGGATATCTTTAATATGATGTTTTATATGCTATCTTTTAACATTTGGAAATTCTATTGGTACTTCTGGAGATAATCATTTAATTATTTCTTCTGTTCTTATTCTTCATTGCTAATGTTATCAATCGAATAGCACAGACTGGATGTATGATCTTCTCTCGCGATGCCTTTTAGCATGCATTAAATTGCTATGTGATTGTATCATATGGCGTCTCAATAACCATGAGGTTGTAGGTTTGAAATATTTTGCCGTTTACCATTTGGATGCTAGAGTTTTCAAAAATGCATTTGTGCTGGAATATAGGTTTGAATCTTTGAGGACAACAGAGCCACATATACACTTCGTTAGAAACCTGAGCTTGTCATTGGCTTCTCCAGAGAAATGCAGTTTAAATGATTTTCAATTAGGTTTTGATCTCTTTATAGGCACACATCAGATTTGACTTAACTATCTTTAGTGTCACTTTTATAGTTTAAGCACCTTTTTTTCAGTGTTTCAAAATGCTTATTCTCCAAAATCCTCTCTCATGGCTATCAAAGACGTCCTAGATTGGACTGGTGATGACGTCACGTGCATCACATCAGCATGAAGTCATCCTTCATGTATCTCTTTATGATGAATTACTACATTCTTGATCTATCATATCCTTTTCAAATGATCCCTCATAAAGTACGCCGGCTAGTAGCAAGCAGTGGGTAGCCAGCTGTCAAACATACATCCTATCTGCTTTATTTGAGCAACTTACAAAACTTCCATCTTGGTTCAACATTCACTGGCCAATAATATTACAAACTCTTTGTTATGCGCTTTCAAATTGATTAAAGTTGCTTTTCCGTCATAAGAAGTCTTAAATTGAGGTAAGATAGTTTGAAAAGATCCAATCTTTGATCATTCAATTACACATGCTTGAAGTATGAAAACTCATGGATAAGTATGCTTGCTCATGCTTGAAGTTGCTTTTGGGGCACTACGATGGATTTGGGATATGACCTGATGACATGATGAACCTTGCTTAATATATGTAGCTCTGAGGATTGTTATTCAGCCAATTGAGTCTATATTGATTTTAGGAAAGAGGTGTAAAAATTTCTGTTCTTATTGTGTATTTATGATACCCTATGGATTTGGATTATCTGGTGATGCTTGTTCTATGGGCAGGCAAAATAGTGCGCTCTCCTTTTGGTGTAATGCATGGAAAAAGTTCTCTTGTATATTACAATGAGGGTGAAGAAGAGGGCTTGTTAGCAGGTTTATCTAAGTAAGTTCTTTTTGTTTATTACATCCACTTAGTTTACTATTGAACCGGTTTCATGTGTAAGTTCCCAGTTGATTTGTAGTGAATAATGGTCCCATTTTATATCTAAATGTGATTCATAGTGCCCTCAGTGCCAAATGACTAAACCTTCTTACGATTCTTCCCTTAGCGTGTTGAAATATTAAATGACTTGTAGTTTGACTTTGTTATCCAATAGCTATTGTCATTATCACACTTTAGAGCTACAATAAATTATTCTGATCTTGCCCTCAAGATTTGCCTTCGTGTCTTTGGCCCAACAATTAGAGAACCAGCAAAGCTCATTGCAGATGTGGCGTGTGAGATATAATCTAATTGATTTGAAACGTGAGATACCATTATTATCGCAAAGTCTGAAGTCATTTTGTAATACCAAACTACAAACTTGGTGTTTGACCATTCCACTTGTTTTCCATCTCCGTCTTATCTTTGACTATCACCAAGCTGCTCTTTTAACTCTCTTGAGCTCACACATGCGCTCAGACACACACACATACAGAATTGGACAGAAGCCCAGGATCTTGGCAATTATAAGAACATAAGGAAATTAGAATCTCTCTTGGTAGAATTTATCTTGTTTGAAGGGACAAATGCTGGCAAATCATGGCAAATCATAGCATGCATGGGATTCCAAAGATATATAGGTTCAGTGATGGAGTGACCAAATATAAGATGTTTTCAAGTTTGCTACTTTAGCAGGCTTGCTATGTTGAGTACGATAAAATTTCCTCAATTCAGATCCTGAAAAGGATTCATCAACCTTAGTTTTAGTTGAAGATGAACAAATTGGTTATATATTGCATTGTCTTTGTACATGACTACTTTTGAGTTCAGGCACCATCCTGGATTCCCTTATATGCTGATAGGTCTTTTGTGCGTGTTTTTATTTTTTTATCTTCCAGCCCCTTTACTGCTGGTAGATACCACAGCCTTGTGATTGAAAAGGAAAGCTTTCCTAGTGACAAACTTGAGATAACTGCTTGGACAGAAGACGGGCTGATAATGGCTGCTCGTCACAAAATATATAAGCATCTCCAGGTACATGAGAAGTTGATTTCTTGTTTTCATGAAAAGATAAACATATAGAAAAAGACAACATTGTTCATGCACAATACACGTAGAAAAATGCACACTCATGCATGCATATAGAGACATGGCTTGATTTCAGAATGCACAAAATTCAAGGGGAAAAAGGACACGGATTGATTTTGGAAACTTCAATAGTGTGGGACCCTGTTATAAGCTTTCCCATTTATTTGTAAGGTAAGTTTTCTGGAAAAAATTTTCTTGTCAGTTTGCCATTATTAGCAGGTAATAGGATCCAATTTCAGCAACTCCAGGCATCCCTTTTGCTAAAAAGTAACTAAAAGTAACTAAAATATGACGCAAGATGATCTAATTTGAGCAAAGTGCCTATTTGGTCACTCAACTATGCCCCGGTTGTCATTTTGGTTACTAAACTTATTTGGTGGCCGAAAAGGTCACTAAATTTCTAAAATGCGTCGCCATGGTCATTGTCCATTTCTCCGTTAATTGCTCCGTTAGTGAGACTGCATGTGTGATTCACATGCATATTATCTGGGGCATTTTTGTCCAACTACAATGAAGTAACACTAATAAAAATTTGGGTCAAAATTAGATGATAAAAAATAAGTATAAATTATAGGTGAGGTCTTACCAGAAGATACAAAAAAATTTGGGTAAAAAATTGAATAATTTTAATTTACTAAATTTACAATCTCCGCCATTCCCAACCCATCCTCCAACCCCCAATCCCCTTGTTGACAGTTATAGTTGACGAATGATCTTGATCAATATTAGTAGCACTTGTTAATTATCTTTTCATCCTCCCGCTCTCCTTCACTTTACTCCAGTCCACTCTACTCCATTCTTCAATTCCTCGCCGAAAGAAGAAAAACTCATCTTCTCCGGCAAGCCACCATGCCGAAACCCATCTTTCTACTTCCTCTAAATCAATTAAAAATGCCAGTTGTTCCATCCTTATCTCTCACTTCACCTCTCATTTCCCACTACTAAAAAGCTCCAAAATCAGCATTTCTTTTCCTCAAATTCACAAAAAATTCTCATCTTTTTCCATTTCTGAAGAAGGGTTCTTTCTTGTGGGTTTGGTTCTTTATCTACCGTGGCATGCTCAACGACGTCGTCCCCCTTTATAGGGAAAGTTGGATGCCATAAACGAGAAGGCAATTTTTCTTTGCTATCTTTTGGGGCAAATCTTGATGAAAGTGTGATTCTTCCCGAGTTTTGTCTGCAATGCTTCCTTTTGTGGTGGCCTAGACTGCAATGGCTGCTCTTTCTTACCTTTCTACTTTCACTTGGTGAGAAATCTAATCAGTTTCTTTGTGTATTCTGACTTTTTCTATTGGATTCTGAATTTATTTGGACTTTTGGAAGGTTTATATAAATTTGATCATATGTACTAAATTGACGGGATGGGGTGGGGATCTAAGATGCTGTATAACACTACAAATCATCTGGAAACACACATGAAACCGGTTCAATAGTAAACCTGTCTAGGGTAGCAGGGTGGGGTGGGGGAGGGGCTCAATTGGATCTGAGTGGGGAGGGGGGTTGGGGTGGAGGATGGGTTGGGGGTGGCGGAGATGGGGCTGGGGTGGTGGTACCATCCTACACTGTCTCTTATATGGTTGTTAAGAGAGGAGAAGGATGGTGATGGGTGAGGAAGATGTTGATGGTAAAGTGTGGCAAAGGTGATTGGACAATTTTACCCCCACTGAAACTTATGTGACATACACATGCATTGACTAATGGAGCAATTAACGGAGAAATAGACGGGGTGACCACGGAGACACAGTTTTAAAAGTTTGGTGATCAAAATGACAACCGGGGTATAGTTGAGTGACCAAATAGACACTTTGCTCATCTAATTACATATATTTCTGGAGGAGCAGAGTAGAACAAATCAATAGTCAAAAGCAAACTAATTGCAAAACCTGTTAACCTACCTGTATAAGTGTGAGGATGCAAATTTAAAGTTGAAAACTGATTTTGACTTTTCAAATTAACCAAACATATACAAATGGTCACATATAGAAACAGCCACCACTCTCTCTGTCGTCCTATTCTGCTCCTTTCTCCATGCAGCTATGGATGTTCATCACTGGTTTTATGTCCTGCATGCCCGATTATTCTTCTTCCATCTGCTCCTATACTTGGCTTCCCGTAAATCCCCTCTAGGCATCTGTTTGTCCAGCCCTTCCTTTCGAATTTTCCATCACTTAATGCAATTAAACTAAAGAAGGTTTGCTTTTGCTGAAGAGTGAGAAGTGAGGTATTGGTAATTTGAGTACGTGCATCTATATATTTGGTAATAAAGGCACTAGTTATTGGAGATGAACAGTATGCAGTAGAATTCATTCAAGTGAACTACATTACAAACTTTTAACGTTAGGTTGTTGTTACATGTAAGGCATGCATAATGCATCTCATATCAGTTGTAAAATATGTGATGCTAGGCAAATTTGAAAAGATGCACGACCTATGAGGTAAAGGTGATTGATTAGATTGTAACAATAGACAACATTTTCCTATCTCTGATCATATTTCCTGATTTCGGTTTTCAGTTATAGTTGTGAGAGGTGTATCGGAGTTCTTCTTCCTATAGGGACTTTTTTATCTTCTTTTACGTGAAAGTTCAAAAATTCAGACAAGCAATAAACATGGAGGACATGATTTTAGTCTTACGCACATCTCTTTTAAGCTCCCCCAACCCCACTCAAGATTTAGCCCTTTTCTAATATGATTTCTATCTGGTATTTTTATGTCAACCTGATTGTTTGCTTACTGCCCAATGCAGGGAGTACAGTTCCATCCAGAAAGCATTATAACAAATGAAGGAAAAACAATAGTTGGTAATTTTATCAAGATGATTGAGAGAAAGGAAGCCGAATCAGAGACGTAAATGCTCCAAATCTGCTGATAATACATTGTCTAAAGCATCATATTCAGGGACTAATAAACGTCAAATTGACTGTTCTGCACTCACCCTGTATGGAAATAAAATTTGATCATTTGTATTTTTTTCCTAAAAGGCTAAGTGCCTTCTGTAATTTTGTTGGAACAATTTCTTATGTTTAAATCCTGGACAAGACAATTGGTAAGTTTCAGGAAGTATTTTCAAGTTCAAGCATTACATTGCCAATTTTGTGTTAGATTTTCAGATGCGCCAATAATACCTGAAAAAACTTGGGGTAGACATGGAAATGCATATGGGAACTTATGGGAATTTCAACTGTCTCTTATACACATCTAGATGTGTATAAGAGACATGCCCCAGAGACAGGTTAGAGCAGTAAACGTTTGTTTATATCCTTCCCTCAAACATTTGACACTGATCAGCTAATACGGAATTGATCATTAGAGTTCGATTATAAATGCGCTTAATTACTAATAGTTCTAGCAATTTGGAAGTGGTTTAATTGCTTTAGTCTTTGTTCATTAAATACATATGAAAGAAAGTCCTAACTGAAATATTCAGAAATTTGACCATGGATGAAATCAACTACTACTATCAAACCAGCAAAACGTACCATAGTTTTTACGACCATTCTGCTGAATTTTAAAGTTCCAGGTCAACATTGAAATTTTCCAAGTTAGTTATTTGTCCTTGTGAAATTTAATCCATGGACATGCCAACAGACTCTGCAGTTTCAGCTGTCACAATCTACTTCTTTGGATTCCAATTTTACCCCATTGAAAAATTTGTCCTCAGAACATGACAAAGTCTGACCCTATTGAACAGAAGGCCTCAGAGATTTTGGTTATCGGAAAAAAAAAGAAAATAGCTTATAATACAAACATTCTACTGCATATTGATAGAAGATCATAATAATTTCATAACTAATATCCCTTTAAACAATTGAAATCCTATACCTAATTACGGCATCAACCCTACCACAAGATTATATATAATAAAATCCCAATCTTTTAAATATGTTTATTGGTACAGTGGGGGTGTGAAAAGTACTCCAAATGATGACAATTTTAAATTGTGCATAGCTAAAGGCAAAACATCAATAAGAACATGGCTCAGAACCTCAAGGTATGAAATATAAACATACCCCATATCATGATGATCAATGACTCATAAATTACCATCACCCTCAGTAAATAATCGATATGCTCTTCTCTCATTTTTATTTCTGACCTTTTTTTTATTAAATTTTTTTTTTTTTTTTAAATTTTGTGTAGTATACATTGTGAAAAAAACACAAACCAGACATAAAGGAAGGTGACAATGTAATACTAATGACCATATGTGACAATGCAGATACTACTACAAGATGTTATAGACTTTCTCATACAGAGGATGCCCCTCCCTGACTTGATTTGCTCCGGTGGTGTCGTTTGCCCCGGCTACGGTGCACTCCTCCAAAAGTTACAGGGTCGAATGCACGCAGGCGTTCGGCTTCCTTAGGATCAAGGACACATTCAGGCGGAGGAACCTTGTACCGAGCACGGTCGTAGCAATATGAGTACTGCATTTGCTTCTTCCTGAAATTCTCCATTTTAGTTCTTTGTTGAGGGGTGATTCCAGTAGGGACTGAATCGTGTTTTTCAGCATTGTCACACTTCGATGACTGTTCAATCGGATCAATGGCACAGCCATGGAGCACGAGGTCAGAGAATTTCGCGACGTATGGGGCATATTTGTAATTGACTCTGTATCTCCCACCATTTGTAGCCCAATCGGACCCATCCCATATTGTTGCATACAAAGACATAGGCTTAGAAGGGAAGTCCCCACCCATTGCTGCTGTCCTTTTGATCTCTCTTATGGGGACATTATCAAATCCATAAAAGCTGCAATAAAAGAATAAGAGACACCAAAACAAACAAAACAGAATTAAGGTCTTGATCACAAGACACCATAAATGTACATTTAGCATGACCAAACAAAGCAATATCAATATGCGGCCTCACTAATTATAACAGATGTTTGATGTGGGGAAGAGGTGAAAAGGTAAAAACTGTACAGTGCAGTAAATTCATTCTGTAAAAATTCTGCAAAAATTTCTAATTTTGTTAGATTTTTTCCAGATGCCAATTGCTACCACGTAAAAGCAACTAATACATGAAAATAATTAGGAAAGAAGGAAAAGAGAATCCAGAAATGTACAATTCCCCTGCATGGTACATGGCATGCACACATACAAGGACGACAGAAATTATTGCTAAAATTCAATATCATTAGGAAAACAATAACAGATAACACTGAGATGCAGCTAGGGGAAATCATGAGATAAAATTCAACGAAATGACTCTCAGAACTGAAAATAAGTGAAACAAAAGAAAAGTAACAACTTTGTTAATAAAACAATCAAAATAAAAACGTATAACTATCCATGGCAAGAGCATCTATTACTTAAATGGAACGATAAAAAAAATTCCCATAAGATCCCTTATGCATATAAATTAAGAGATTCAAGGAGACGGTAAATATTTATCACTTGGGAAAAAATAAAAAAAATCCTTTACTTGGTCTTTCCATGATTAAGATGTTGAATCATAAATTCATATTAAAAAGAAATGTACTCCACAGATAGCATCGATTTCCTAACTTCTTAGTATACGAAATTATTGTTGAAATAGCCCATATTAGTATAATCAGAACAGGAAATAATAGAGGAAAGAAACAGAGCCATGGATAGCATGCATTTCCAAAAAAGGAAATGCTATAGATTGAGACATCACAACAAGGAACCTATAAAAACACAGGTGCACTAGAGATTACTACAAGATTAGACCACATGCAAGATTTCCAGCAGAGAATCAGTCAACAAGAAGCTGTTCCAAAGCCAGCAAAGTATGCAACTCAAAATAGGAAATTTCAGAGAAAAGAGGATCCAGAAAATTTAGGATGGTTTGGTTTTGTATCCTTACATTATCTGATCCTCAGTCCAGAGGATACTGTACTGATGAAAATCTTCAGAAGGATCAAACCAAAGCCCATATCTTTCTTCTCTGCCAAAACTGGTGCTACCATTTCCATAAACATTAGTCTGAATTCTCCAATCTTTACCCCTTATGTTTCCCAAGAACTCAAAATCCACCTCATCATGGTTCTTTTCAAACATGTCACCATTTGACATCTGTCATCCATCCACAAATAAAAAGCATTAGAAAGAAAAGAACTTAGCAAACCAAAAAAGAAAAGCATATAAATTTGCAATCCCGAAAATTAAAACTTTATCAATAATAATACTATTTTCATCATGAAATATTAAATATATCAAGAAACTGTTTACAAATCCACCTTCTCTCATCATCTTAGCAAATTTCTTTTTCCCTTACCATAAAATCAATACCAACCGAAGGAAACTTCAACAATCACGTCAAGGAATCATAAACTTTAAAGGCACTACAGTACAAACTTTTATAGTTTTAAAGAAGAATTTTCCAAAAAGAAAATGATACTTACTAGACAAATTTCCTTATTCTTGAGTTTAATATACTCTGTATTACAACATATTAAGAGAATAAACAAATTCAAGAAAATCCATCTGGGATTGATCAAGATACAATTTTTACAAGATTGAAACGTGAGTTTTCTTTTCTTTTTGAAATTTTAATATTCAAATGAATATGAGCAAAAGTACTGTATGGATCAAATACTTACATAAAATGCAACAACAACACCAGCTGTGTAATCAGCTGGAAGCTTTATAGAAGCACTGAAAAAGCCATGAAAGTAAAGGTCTTGTGAAACAAATCCAGAACCTATAATCAACAATCCCAATAACCCAAAAAAAAAGTCAGAATAAAGTTCCAATTTTTAAAACAAAAACAGGGAAATTGAATAAAAAAAAAAACCTCTAGTCATCCGTTCTTTCATCTAAAGAGAGGTGGACCGATTTTCCATCTTTCAGAACAATAAGATTGTCATCACCAAAAAGTTGAGAGTACCCTTCATCAAATGAAAGAATAGGAAGATTTCTTGAAGCCCCACAAACCGAAACAACAAAAGAGACTAATACAAAAAATCCCACATGACAATTCACCATTTTTTTAACAAAAATAAAATAAAAAAAAGGACAGTTTTCAGCTTTTTTTATTTTTTTATTTTTTGGTGTTTTTCTTTCTTTGATCAGTTCTGCAGAAATGGATGTGTATTAGTGTGTATTAGTAGGATTCTTCTGGGTGTTTCTTGGGGTGTCCAGTGTGTGTTGTGTGTGTATAAAGAGAGTTGTGTTGTGCAAGTAAAAGTGAGAGAAAGGTGATATGAAGAGACCGAGGAGAGTGAAAGAAAGAAGAGTGAAAAAAGGTTGATGGGTAAGGGAGACAAGAGGGGTGATTATATTGGGTGGTGAGACTGAAAGGTGTGAGCTGTCATCAATGGCATTAGACAAAATTTCAGTTAGAGAAATTCTGTTGTTTTTTCTATTTTTTTAAGATTTTTTTTTTAATTTTTTTTTATAGATTGGGTTTAATTATAAATTAGTTATCGATTGAATATATGTAATCACTTAAAAAAGATTTATAAATTTTCAGCCCCAAATTAATGTTAAGGAGGTATTTTTAGATATAAGATGGTGTTACGAGAGCGTAATATTTGAAACAAATTAATTATATTTTATTTTAAATAACAATTTTTTTTTAATTAACTCATATATCAAAAATACGTGTTCAATTTAATTATGAAATTCTAGTTTCTGAAAGAGTTTCCAATGTGTCTCCTTCGTGTTATAATTAATTTCATCAAAGTTATAATCTCAAGGGGTTTTGGCTCTTTTAATATATTTTTATTCACTTTCTTTTCACACTTATTTATATTCCTACATGATATTAGTTTTTTTTTTAATGCTAAAAAAGGAAACTAATTTTTTTTTTTTTTTTGAAACCATAGATACTGTAATTCAAGAATTTAGCATCATGAGTTTTAAACTACAAATTCCTACTTGTTTGTTTTAGAAAGAGTGAAGTCATGTTGTTTGCCATTAGATTTAGGAGATTGTCTAATCTCCTAAATGAAAAAGTGATTTATCCTAACCACTTGTCATAATTAAGTATTTCTTGTCACCTTTTTGTATCATATAAACGTTGAAATTGGAATAAACGATTTTCTATGGATATCTATGTGGGAAATTGTGCATCATACTTATTTTATTTAATTGAGGATTATACATTAGAAATTCGTATCATATGCCTTGAAAAAATTATACCACGGCTAATGCCTCGTTGAATCAAGAGACTTCTAAGCAAAGTGAATTCGGATGAGTGATGACCTCTATTAGTTGATGCTAAGAGTAAAGAGAACATAAATAGTATAGAAAGAATATAGCCATTGTCATCTATTGCAAGAAAAGATGGTTAAGGAAAATGAATGAATTGATTATTTTTATCAACTTTATTATACACCCATTATTTGTCACTTTAACCCCTTTGAGGCTTTAATGTTTGAATATGAATAAAGCATCCAATTCAAATCTTAATCCTTAAACGAAGGATAAAGTAACAAAATCATCATAAAAGTAAAGTAGTATACCTATATTATACTTTAATTCATCAAAACAAATAGATTTATCTGTAAATTACCAAAGAAAGAAGCATCTTTTTTATGTCTAACACTAAGAATGCATTCATATGGACAACTATTGTTCAAGATATTATTTAGAATATATAATAACTTTTGAAATGTGATATATGTGAGATAAAAAGTTAATTGAAAAATATACTAGAAAATGATTACAAAATATTATTTAGAGAATGATGAATATTAAGAACGGTTTAAATAGAGCCAAAAAAAAAACTATTAAATTAAACAAAAATAGTGAAGTAATTTGAAAGGCATGAATGATTAGGGCAAAAAAAAAAAAAGATGGATAATGACTTTTGAAATAGAAAGATCATCTCCTTTCAGTTTTTTCCCTGTATTATTATAACTTTCTAAAATTCAGATACTTTACATAAACCTATTAAATTAAACAAAATAGTGGTGAAATAAATTTAAAAAGCTTGGGCAAATGGACAGCTGGTTGCTTGAATAGTGCCCTTATACCAAAAGTAACCTCAAATGTTCACTAAAACTACAGATTTGCCCAACCTTTAAAGCATTAATAAGAGTCGCAGAAGCAAAGGGCATTTAATGGAACAAACAGGAAAAGTGGAAGACGCTCTTGTCAGAAAGCAACGCGTGTACTGAGCGTGGAAGGTACGCGTTTTATTCCACGTGGAAAGTTCTGATAATATTAAATTCGCCGGAAAATTAACGTTAACGATGACTGAGGAGTTAGTGGATTGACATTGAACTACTACTTTGTCGTCGTCTGTCTTATGACGTGTCAGTTGTCGTCCACGTCAGACCACTAGCCGTTTCCACGAGGGCCCTAAGCTCAGATTCGCAGAAATTTATGGGGTTTTCACTGCGATTCTAACGTCCTTAATTTTGGGCTCAACTTTATGAGTAAATATTCAGATAAATTTGATTTTTTATTTTATTTGTAAATTATATAATATAAATTAAATTTTAAAAAATTTATAATATTAATTGATATAAATAAAATTTTTTAAAATTTAATTCTAACTATAAAATTTATAAATAATATCAAAAATCAGATTTGCTTAAATATTTTCCTGCGAGATGAAACACAAGGGGAATCCACTGCAGAAAATTCTAAAATATAGTAACCTCTGCCTGGTGAAATTGTTAGTACTGTTTATTGTCTCGATTTCAAAATAATAACTATCACTTTTAGTTAGTGTATATATATTAAATAAGTTATTAAATTAAATTAATTTTATAAAAAATATAATTCAAAATGATTAAATTATTATTTTATATTAATATTCTAACTATATAATTCTCTATGCTAAAATAAAAGTTAAAAAAATATCATTTAATACTTTCTTTGTTTTTTAAAATGACAGATAACATAATACAAGACAAATTATCTAAAGTGACATTTATTTTGAAATAAAAAATGTAACTTTTTTGGTCAACACACTAAATTTTTATGATTTAATTTTATTAAAAAAAATTTAACTTTATAAATTTTAAATTTATGTATATTAATATTTGATAAAAATTTCAATTTTGTTAAATAAATTTCATTAAAAATTAAATTAAATTATATAAATTATTAATTATAAAATTTTTATATTTGACAAAAAAAAAAGAGTCAAATTACCATAAAAAACTAAAACAGAAGGAATATTAGTTTCTGGCCACATGGTATAGTATTGTTTCCACTCAAGAATGGCCCCAATCACCCTCAAGCTGACAAGGGCATAAAAAATTTCTATGTTTTTTGTATGTACCATCCAACATACGCTGCACAATTACATATTGGGAGAAATCTCTATTCCTTTAAAAGAACTATATTTTATTGTATTTTAACTTCACATTTGGTACCAAGGATAGATTAGAATAGATAGATCATGTATATCTTATGCAGAATTGATTTTTATACAGAATTGACAAAAATATTTATTCTTATTTTAATATTTAGTAGTTTAAATAAGAAAAGAATGTGAGTTTTATTTCATAATTAGTATAATTTTTTTTAATGTTGAAATACAATGGATTTTAAATAAAACAACTTTTCTCGTTTTTGTTTCTATTCACGAACTATTTCTACAATTATGAAAATCTTTACGTATTTTGCATTAAAACTAAAAAAATTAAAAAATTATATTAATTTTTTTTTTTTAACATTCGAGTAATAAAATTGTACAACTTAATTGTTTGAAGACAAATATAAATTTAATAAATTTTTTAATTTTTTAACAATATATTGTATAATCTAACAATTTATGTTAATGATAAAAAATTATAAATAACTATATCATGCATTCAAATAATTATATTATACAACTTAATAATTTATCCTAATGATAAAAAATTAAAAAAAATGCATATTGAATTTATTTTACATTCAAATAATTAAATTATATATAGGAATCTAACTAATTACATAATATCTTATTTATTTATAAAACAATAAGATTACAATTATGTAACTAAAAAATTGAATAAATTTGAAAACAATTAGATAAATTTGACATCCCATAAATTTTTCTTTTTAAACAAAGTTAGAAAGGACTTTCCTCAAAAAAAAAAAAAATTTTTTTTGAGGAATGGCTTTTCAGGATATAATGGAAATGAGCTTTTCTTGTGGAATGACCTTTCCAAATTAAACTTCCTATATCAAACATGAAATGGAAATAATAAATTAAAAAGGTCTTTCCATTTCAGACAATTTTTGTGTATCAAACGTAAGGTAAAAGTTTATACGATAAAATAATATATGTTTTAAAAACTCATTAGAAACTTTCAAGTACAACAAGATAATTTTCTAATGCAATTATAGAATTTTTCTATATATCGACATCATTTAAAATTTCCCATCTCAAAGCATATGACGATCTACAAGCAACACCAGATAGACTTAGAAAGGCAACACAGTAATTGGGAGTCAGAGGATCCATCATACCTCCCAATATCATATTTTGGTGAGTTTACTATAAATCTTGCCCCTATTTAGGCAGCCATAATATTTAGTTATCCTTTACCACTATTAAATGAGATTAAAAGGATCCACATTAAGAATGATCATTTTTTTTTAACTCATGTAATAACTTTATCTATTAATAGTATTACTACATAATCTCTATATTACAATAAAATATATTTGTTGGATATTATTTTATATTTTACTTTGATTATTTGCTTGGAAAATGAAGTGCTCACTTTGGCCCCATGAAATATAGGCTATTACAACTTCATTCCCTTTCTATATTTACATAATTCCATTAGACTTAAGGGTGTTCATTGATAGGATGCCTGGTCTATATGGTCAATATTAGATCCAGTCATGTGAGTATTCATTAAAAGCGAGTCATGTGATCGGTTACCCAACCAAGTCCATGACATTTTTTTAGTTTAAAAAATTTTAAAAAATAAAATAACTACTTAATATTAATTACACAAACATTTATTATAAATAGGAAGGGGATGAAAAAAACTCATTAATATTATCCCAAAATATGTAAAATTAAACAATTATATGGATTGGATTGGGTACTCGCTGGTTCAGAGGTTCTCGACCCGCTGCCCAATCCAGTCATCTTGAAATCCTATCTGCTTTTCGACTCTTTCATACTAAGCGTTCGAGTATCCTACTTTTACAACTCTAAATAGATTGGGTCAGTATATTAGGGATGTTCATTTTGACCCACCAAAATAAATAAATAAATAAATAAATAAATATATATATATATATTATTTATTTATTTATTTATTTTGGTGGGTCAAAATGAACATCCCTAATTAGACTTAATTACTACTAGGTATTACAAGGGCAATATAGGAAAAAACTATTTTAGTACTCACTTAGTCTCTCACAATTTTTTATTTCCCTTTTTATTTTACATGTATCACAATTAAAAAATTATTATAGTACTAATTGTAAATAATATCTCAGAAAATTTTCCTAGACATTTGGTGAGGGTATTCATCCCTGCCATTTATAGCACATATTCTCGTCGTCTTGATATATTTTCAGGATAAAGTGTAATTAATTAAGGGCTATATTTGTTTATTCACCAAAATTTAAGACAATGTTAGAGTTGATTATTAATTCAGAGACTGTATCATTATATATAATATTAGAAATTAAGGAGGTGTTTGGTTCACATTCGGGAATCGGAATCGGAATCGGAATGGGAATCATAAACCCCACTATTGGTATGGGTTTATATCATTCCCCCTTTCTTGTTTGGTTTAACATAGGAATGGGGTTTCATTATGTTAATAAGTTACTCAACTTGAAACCCATGTCACAAGTGGGGAATGAAAGTAGGTATTTTCTAACACTTTCATTCTCATAGAATGATTCCCATAGTGTTCAACCAAACACCATCTATGGGTATCATTAACTTTGATTTTCATTCCCCCTCTCATACCCATAAACCAAACACCTCCTAAATTGTTTTAACGTCCCTAAAGATTAAGGGGAAAGTGCAACTGTGTAATTAACCCTTTATATGAGCGCATGTTACGCCAAATTATACGGATACTAGTAAGCTGCGCGGATGACTCGGTCTACGGAGCATGAGGACATATATTTACGGAGAATTTTATAATTATTTTAGAAAATTATTTTATTGATTTTAAAAGTTTACACGTTATAAGTTTTTAAAATATATAATATTATACTATATAAATATTTGAAATATAAAAAATAATTTTTTAAAAAAGATTGTAAAATTTTTCTATATTAAGATGGATTAATCTAATTTACATACGATTGCACCATCTTTATAGATGCATAACAAATAATTATTTTTTAAATTTTAAATATTTTTAAGTAAAATTTTAAGAGTTGATCTTTCATACATTGTTACGTAGATTAAGGTTCTTGCACTCCTATATAAAGGAAAATACTTAAATATACCTGATTTTGGGGTCAAAATATAAATTTTGTGATTAAAATTAAATTTCTACTTATATTAATTGATATTATATATTGTATATAATTTAATTCACATTACAAGATATATAAATATGGTCAAAAATTAAATTTATTTAAATATTTCTCATATAGAAAATTATAAATTCAAAATGATTCGAGAAGACCACTAATATGTTAACAAATTCATAAAAAAAATAATATAATAAAAGTTTGTCACATACTTTAATCTTTTCAAGTATTGATTGATAGAATAATTTTCTACGAGATCCCAATGTGCATGGTAATTTGTAGCTGTTGCTGAAAGCTGATTCCACTGCCTGCCTGTGTCTTGACTGCCACTGGCTTGGTAATTGTTGATACCTTACAAATGCACACGTGAGCTGCAAATTCAACACATGAAAGCCTTATCTCGAGAATTATTAGCAGGTCTAGCAAATACTCACCGTTGATGTATGCCAAAAAAAAAAAAAAAAAAAAAATTAGTTGATGATAATCGTTTCATATTTACATCATTGAATTTGATTAATAAAAATTTCGTTCAATTACTATTAATTTGTGACACTCTCCATCACTAATGATAAAAATAAAAGAGATTTAAAACGAAATACAATATACTGACTTGTTATTTTGTGAACCAATATCATGGATCTTGAATAAAAATAAGTTTGCTACAAGTTTGTTTTCCGCATTGCATCACTTGCTAAGTCAGTTTTCACATGGAACAATCCCTATTTACCCTATATTACCTATTCAAAGATTACGAATCACTAAAACAAAAAATAATTACAAATTACTGACTTTTCCGACAATAACTATTAGGTATAATGATTAAACGTTGATTACCTCCAAACTTGTAATTAACTGAGTTTGCAAAGTTATTTCTAGTTAAGTATCTCCGTCCAGCAAATTAATGTTAATATATACGCGATGGAATACACGTGACTAGGAAATTTTAATGCTACTGTATATACAACGGAGTAAATATACCTATGAAAGAATGATTTATAAAATCATAAATTTAGAATTACTTATCAAAATTCTATTTTACGTGATAAAATCATATTAAATCACCAATTTTTAATTTTAGATTTTAAGTAGATTTCACTCCTTTTATTTTAAATTTAAGGGTTAATAACACTTTGCCCCCTGAACTAGATAGGTAATTACACTTTGCCACCTGAACTAAAAAAATTATACTTTACCCCCAATCACATGATTCATCTTTTAAAATTTTATAATACCAAGTTAAATGACTGAAATACCCTTAGTATTATATTTTGATTTTTTATGTATTTAATTTGATGTTTAATACGTATAAAATAATTAAGAAAAATAAAATATAATAACAAACTAATATTATAATAAAAATTATTATTATAATAAAATATATAACAAAATATTTAGGGAGTGCAAATGTGATAAAATGTCGAATTATATTATATTTGACATTATAATTTGCACAGGTTCATCCAAATATTAAAATTGTAAAATACTAAGGGATATAAAAAAAATCACAAATTTTATAAAAATAATATATATTGTCTTATAACACAATATCTCTAAAGAAGAATTTTCAATAGAAAATTAGCCCCTCTAGGAATCGTTTTACCATTATAATTAAACATTCAAATTCGAAATAATATAAAATGAAATAACAAAATTTAAAATTTTGACTAAGACATATATTGATATGGATTATATTAAAATATTATATAATTTATTTTTCATTATTTTTAAATAATTATCACATCATTATCAAATTTTAAATACAAAAATCAAAATATAGTGCTAAAGATATTTAAGTCATTTAACATGATATTGTAAAATTTTTAAAGAATAAATCATGTGATTTGGGGATAAAGTATAATTTTTTTAATTCAAGGGAACAAATTATTATTACCTACCTAATTCAGAGAATAAAATGTTATTAACTCTAAATTTAATAACACATCATTGACTTTGTCATTTTATTATGTTGTATACATATGTTGGTAACTATATGCAGTCCTCGTACCGATTTGAACAATAATATCGAAGATTAAATGTCAGAAAGTTATTAGGTATGCAACTTTTATTTCTCCTGCATTAATATTTGTTGCTGATGTTGACCATGTCTACCACCGAATTGACCAATGAAGAATAACTTAGTGCAGTTGGAAATTTTACTCGAGAAATGAAGAAAATTAAGTAGGAAAAAGATATTATTGTGTAGGTCTGGATGTAAAAATGGCCCGTGAAAGATTTTAATTCCCTGAAATCTTGCATGGCATGGCATGCCAAAAATGGATTGTTCTATGCTTTTTCTTTGTGTTTGAAATTTTAGCCACAAACAAATTGATTTTTTCATCATAGTTTCGGGCAAAATAGACAAATTGGTTAGCCGTTGCAAAAGTAAGTGTTGTAATTAATCAGTATGCTTCCTCCTTTCTCGTGGAAGTGTTGAATTTTGGTGCCATATAGCACTGTCAACTTGATTGAAAAGTTACCAATAATTTGTCCTTTTTAATGTATACAAACACCGAAATAACCGAAACTTTGTCTAGAAGTTAATGGTTAAAAAAATTCTAGAATTTGACAAACAAGTGCCGATTAATTAGATGATAAGATGCATCTTATTGGTCAGGACAAGGTGAATTTTTTTAAATATTTGTAGTATATAGGCAAAAAAAAAATTATGTATGCTCTTCAACTTTGTTAAAGTGATCTATCTTGTCACTTGGCTACAAATACAAATTAATTTTTTTAAAAAAATTCTTCGATGAACCTCTAATATTTTTCTTATTCCTCTCATACCCTTATAATCTTTCTAAAAATTTCTGTTAAGCTAACGGTTTTTTTTTTGGGTTCTTTTTCTATATTGATAAGGGTTAACAGATATAGAAGCTCCTATAACTTAATTATAAGCCCTTTGTTAATAAGACTGTATTTATGATTGATACATTTTAGTGCCACTGGATTTTCTTACTCTGCTTATAGCCCATAAGATGCGCTTAGGTAATTGTTGCTTTTCTTGTATTTGATATTTTGTGCATACTTTTGGGTAGAAAATGGGCTTTTCGTACAAGTATGTTTTAAAATTCAATAGTATGAATAAGAGAAATTAAAACTGATGGAAAATAAAGATTTCATACTGGTTGAAACTTGGTGTTACCAAAATGTCTAGCTTTTAGCCTTTTATAATTTCTCCTATTTTATGAATGACATTGAAACATTAAATTGAGAAAATTACATGGAATCTTCTTGTCGTTTGACTAATGTTAAAATTACATCCTTATATTTGATAAACTCACAATCAATCACTTTGCAGCTTAAGTTAAAATAAAATCGCTAAATATTTTATTAAGTGACAATTAGGAGGTTAAAATTTTTTTATTTAAAAAGTTATTTTGGTCATTCAAAACATTTAATCAATGTTAGTTATATATTTTAATATAAAATACAAACATTCCTTTCGGTGGAAGGGTTTTTTTGGGCTATGGGTTAAGGGTATTTTTTACTTTCTATACAATTTTGTTAAATTTTTAACTTCCATCAATTCTACAAAAAAATCCAAGTCACAATGCGTTGGCTGTAAAATTTACAAAATGTATGAATATAACCTGAATATTAGCCAAATCTGAATATTAGCCACATCACAAGAAAGTTTCTTGTAATTTACCCCATTAAATGGTGATAATTTCTAAAGCAGATGATATTCATACTTTAATAGAGAAAGTTTAGGACATAAAATGTTTGATATTCGAACTATTCATAAATTATTTGTTCCGTTTAGATAATTATTATTTATGATATTATTTAAAATATTATTGGAATAATTTTTGCAGTAAATTTTTAGATAGGATATATGTAAAATAAAAAGGTAATTAAAAAACGTGTTATGAAATAATTACAAAATATTATTTAGAGAATAATAAAAAGAATTTCATTAAAATTTCGAACTTAAACCGAAACATGAACCTCCTTGGATTGTATAAGAGACATCGAAAAGAGTAGTTGATCAAATTTTATTAATTTTTTGTTATTAAAACAATCTATACAAACAATCATTTTTTAAATAATTTGTACATGCTAGAGAAAAAGTATTTTTATTCACAAACATCAACTGTAAAATCACTTCGCTATAGAACAAATTACCAAATAGGATCTAAAGTAATATAATTATGTGACGCATACAATATCACGAATAGCATATTAATTATGTCTAAATTTATATGATAGCAAGCCCAATATTCTCATGAATTTTATGTCATAATAATTATTTTATTTTAATAGTTAACTTTATATTAAAATAATCAACTCTTAAAATTACAAAAGATGAACCAATTTTCAACTTCTTTCTTTCACAAGATTTGCGGCAAAAAAAAATAAAAAAATAAATAAAGGTCACCATCGGATTCGGACTACGACAAGGTTGAGGGATTGCCGACGGAGAGAAAAATGGTACAATAGTAATTTCGAGCAATTTCCATGGGTATTATAGGTAATTAGCAGGGAATAAAGCACATATTAATGGGACCCAAAAAACTCTTTCAAAAAAAATTAAAAATTGGGTGTGTGGTGGACCAGATGATCGTGGGGTCTTGAGTCAATCATACTGTCACACGTGTCAGAAATGATCTGTTAGATAAGTCAAGCTTTTCGTCGCTGACGTGTTTGACCAGATATGGATTGCCACGTCAAGGAATGGTCTAACGGGCTAAACACGCAAATTAAAAAGCGGCTCCTTTTTTTTTTTCCTTTTAAATAATGCAAAAAATGTAGAGGCGAGTTTAAGGTGTTTATCCGTTTCAATTTCAACACACGTTGGCAAAGAATATAAAACTTAGAAATAGACAAACAAACCCTCCCACTCTAGTGGCACAAAATAACACAACATGTACCAACTTTATAACATAATGTCATAAATATCTTAATTCAAAAAAATATATATAGTCTAATTAGATGATGTGATTTGATTTTATATAATGTATTTTTTTTCGACCAAGAGGTCTATTATAATATACCATAGATCTAATTTATATAAAAAAATTTCTCAATTCATGTGGTCCTTGAACTATTTGTATATGCAAGACAACATAATTAAGTTCCATTTTATAATAATTTACACTATGTTAAGATGGTATTTTTTTTTTAAAAAAATAATATTTTATAATCATTATTTAAATATATTTTTAATTATATATATATATATATATTACATTTTAAAAAGTTACTTATATTATAAATAATATTTCAAATAATGATTATTCTAACGAACCGTGTCTAGTACATCTTTTTTAACTCGAAGTAAATAAATTTGGCCTTGGAAATAAATTTTCTCTTCTTTTGTGCTTGATGATTTTCTAGTTGATGTAATTGCTTTGTTTTGGATGAAAGTATATTTTTTTACTATTAAAAATTTTAGACATTATTCCACGGGGTAAAAATATATTTATACTATCCAATAGGACTCGTACATTGTGTGAAAATATGTATACATAAGTGAATTACAGACATTATTTTTATTTTAAAAATTATTTCACTATCTTTGGATTTTAAAATTAATTAGAATAGATGATTATTTTTGTCCTTCTCTAATTAAATGGATTTTTAATTGATATTTTAAAATTCCATTTTAATCTTATATGGTTAAATTTTGAATCCTTTTTAAAGTACATCTGATACTGGTTAAATAATTTAAGAGTTCCTTTAATTTTTATTAATATTTTCTATGTTCAATACATCTTATCGTTATTTTTCTGTTTTAAGCATAATTTCTACATTCAATACATCTTATCGTTATTTTTCTGTTTTAAGCAAGAGACTACACTAATTTAATTTTTGCTAGGATTTTTTACACATATAAGATGTTAATTTTGGAACATAAACAATTTTTATTTTTATTTTTTTTTTTTTTTATAAATTTGGAGTTTCAAATTAATGGATTCATTAGTTTGGTGACTTTATGATCACGTCCAGAAAAAATATTTAAGCTTATACTAACGTTGTTTGTATATCTTTATTGCTAGTAAATTTCTACACTCGTTTATCTTGTTGGGAAAATCGTCGAAATAGTTGCTCAAATTTTTACTTTAGTCAAAATAATTTCTCAACTTTTTTTTGTTAGTTAGGATAGTATTTGTCAAATTTTGTTTTTTTTAACCAAGACAGCCTTTTTGTGGTGTAACTACAAAAAAGTCTTTTTTTTATAAATTTCACATACACCTCCTGAAATTTAGTTATTTTTTACATAACCTTCATATAATTTAAAATGAAAAAAATAAGAAAGAAATTAATTTGAAAGGGTGATGAAAAAGAAAAAGAAAAAGAAGAACTTCAAAACAATTTTAAAAAAACGAAACATTTATTTTTTTTTTTTTAAATTTATAAATCCTAACTCTTCTAGATTTGTATCTACCGGCTGAAATTGTTACTAAATTTAACTTTAGAACCAACTCTTTAGCCACCCACAGCCACCCAAGGGTCTCCCACCCACCAAACACCAGCAACCACTTTCCAGCCCCACTGGCAGATTCCCTTAGTCAACCACTAATTCTTCTTTTCTAAAAGTTGGTCCTAAAATTTTGTAAAATTTTAAATTAGTCTAATGTGGAAAACAACTAAACTATAAGGGGTGTATGTGGAACTTAGATCCCAGTAAAGAAAAGGTTTTATAATAATTCCATCACAAAAGGACTATCTTATAAAATTTTATAAAAATTGAAAGACTTTTCTGACTAAAAAAAAGGGTTGAGAAACTATTTCTGCAATTTTTCCTATCAGACTTGAAGAAAGTTTTTTTTGGTGCTTTTGTTAAAAAAAAAATAATAATAATGTCCATGTTATAAGTTGTAGAATATTTTCTTCTATTTTTGAAAGTAGCTATAGAATACTTATTATGCAGTCCCTTATTTAGGAAAATTTTTGTATGGACCACATTCATTGCATTCTTGATCCAAAATACTCCACATCAAAAAGTGACGTGATGTAAGTTGCTGTAGAGAGTTTTAGACTAAAGGGCCATAGCATGATCCATATAAGAATTTCCCCTTTATTTATATTCATATATGTCACTAAATCTACTAATTGAGGAGTAAAATCTAATCAAATATTTAAATTCAAGGGGTTAGTTACTAAATATGATTTTATCACGTGGATGAACCATTTTGACAAATAATCCTGATATTGTAATTTTGTAAATCGTTTTCTTGTTGGATAGACTTTTGGGTTGATTAATTTTTTTATTTTTTAAATTTTGTTTCTCGAACAGTATGTACTCCTGGGATTTCAAAGAAATAAGAATAATTCAAATTGGATGCGACTGTGAATTCTGACTTTTTCCGAGCTTAGGTAACTTAGACAAAGGGTTATGACCATAATAATATTAATTATTTTTTTCTGACTTTCTGATCTATTTTCCCCAAAGACAAGTTCGTCTGAATAACAATTATTTAAGATATTATATAAAATAATTATTGTAGAACTAAGGCTCAATATTTTTTCCTTCTTACAAATTTTTATGCAATGGAAAACTTTGGCACCCTTATTGTTTGAGAGCCTTTGATACCAGTCAAACCAGAACTCGTGAACCCTACTGCGAATAAGCTACATAAAGCTTGAATAAAGTGTTATTCAGCATAGAACCTGTGAATGGAAAAGACCCCACGACGGCTGACACCATGTTGAGTGTGGCTCAAGATTTGACAAAATGAGTTTTTGCAAAATCAACTGATCAGTAATCACATGTTTTTTCCACCAAAATCTTTTTTTTTTTTAAATTTATGAACCACCTTTTGACAAATTGTTAAGTCTGGAATAACAAAGGATCCATACCCAATCATTCTTTTCTGAATTAAATAATCATACTTTTAGCTATATTAGCATTCCAAGAAGACATAATATGCAGTACGCGGTATAATAGTAAGGGAGATCATTATTGTTACATTAGAAACTAAAAAGGGGGGTCATATGGATATCATAAACCTCCCATTGTAGAAGTCTGCATTAAGAAATAATGATAAATAATAGTTGTTCAACGGATCATTATTATCCATTCAAAAAAATTTCTTGGCCTTGATTAATTTGATGAGGTGATGATAAAGAAAAAGCAAATGAAGAATTGATTGCTTACCTAATTCATTAGTTTGGTTTAGTTCATTGTATGTGCTTCTAAACTTTGGATTCGGTAGTTTGTGAGGAACACCATCAGAAGAGAATATAGGATATGAACAATAGGATATAGGTCTAAATTTGGCATTTTTAGACATATGGATATTTTTCTTTTCAAACTTCCAAGCATCAATACTTGGAAAAAGAAAAGAAAAACAAGCGGATATTTTCATTGAGTCGCTTTCTTGGACATTTATCAAATGTAGGATTCATGAAGAAATATTAAAGAAAACCTTGGCGTCTAACTTAAGAAATATTTATGTGTATTTAATTAAATGTGGAAATATGTAGACGGCTGCGAAACGCAAGAAAATATACACATATATGCATAAAATTATGTGGATAAAATTTTACGTATATGCATAAAATTATGTGGATATGGACCAAAATAAACCACCTCTCCATCAGGTCAAAATCTTTTAATGGTGATAGACTGATAGCTTTGCTTATAATGCTCGATCAACAAGATAAATGGCATCCAGTTGTGAAATATTTAAAGAGGAGCTAATAGAAAGGGACTTTAAAGCATTCCCCTCCCCCCCAAAAAAAAAAAAAAAAAAAAAAAAGCATTCCCAAAATTAATATCAACCAATAATTAATATCACTTCACTATCACACATAAATACACAGTTGCACATACTACCTCTCTCATTCTAACACACACATTCCATACTAGTAAACTATTTACTTGTATTAAAAAATGATATTTAAAAATTAACTTAACACAAAAATAAATTATTATTATTATTTGAACCGTATAATATACACGAAGTAAAATATTATATTGAATGCTCAAAATCAGTTAATTATAAAAAAGACACAACTTTATGATTGAACAAAATAAGATTTCAGTACTTCAATTTTAGTGCGAAGATATTAGAATTCAATATTCAGTTTTATTAAATGCCCCCTAAGTCTCTTATATTTTTTGAATATGTTTTTGTAAATTTATATTCAATCTCTTATATATTCATAGTTTGTGTATTAATGTCACACCTAAAATATTTTGTAGTTTTCAATTAATTTTTTTTTTTTTAGCTTCAAACCAATAGTTCTATGTTTATACAATCAAGTAGCCGTTGGTTTTGTCATGTTCAGTTCATGAATGAGACGAAACATTTTAAGATCAAATAAACAGAGAAATTAAAAATAAAAAATGCCTAAAGGCAAAGAAGTGAATCTTCCACTCCTAAAAGATCTTTCGGGGGTCAAAAACTTGTGCAAGTAATATAAGGCCGGTTTGTGGATACCATCCTTCTTGTCTTGTAGTTCCTTATATATTGGCATACCATTTTACAGGAAATTTAATATTTTTTGTTATAAAATCCAAATTAAGCTATTTTAGTCGAAAAAACTATGATACACAATTACCTAAAAAAAAAAAAAACTATAATTCACAATTGGTCATAAAAGAATTCATAAAAGATTTCATGAAGTATGTAATTGGAGTATACAGCCTTAATTAAATATTGTGCGTGTTGGAATTGAATAATTATAGAAGCCTTTCGGTGTGCCAATATACAATTGCATGAGCTTTTTTTAGGTGAGACATGTCTGTGAATGCCAATCCTATCGATCTTCTGGGCTTAAAATATTGTTATAGGACGACAACAAAATCTCCCAAAAGGATCTCTTTGCATAAATTACTTCATTACTCGAAAATGTCAAACGGGTATGTTTGGTTAGATTGAAAATATTTTTAGAAACTTTTTTAGTTTTCGATGTAAAAATATTTTATGTAAAATATTTCTAATTTTCTTTTCTTTGACTGAAAATAACTTATGAAAATTTTGAATTTAAGTTATTTTTCGGATAATTCAAGAGTAATATTAAATTTCAAATACTTACTTTTAGAATTTTATTTTCTAAATGTATTTTTGATTTTAATTCTTGTCCATTTGTTTTTTTCTTAATCATGGGTTCCACAAGAATATAACTATCATTATGAATATTTTACTATTACAGTATACTATCATTTAGTTTTGAATAAAATCAATCTTTTATTAACCACAATTACTTGTAAGGTATTTATTACCATTGTTATAATTTTTTTTTTAATTTGTATTCATAAAATTAAAGATGAAACTTTGTAAAAAAAATTTATTTCAAAATATTTTCATTTTGTTGGCAGAACGCCGGAAAAATTGTATGGAAAATATTTTATATGATTTTTCATCCAATCTAACCGAACACACCTAAATCTTTTTTAAACAAGAAGGTTCAAACATAATTTAAAATGTTAACCAAACGGAAACATACAAAGATGCATATGTTAGTAAATATAATTTGTAAACCTTTAAACTTGAAAATTATGCACAAAAAAGAAGTGAAATAATTCTTCAGTCTAAAATCAAAATTGATATAGATGTTTTAGTAAACGGTTCCCATTAGCTAACTAATGAGGCCATGATTTTGTGGGGTGTGAAAATATACTTTAGAAGGAGAAACTAGAAAAATAATCCTGCATAAATTTAGCTTGTGATTAATCTATATAATTGCTTTATCCATATAAGATTCCGCATAGGCCATGAGATTCCACACTGAAAAGGAAAAGAAAACCATGAAAAATATAATCCAACTAAAAACACTTCTAAATATAAAAAATAACAAAGTGACAAAAATCACTTATATATTATCAGGTTTTAAAAATAATAATGAATTTCGACTAAATATCTAAATTCATAAATTGATGATTTAATATGTTTTTTCTATATAGACTACACCCTGCCTATATAATATTGGATACTGGTATTAAGTTTCTGATTTAAAAATTATTTGCTGTATTATAAATAGGAAAAATGATTTAATAAATCACAAATTCAGAACTAGTTATCAAGGCATTTTACATCGTAAAATTATAGTAAATCACTATCTCTTGATTTTAGATATTTGATCGAATTTCGTTTCTTCTTTCTCAAATATAATGATATATTAGTAATTTTATAACTTTTTCATTTTGCATAGATGTCATCATATTAAATAACAAAAATGCTACTTAATTGTGGGGTTCCTTTTGCAAAATTTTGGTCTTCGTAGGCCCTCCCTTATCGTTTTATTCCCGACCACTCGAGCACAAAGACAAATACTGGTTTAGTGCAGGGCCTATACTTATGTAAATTCAATTTTTACCCTCACATATAGACCCAATAATGTGAATTAAATTTTAGAGAATTTATAACATCAGTTGATATAAGTAAGATTTTTTTAAAATTTAATTTTGACCACAAGATTTATAAATAGAGTAAAAAATCGAGTCTCCTAAGTATTTTCCTTAATCATAACAAATTAAACATATTTATCTGTCTGTCTTCTCAATACACTTGCACGCACTCAAAGAGGATTTGGACCCATGCATTTGGCAATTACGAATTGTCCAAAATTTGGAGTCTACAAGGCTTACTGCTCAACTTTATTTAAGTGGCACAGATGATCTCACGTTACTTATTTTATGTTCGAACTATTTTAGAAGGGTATTAATTGAGTATGAGTTGTAAAGTACTCTAACAAATTTACAAAATTGATTTTGCACACTACATTTGCGCTATTTGGAACAATAGTTTTAGTGGTAATAATATCACAAATTGCGATTTTGAAAGTAAAAAAAATATTCAAATAAAACTCTAATTATAACTCTGTTATAATAGAGAAACTAGAGAATTTGAAAGATAAAAATGATTGGATACAATGGATTATTTAAATATATAGAAGAATAGTTTGTAAAATCCTACGATATATGTGTTCGTTAATGTGATATTGTTTAGCGTATTCTCCTTGTTCAAGTCCTTTAAAAAAAAAAAAAAAATCTATTTTTTCCTAATGAAATCATTCTCTTGTGTTTTAACTATTTACTATATAAAACTAAATTCGTTAAAAATTTATACTGTACAAACACTTAAAATAAAATAAAGTAATTCCCTCATAGGATCACATAATTCTCCTACTTTTTTACATAATTAATTTTAGGAGTTATTTGCTTTGCATTCGAGAATCGAAATCGGAATGAAAATTATAAGCCTCACTATCGGTATGAATTTATGTCATTCCCCTTTAATTGTTTGGTATGAATAAGGAATGAGTTTCATTGTGTTGATAAGTTCATAAATTTGAAACTCATGTTATAAGTCCAAGGAGAATGAAAGTAGATATTTTCTAACACTTTCATTCACATAAAATAATTCTCATAATAATTAATCAAATAACATCTATGAATATAATTAACTTTAATTTTCATTCCTTCCCTTCATGTCCATAAACTAAATCCCTCCTTAATCTTCGAATTGCCAGCGGCCAAATACGGACGAGGTGAACCATGCAAGTACTCTTCAAGCCAACTGGCTATATGTCTAGTTCTATCTTATTATAATCAATATAAAATTGGTGGCTTAATTCAAAAGGTCATTATTCCTCAAGACAAACCAAAGAAAAGGACATTATAGTAAATCAATTCTCCTCATGTTGCCTTCAAAATTGTTACTTTAATAGATTTGGATAACTAAAAGTCACGTACAAAATTAATGCTTACATTTACATATATATGGATGCTTTCTTTCTCAACGTAATGTGATGTGAATTGGTGATTGCAAGAATAGTTGCCAACTTGGAGTTTCATGAAAAAGAAAGGTAAGGGGCCTGGCTACATGGAAGGGCATAGGAAACAAAGGAGCATGGATATATTTCTTACAGTTGTGAACAGTCAAGATTGTATTGGAGTGATTAAAACGGGAGATCAGGCAAAGGATAAAGCCTTGTGGATACTATGAGAAACACACAATTATACATATCCATAAGACACACATATTGGCGGAAGCATGAATTACATCTTGAGGGGCAAGACTTAATATGTATTTATTTATAGGGACTAATTATATATATATATATATATATATATAAATTTTATGGGATTAAAATATAAATTTTATAATGGTGAAAATAAAATTTTCAAAATTTTTAAAGATAAAAATTAAAAAATTAAAAAATTTGGGAGCAGTTGCCGGCGTGTTCCGCTTTAAATCTACCGTTGCTTACAAACTCATAAATATATAATCATTTAAAACTAAAATAATTACGTAGTATGTATTTATACCTTTTTTTTTTACATTGTTAGTGTAGAAAAGTTTAATCAATATATACTTGTATTAAATCTTTCGTGAGTGTAGATATTTTTTTTTATACAAGTCTGTTTAAATACATAGAATGTGATTATTATTAAAATTATAAATGTTATTTTGTACATGTGTCCTATACCAAATACTAAAAAAATTTTATACTAACGGTATAAAAATTATTAATGCGGTATTTATTAAATAAAAGTCTGTGAGCATATACTTAAAATTGCACTAATACCTTATATCCATGTAGATATAATTATAAGAGTTGAGAATAGGTATAGTTACCGAGGAGCTAATTTACTGCTCAGTGCTCTCAACCATTTTTATTCTTTGTTAGTACTCTGTTGTTAATTTCTCATAATTTGGTTTTAGAAATTGTATTAGATTCTAATTTTTTCATGATTCATATATATAGCTGTTTAAAGTTTTAATTTGTACGTAAATGTCATATGATGATACATAAAATAATTCTCCAATAAACTAAGTTCACGTGGTATATAATTAATAGCTCATTAAGAGTAATTTTAGCACTTTTAATAAATTAACTTCAAAGTTAGTTAGTTTATCATCAGTTCGACACTTATGCCGATTGCATAACCGCCAAGGTCTAACCAAAAATGCTAACCATTAAGATTTGACTGATTAGACCCTGGCTAGTCAAGGATTCGAAACCTGAGCTGATATCTATGAATAATGTCTACCCTTTCATTATCAAACAAAGATAAAAAATATAATAGATGAAAAATATAATACTAAAATCAATTACGTTATCTCTCTAATTTCTCTATATAAACTAAACCTAATTCATCATCATACTTGACAAGTTGAAATTATGCTAGGAGAGACATGTAACATGTGATTTTCACTAAGGATATAAAATAAATTAAAGTTCAGGGTGCAACTTGGTGTAAACAACCTTGCCCTATAGTTACCAAGAAATCTTTTTATCATTGAAAATAATTAAAAACTAGTTAAAGTAGTTTATCTTTCCTACATAAATGTCAGTGTTTAGGCGTATATATTTTATCAATTTTTTCTTATTTTTCGAAATAAATTTTACTTGTATATATGTCCATCTTTTCTTCCACTCACAAATCGTGTTGAAAGCTCCAACGTTGAATAAGCATTAAAGATCGGTGTTCGCGTGAGAGAGTGGCAACAGACACGGTCCCATCACATGAAATGTGGTGAGGACTAAGATGATGAATTTGGGGCCAAAGAAATTAGAATTTATTGCAATTGATTTAATTAGGATAATACTTATAATTTTGGTCCTATTGTGAACATCCCATGATTACTTACAGGTTGGCTAGGGGTTTGACATCTTCCACCACCAAAAATTGCCATAATTTGTGTATCATTTTAAATATATGATCCACTGAACAAATATCCACCCACCCCCCACGGCACTCCACACACACAGGTACAAAAAATAAAAAATAAAAAATGAGGCTTCATCTATTTATCCTAAGGGGAAAAAAGAAGAAAAAATATATATCATTTCTGTATTCTTGTGTCGAATTGGTTATTTCTCTTTGTTTTTCTAGGATACCATGAGTTTTCTTCGCCCATAATTAGAAGGAAAATTTTCTCCTAGCCCTAGCTAGATCATAAATACATTTATATACCACCTCAATAAATTTGAGAAACGTCCAAATTGTGGCTTAGTTGTCCTAAAACTTTGGTTGATATCTTTATATACTTGGACTTTGGTAGAAACTATAGTAAAATAATTTACAAGATCACAAATTAAAAATTAGTTGTCAAAATTAATCATGTTATAAAATTATATCGAATCACTTATTTTGAATTTTAAATATTTAGTCGGATTTAATTACATTTTCGTGGATTTAGTAACACATGTGGTTTTGTCGCTTTGACCTAACCAATATGGGGTATTCATATTTAACACCCTTTTTCACATATGACTTGGATTGAAACAAAGAAATTGGAGTCCAAGCCGAAACCAGTGAATATCTCTTATACACATCTAGATATGTATAAAGACAAACCCAATACACTAACCAAGAGAAGCATTGGACCAAACCGCAATGCATAAAAGAGTCTAAATCATGTGTGGATGGGTGAACACTTGTAGATAATTCTGATATTATGTTAAAAAATATGAATTTTTATCTCAAAATCAATGACATTAATTGAAGTAATCCATGAATCTTATTAATTAGTTTAAGATCTCGTGACCAACTGATGAGAAATATTTATGCTTAACAACTTGAATCTTTGCATTCTCAAGACCTACACCTTACTTCTTTTTGCCTACAACTAGTAAGCATTTCTCAAAATACATGTTACCCCAATTGAATGCTTATGTAACTTTCCCTGTTCTCTTCCTCCTTACCTTTTTATTTATTGATTTTTGGCAACAACATTGTAGATAATTAAAACACATGTACCTAAAAAAAATAATTAAAACACATGTTCAAGAAAAATAAAAGGATGATATTTAAAATTTTGAAGGAAATCGTGGTCTCGAGAGGCCACCCGTGGGGTGGGGTGGGAAAAGCATAATGTTACTGTGATCATCAAATTGTGATTGAATAGTGGTAACCTAATTAATACTACTTGAAGTCTTGAGCTCAAAACAACTAAGCCACAGTAAGTAACAGAATCAAATTCAATCAGCTAAAGCAAAAAGTAGCACAGTTGTTAAATGAAAAAAGTCACAAAACGAAGTGACCAAACATGCAAAATGTAGTAATGCCAAACCCCCTTTTAACCCACATATCTGCCTTGTCTATGAATTTATCCAATCTGGTTGAAACCATCCAAACTATTGCTTTAATGATAATGGGACGGCCATATGAAAGGGTTTTAGTTTCGATTCTCATTGCCTTCAATCCGTTGATAGTGGGCGATCCGTTAAAATTATGATTGACCGCTGAAATATGTGTTGATAATTTACCCTGACTCTGAAAAAGACGAAAACTTACCATCATTTTAAACTTTTTATTACTGAAAAAAACTGTTGCTTTAATTATACTCGTGTTTCTTTTTTCCTGAACCATTAGGTCTTCGATCAAGTACTGCATGTAACTGGCTGGTGGGGTTGTTTCGTGGACTGACTAGATCATGTGAACTGCTAGCTTTTTGTGATGAATAAAAGGGAAAAATTATCTTTGCTTTCTGCATATGATAATTCCAAGGGAAGAATGCACTCAATGCAGTGAAAAATAATAAGAGGGAAATCATAGACATATACATGCGGGTGTGTCCGTGCTTGTACACTAGGCTTCCTAGCTTTATAAATTTATACGTAGTGTAAAAATGTAAAAATAAATTAAAATATTTAATCTATCTTACAAATAAAAGTAAATTACATGAATCCCTTTTTAATTTCATCATAATTGTAGAGTCTTTAATTTGTTTATTGACTTTCTTTTTCAGAAATATACTAATCTTGCCGGTAGATATACTTCCATGAAGTAACTATTGCAAGATTGACTTCTTTTTTTTTAATTGTTTATTATGTCTTCCCATTTCTTTGATGTTTGCAAGAACAATGTTGAAGATCAAAATTATTTAGGGGATCAACTAATTTTAGAAAAATTAAGGTAGGTTTTTCTTTTAATCGTGGTAAAATTTCAAAGGATTATGATAACTTATATTAGAAATTTTACCATACTTAAAAAACTTCCGTTACTATTAGTTCGAACTTTTAATGAGGAATAAAGTTACATAAGAATCAATTAATTCAAAGAAACCAGTGCATCCATATATATTAATAAAGTGATAAAAGTATTGAGGTATCATTAAATCTGAAAAAAGGGAAAGAAATCTAGCCGAGTATTCAAAATCAAGAATTTGTGAGTTAATAAGATTCTGTCACATGGAGTGGTTTAAGAAAGTGGTCCTAAATTTGTGATTCTGTAAGTGTTAAGAATTGTCTATCTCATACTTTGTCCCACTATCAAATAAATTGATAAAATTCATCCACAAAAATTTATAATTATATTTAGAAAAAATCTTACAGTTCATTGGACAGTGGGAAAGGGAGTGAGATAGGAAGTATGATAGAAAATTATGTGGCTTTTCTGCTAAGGATCCTCCAGCTGGTAATGGGATTCCACATTCTATCTTACACTTAGTCCCATTACCAAATAATCTGTCAAGATTCATCTACAAAAATTTATAATTATATTTAGAAAGAATTTTAGCGGTTCATTTGACAGTGAGACAGTGAGTGAGATAATAAGTGCGATAGAAGATTCTGTGGCCTTTGTGTTAAGGATCTACTATCCCACGTCCTATCTTACACTCTCTACCACTACCAAATAAACTGTTAAGATTCATCTACAAAAATTTATAATTATATTTAGAAAGAATTTTTGCGGTTCATTTGACAGTGAGACAGGGAGTGAGATAATAAGTGCGATAGAAGATTCTGTGGCCTTTGTGTTAAGGATCTGCTATCCCACGTCCTATCTTACACTTTTTACCACTACCAAATAAACTGTTAAGATTCATCTACAAAAATTTATAATTATATTTAGAAAGAATTATTTACATAAGGGAGAATGATTTACAAAACAACAAATTTAGAACCTTTTATTAATGGTATTCCACACGACAAAATTATATTGAATCATCAACACCTAATTTTATATATTCGATCGAATTTCGTATCTTCTTTTTTTAATATAATGACGCCTAATTTAAAATAGGATATGCTTATATTCGTAAGGTATAATGATAAATTACTCTCACTGTTTTTAATATATGTGTAAGGGTATGCCAGACCCCCAACTTTTTGGTGCCTTTCTGCCCAAAAAAAAAAAAATTTATAAAAAATTCGACACTAAATTCGGAAAAAGGATGGTAATTAAGCAATGGTACATAGTTCTATTTTCTATTAGTAGTCTTTAAGCTTGGGGTTGCATATAATTATCATATTTGCTGATATAGATTTGGAACTCGGAGAATTTGATATTTCTTTTATGTTTAGGTAATAACTCAATACTAAACAAACAAAGATATAAATAAATCAAGTTTTATTCTCACTAAATAGGATTTGTTGTATGAATCTTATTACGTCATTACGCTCTGTTGTGAATTATATCCTCCTTAATGTACTTTCTAAATAAACTATATATTTCTTACAAGTTACTCACAAAATTTTTTTCTATCTTTTCTTACCCTACTTACGTTAACTACTATCTCTAAAATCTATTCACTTGATAGGCGCATCTACTTACTGTCTTAACACATCACTAAACCAGATTAAGTGTATTTTTCTCATATTTTCATCACTAGATGCTATTCCAATTTTATTCAGAATATACTTATTGCGTATCTTGTTCATCTTAATATATCCACACATTCATCCTAACGTTTACATTTTTGCTACCCTCATCTTTTATTCATGTGCGTAATTCACTCTCACATTCAAACCCTTAAAGCATTGCTAGCCTAATGACCATTTTATAAAATTTACCATTACATCTTAAAGGAATTTTGCAGGCGTATAATATTTCCGATGCCATTCTCCATTTTGTCCAACCCGCTTACATCCGATATTTAACATCTCGATCTATACAACCATCATTCTAAAGAATTGAATCTAAATATTTAAAAATATCATTTTTACTTACGGGCATCTCTTGATTTCTGATTCTAATCCCTATTCTATACCTATGTGCATCTTACTAATTAAATTTCATATATTTAGTTTTTGATCTACTAAGTTTAAAATCTTTTGACTCGAGTGATTCTCTTCAAATCTCGAGTTTATCATTAACTCATTTTCTTGTCTCACCTACTAAAATAATGTCATCTGCAAATATCATATACTATAATATTTTTCCTGTATGTGTCTTGTAAATTCATTTATGACTAATGCAAACAAATAAGGATTTAAAACTGAATCTTGTTGTAAGTCTATATTTATAGGGTCGCGTCAACCATCATGGTATCCTCCACATCCCTATACATTTCATTTATTGATTTTATATATGGTACTCTGACTCTTTATTTTTTATTTTTCTAAAACTTTCTGCATAACTTCCTTAGAGATTCTATCATATGCCTTTTCAAGTTCAATAAAAATCATGTGCAAATCCTTTTTTTTTTTTTATCACGATATCTCTTGATAAGTCTCTTTAAAAGATATATAGTTTTAGTAATTGATCTCCCTGGTATTAAAACAAACTGGTCATCTGACATCTTAGTCTCATTCCTTAACCTGTGTTCTATCACCCTTTTCTAAAATTTTATCGTATGGATCATTAATTTCATATTTCTATAATTCACACAATTTTTATATCACTTGTAATTTTTAATATCGGTATAAAGGTAACTCAATACTAATTTTTGAAAAAATTATATGGTCCCATTAAGATAACATATTATTGTATTTTAAATACTTGTACAGTTTGGTACAATATTATATGCTTTAAATATTTATACAATAAATCTTAAATTATAACAGTATTAATTGTACCCTTAATAGGACCACGAAATTCCCTAACTTTTATTCCTTTCTTCTTCATGTTTGGACAAAAACCATAGCGATATGATTGAATAAAATGGCTGAAGAATGGAGAAAAGAGAAGGCTTGCTATCATTGGTGCAAGCATTAATATTATGTCTTCATATCTATTCTTTCTCCCCATCAATCCTTATAGCTAGCTGGTTGTATATAATCCATCATGTTTTTGATGTTTTTGTCATCATTACCAGATATTTAATAATACAAATGGGATTAGCAAAGAATTCATGATTCACATATATATAGTGGTTGTCAGCTAATGGCATTCTTTTCTTTCCCGATCAAGCTCACTCTCATGTTCATTTTATCATCAAGTGGACAAAAATGAGGGTTTCATCATGTCACTTTTTTTGGTTTAAAATATCACCAATTGATTCCATTGCAAATTGAAATGAAAATGGAATTTGAAAACTAGAGAAAGGGATTGCTTGGACCACTGGTAAAGGTTTCATTACCATCATTTTGAACCGAAAGATGGATGAACAAAAAAGAAATATAGATGATTTTATTCATTTCCAAGAAAGCATTAATAGGCATATATATGGTTGTTATATTGTGATTAGATGGGTCGATTTGATCGGTCCGAGCCAATAGTCCAAATTAACAAGACAGGTACTTCAGTCTATTTCATAGTGGTAGAGACAGAAATAGATAGGAAAATTCTCTTATAATGAATCTAGGTAATTATAAGAACAAATTGGTAAATTGATTAAATTTTTAGTCCAAGCTTAAAAGAAAAAAAAAAAAAAAATCATGAGTAATGGCCGAGAGATGCATGGGGCGAGTGGACAATAAGGGTGTGCACAAAAATCATTATCCAGTTGTTAAAAAGTTTTCAAGATATCTTCGTTACAATTAGAGTTTGCCTTAAAATTTTGGGAAATACTTGAGTACTAGTCTTTTGAACTCCACTTGTAACTTTTGTAGTGTGAATTAAATCTTATGAAATAAATGACATTAATTGATGTAAGTAAAATTTCATAAGTACTATTTAATCTTGATCACAAGTTTTACAATTAAAGTCGGTAGAGTTCAAAATCGAGTTTACCAAAGTATTTTTTAAAAATATTAAGATGAAAAACATTATATCCATTTAGTGTGCATCCTATAATCCATAATCGTGAACCAGTCGCTCCAAGTGTTGGGCTGTGGTTGTCATTATGGAAGAGTTCCTTGGGCCATTGCGTAAAGGATGTCCAATTTTGAACCTTCAAGAATGACAGGCCTAATCCAGAAGGAAGATTGTCCTCTTTTGGATGGCGTAGCATGTTTAATCATGGGAAACTAATCCATTTGTCAGCTAGTTCTAAATAGCACTGTCAATGGGCCGAGCCGACCTTAGCTAGGCCCGTCTAGCCCGTCAACCGAACCTTACATTGTATTAGTCGGGCTGATTTTAAGTCTGAGTATTAGATGTGATTTAATTATGAGCTAAATTTGGATTTTATAAAATTTAATTCAATTAAAACCAGATCTAGAATGATAATATTTTGTATACCTTTTTAACTTCTTACACACTCTTTTAATATTTAGTAATATTAAATGTTCACTTAAAGGTGTGTGAGACTATTTGGTATATGATATGTTTTCCAATTTTTTAAGGAGCACAATGATTTTTGAAAAGGGATTATTTCATAAATTTCCCCTAAAATTTTTTACAATTGCAAGAAGTTCTCCTACCGTTTTAAAAAGAACACCTATCACTCTTACTTTTACTGTTTACGCTACGAAATAGACCCAATAGAATAAATTTTCCTTCAAAAATTCCACAATACCCTATCGTACAAAAAAAAAAAAAAAAAAAAAAATCTTATGAGCTTCTACCACTGATTGTCGGCTTCTTCTACTCAACACAGTTGACGGTCTGAAGCATATGCTCAATGCCATTTCGTGTTGATCACGGATTTTGGAACCAAAATTTACCAAGAGTGCCATAGAGCTGCCAATTCGGTGGGAGCCCATAGTGACTCCTGCATTCTTTCATCGGTCAAATCAAGTACCAATTTACAAAAATCTTATAGCAAAATGATCCTTAGAGCACATAGAACAAAGATTTTGTATCAATTAAGAAGGCACAACTGTAAGTAAGATGTGCAAATCAGAGACCCGAAACTGAAATCGACATAAGACCACAATTTTGATTCCTAAAGCCCCTCCGATTTCAAGCTTGAAAATAAGCATAAGGCTGGTTTGCTACTATTTAGCCCATTAATCAACCTAAAAAAAAACCGACAAAAATCCATCAGCAAACGGATTCATGATAGGGGTTTTTATTGGGGCATTTTGACAAACAGCTGGCAGTAAACATATAAACAACAATCATCTGCTTAATTTGTTTATAATTTCAACCCAAAATTTTCCACCAACAATATTAGATTGCTACATCTTACTTTCTTCAGTTATAATCCATCTCAAAAACCACTACACATGAAAAGAACCAACAATTTAAAAACTTAAGAATAGAAAAGAGAGAGAGATATGACTTCGTTAAGTGTTCACAGTCAAGCATGACTGGTACATTAGAGAATCACGCCACAAAATGACGGGCCGAGTAGTAGCAAAAGGAATTTGGGCAGAGTAGATGGGGAAGAGAAAAGCAATAAGGCTTTGAGATGAAGAGTAGAGGAGAAGAGGGAGGTGGTGTAAAACCAGTGTTGATGCTTTTGTTTTTATTTTTAAATAAATATGGATTTAGTTATGGAAAATATTTAAGTAGGTGTGATCAAAATTAAATTTAAAAAAATCTTATTTATATTAGCTGATATCATAAATTTTTTAAAATTTAATCCACATTACAAGATTTACAAATACAACCAAAGAGCGAATCTACCTAAATATTTGTCTTTAGTTATTATGTGAGGGGTAGTCGAGTACTTTTGCACCATAAAGGGAAGGACGCATAATTTTTAATATTTAGAGGAAGCTTCTTAAAATTGTTAAAAACTTTAGACGAGGTTTATGAATTTATTCTTTTTGAAAATTTAGCATTTCCTTTTTTTCTAATTGTTGAAAATGTTCAATATTTTCTAAAAGTCTAACTAACAATACCCCTTTGTCATAATAATTTAATCACTTCTTAACAAACTCTACTGATAAGTGCTTGTTTTTTTGTCCTTTCTCCCTAGTCGGTTTAAGAGTCGAGAATCTCATGCTTCTCCCTTTTAGTGGTTTATGGTGCCACCCCAAAAATGGTATGAGAGCCATGACTTTAAAATTTTCTTATTGATGTTTTATGATAGTAGAGACTTAGTAGGTTCCCCAATACAACCACCATGAATTCTGAACAAGAATTTTCTAGACAACATATTTGGTTACATAGAAATCACAGTAGGAAACAGCATATAAAGAGTTTAATTTTAAGAAATATGATAATAAATGTGAAAGATCAGACTTTTTATTTAACTTACTGTATAAGAGAAATACAATATTTGAAAGATAGATTTTCAGTTAGACTAGCTTATGCTATGGATGTTTTTAATATATAAATATAATATTATAGAAGAGCCTTAAAGAAAGTACACTTAAGAACAAAAGCTATATAAATGACAGATATAGAAAAAACAGTAATTCCCAAAGCTATTTTAAGAGAAAGAACTAGTATACTTATGACACAGACTGAAGTACATGGTGAAAGACTTACATAAGGAATTTTATATTATGATAAAAATTATGGTAATTTAATTAGTTGTTCTTTGTATGCTACTTTTTATATAATTAAAAATCAGAAATATGGATATATTTATGAGATTCATTTAATAGACTTACCAGATTTATTTTTTATATTGCCAAACCAAACAAATTATAATAAAATATCAGCAATTAGTATTAGACAATGCCTAGAATTAAGCACACAGCATAAAAAAGAAATACTTAGAATTATTAATTCCTTAGATCAAGAAGCTAAGATGGTAATTTTAGAAAAAATAGAAGTATGGAGTAAATCACTTGGAGAATTTTTATTATCAGTTACATCAGAAGTAATAGAAAAAAATTATAATATAGAATTTTTCACAACAACAAATGATTTTTTGTTATATTTACATCAGTACCAGAGGATAATAGTAATTACACTTGTTATAATGCTTTAGATTATTTTGATTCAGATGAATATCCTGATACAGATTAAATGTCTTTTACACAAGTAAGTTGAAAATATTGTTTACTAGATTATAATATGAGCACACAAAGATCTTTAGAATAGACTATTACACATTTATAATAATGCCTAACAGATATACATATATATCTAAGAATACCTTCAGAGGTAGGAATCCCAGAGACCCAACCAGCAGGAATCCCAGAGACCCAACCTAAAATAAAATTTAAAGAAGGATTAATAATTAGTATGTTAGATTATATTAGACAATATAAAACAGAACTTCCTAAACAATTGATAGAAATATAGAAAGTATGATAACTATTATATATGAGATTTTAAAAAATCAGAATACAGAATTAAAAAGTAAAAAAAAAAAATTTAGATTATTTAAATAGAGTAATAGAAAATATAGAAAAGAAAAAATATAATAAAACTCCTGACTTACAAAAATACAATAGAAAATAATTTAGAAAAGATAGGAAAACAAGTAGACAAAATAATAAAAGTTCAGCAAATAGAATAATGGAACATAATATAGATTATAGAGTAGCAATAGATGAAACAAAGAAATATTTACAAGATCCAGTAGGATTTTCAGCGTTTGAACCAGGAACACCAGCAAACAAATAAATAATAAGACAAAATAATACTATAATAACATTATTAATAGCAACCCAGATTAAAATTGATAAATTAGAGCAAAAAATGGTAAAAATAGAAAAGTACTTACAAGATTTTGCCTCACATAAAGAAATAGATGAATTAGCAGAAGCAATAAATAAAATAGATATAGGATCAAAAGAAAAGAAATAGAAAAGACAACAACCTATTTGGACATTTTTACAATCTAAACAATAATACCTAGATTAAGAACAGGAAATTCAGCAGATAGAGAAATACTGAGACAATAGCTACAGAAACTAGAAGAAGTAGGGAAGAAAATAATACAGTAAGTACAATAGTAAATAGAATCTAAAGATTTATAAGGCCAAATAGAAATCAAACGGAAGAATTAATAAATTTAGGAGAAATAATTGATATCGATAGGGATATAGAAACATTTAGAAATAATAGGATCAATATAATTAATTCTAATGCATTATATGAGGCATCAGACTAAACTAGACTTTACAGTATAATTAATTCTAATGCATTATATGAGGCATCAGACTAAACTAGACTTTACAGACATTACAGAGAAGTCCAAGTTAGATGTTTAGAAGGAGACATAGTTCAATTGCATTTAGTGACTCCATCACATAGACAAAGACTATTAGAAGGAAATTTTAGATTAACTCATTTAGGATTAATTGTAATAGGAATAAAGGCTTTACATAGAACAAATTTTGGAGGAAAAGTGTTATTATTAATAATGGATACTAGAATAAATGATGCACATAAAGTAATAATAGGAGGAACAGAAATAGATATGCAGACAGGAGGAGGAATTTTTTTACTGTTGTCCCGAGTTATATGTTAGATACTAGAGAATTTGCAGAACATATAAAAATAAAAATAATGACTAGAGGATGTCAAAACTTTGAGGGTAAAAATTTGTTATTATGTACAGCCTTCTTAGGACAATTAATCCAAAGTAATACTCCTAGATACAAAGTAAATATAAAAAATACTATAGAAATGTTAGGAAATAGAGGAATAAAACTTTTACCACCATTAACAGTGGATAATATAGACCAATCAAGATTACCGTAGGAATTAGAAAGGTTAGTAAATAAACCAGAAAGAATAATAGTACCACAAGAAACCATATATTATGAAGATAGTATAGGAAGAAAATCTATAAGATTTACTGATTATATAGAAGCCAGCACAAGTAACAATAATGAAGAGGATGAGTAAAGGAATATTAGAAATCTTAAAAATTTTAGAAAAGACATAGATTTTTATTTACAAACACAAAAAGATGAATTATGGGAAAAATTAGAAAATATTTTAAACAAAAAAAAGAAAGAAAATAAGAAAATAAATTGCACAGGATGTAAAAAAGAATTTAATAATATTAGTATAATATTTAAACATGTAATTAATTGCCAAGAAAGAAAAGGGAATTCGATATTGAGTCTGTCTTTGAGTCTTCAATTATCTTGTTTTCCTGTGTTTGTTCTTTTGTCTTGTTTTCCTGTGTTTGTTCTTTTGTCTGAGTCATAATTCTACTTAATGAAATTTTGGAAAGATTCTTGAATTCTCCAAGAAATTGGTCTAAAATTGTCTTTGTAATATCTTCATTCTTCTTTTTCTTTTTACTTTTTCTTAATTTTATCCCTTTTTTTGTTTTTGAGGAAGAGGACTTCTCTTTTTCAGAAGTTTTTGACAAATTTCCAGTCATCAACGGATTATTGATTTTGTTTTTACCCTTATCCGTTTGTAAGGGACTAGATACAGGTTTACACCCTGTATTGGTTTGTGTGATTTTTAGTAAATCACCAACTATCAACGAACTTGTTTTGTCTTTACCGGATGCCGTTTGAGCCGGACTAGGTGTTCCTTTACCGGAAACACTGGCCTTGGTTAAATTTTTTGTGTTTAAATACCTATTTTTCTACTCTTCTTTTTCTAAGGTTAAAATTTGGACCTTTTGTTCTAAGTCAAATAATTTGGTATTATTTTCACAAAATTCTTGTTCTAAATTTCTAAATTTTTCATTTATTGTTTTAAAATTTTTAACAAGCGTTTCACAGTGATCGCAGAAATTAATCTGATTACCTTCATCTGTCTGAATAATGGGTTTGGTGTTAATTTGGTCTGAGATGTAAAACTTATTTACTAGATAAAACCTACAGGCTTCAATAAATTTGTAATAAGTAAAACCTTTATATTTTGGGTTTTTTACTCTTCTTATTGCTATAAGGATTTCAACCCATGTCTTGTATAAACCTGCCTTCCCTGGAGTGTCATGAAAAACTGCATAACACTCAAATTTAGAGAGGTCATTTAATCCATGAAAATAAGCAGATAAAGCATTTAAAGGAGTTAGCAAAGTGTCCACTATTTTTTATCTGATATGAAATCCATAAATTATCTAAAATTATCTTTTGTTGTTCATTTATATTTTTATAAAGGTGTAATATTCTGAAACTATTATGAGGTGGTATGGCACATAAATTATGTCTATTAAAATCGAATCTTTTTTCTGTGCCACTAGGAGTCTATTTTAATAGACTAGAAAAATGAAATGGATTGTCTAAATTTATAAATGTCTGATGAGATTGCTGGCTGGATTCAGCAACAGTAGGTCTTGAAACTGGATATGAAATAAAAATTGGTCTGGGAGCCCTGAGTTGGGCTTTTGGATCTGATCCAGGCCTGTAAAAATTAACAAACATTAGGCTCTTGAATTATTAATTATTAAAATTGTAAATTTTTCTAGATAATTCATCTGCTAATTTATTGTCTTTTCCTTTTATATGCTCAAAATTGATATTGTACTCTACTACAGAAAGTGAAAACTTTTGCCATCTTGTATACCTACTTTTTGCATTTCATATTTTGGGCATACTTTACTATTGCTTCACAATCAGTTCTAATTGTGAATTCTTTCTTTAAAATAATAAATAATCTAAAGGCATCTAAAGTATATATTATTGCCAAAATTTCACAGTCTAGGCTTGTCTTATATCCTTTTTCTTTATATGTACCACTAGAATATCTACATAATTTTTCTTGATCTTTAGGGGAATATTTATGAGATTTTGATTTAAGAATTCCCCCCATCCTAAATCACAACCATCTGTTTCTATTATTAAGTAGTCTGATTTTAGGGGTAATTGTAGTGGAGGTATATTTTGTATCATACCTTTTATTTTCTTGACTAAATTTATATCTTCTTTATTAAAAAACCTCTGCCCATTTTTTCCAATTTTGGAATATAAAGGCCCTGCTATTTTTCCTATATCTTTTAAAAATGGTCTAGCATAATTTATAAGACCTAAAAATTTTTGTAATTCTTTTTGACCTTCTAATTTATCTGGCATATCTAATATCTTGTTTAGCTATGTGTTCTTGTAGTTTCATCTGACCATATGCTTTACATGGAAATGATAAAAAAGATTTTTTTTAAATTGGTAATTTTACTATCATTATATAAAAATGTTTAATTACAGTTTATCCCTATAAATAGAGGACAATTGCAAATTACCCTTTATATTTATTTTATCTACAAATTACCCTCAAAGTTTAATGAAGTTAAAATTTTTATCTAAAAAGAGTAATAAAATGCCATAGTTACTTTCAATATTTTTAGTTACACCCTTTACTAAAATTCTTCTTTAAATTTGATAATGATAATAAACTAAATTTATTATTCTAAGTCTTTTTTTATTTTTTTCTTTTTTAGGTAACATGAGAGAGTGAGTTAGTTGATCAACTTAAATTTATTTAAAATATATATTGACTATATCTCAATGTAATATATTTACTCAAATAATGTGATTTTTTAAATATAAAGTAATGAATTAATTATTGATAATAGAGAAAACTAAAATAATGTGGTATATTAAATAAATAAAATAGTTTACTCTAAATATAAAATTATATTGACGAAAGAAATATATAATGGCAAGCTAAAAATGGATGCAAAGAAGATAACATAACTTGTGAACTAATTCATAAAATTAATATTGAAGTCGTAAATTTTTTTTCAATAATGTTGGATGAAAAAACGCCGTTATTTTTTGAATAATAATTTTCTTATCAAATAAAATCAGATACTAAAGTGCAATTCACTCTAATTTTATGTTGATTAAGGAAATTAAAAGATTGAGGATAATTATGATGTTTTACTATCTCTTTAGATAAAAATTTTAACTTTATTTAATTTTGGGGATAATTTGTTGTATATAAAATAAATATAAAGGGAAATTTATATCTATTCTCTGTTTATAGGAGACAAACTGTAATTAAGCTTATAAAAAATTAAATCAAAATCACATATTTATGTAGATATAACTATATATATATAGTTATACTATAATTTTCCCTAAATAAAATATATTATAAATCATCTAAGACCAAACAGTATTTAAATGACAAACGATTAAACCTATCATTTTAAGTTTTAACACTAGATAGTCAAAGTAGTGGCTTCCCGCATACCACAGGTCCACAGCCATACCGCGTTTGGTAACCATGCCGTACGGTGTTGTCATTGACAGAAAAATGGTCTGCACAAGTATATTTCTGCAAGGAGTTGCTTAGATTCTTAAGAAATTGGGCATGCCAAAGAGCGAACATATGCATGGAATAATACTTGGTACGAGGAAATTTTTATATGGATCTCATTTATAGTAGGTGAAATTGATCTCTTAATTCATATTCATCTATATTATTATAAATTTATTTTAATAAATTAGAATGACGTGAATAAATATACTGGTGGTGGTATAACACGGATTACCATACTACTCTAATCCATTTAATTCAGTTTTATTTGTGCGAATAATATTATCAATATTAGATAGGGTAAACTTCCAGCAGGTTTCAATGTGGTTTTGGTTTTGGAGTATTTCTACCACCGTTCCATTGTGTATTTCCTTTTGACGTTTCTAGGACGCAGAATACCACAATTAGAAAACTACAATGGAGTTGACAAACGCGGTCGTTCTATCTCTATTGTAGTGAATATATATATATATACACTTTTTGCGAAATATTTTTTCCTAGTGATACTTGGGATATGTAACTTCTTGTAGTGATTTTTTTTTATATTTTTTTTCCTTTTTATGTTTGACAAAGCACTACTTTGTCTTTGATCGATCATGTATTTTTGCATTGGCAATGAACTACTAATTCTGTTTCTGATTGGCAGCAAACACAAAATTTGACCTTCAAGTAGTACTTTATAAAGTTGTCTTGTAGGTTCAACGGTAAATCAAGCACTTTTATTTTTTCTGTTGTTTTATATAATTTACTTTGTGTTAAATTATCCGTCTCTTTAGAAATTCATGGAAATATTAATCAATCTTTTCTAACTTTATACTCTTAGTGTCATATTAAGGGAAAATTACAATTTTAACCCTCAAAGTTTGGACTGTCGTGATCCATCTTGTTCTCTAAAATTTCAGGCAAAACATATTTAATTCTCAAATGTTCCAATTTCAACCAATTGAGGACAAATTTGAAAATTTCGTTAATTATAAATAGAAAAAGTCACCCGCAAAGCACATGACTTTTAAATCTTAAGTTTCAAACTTGGGAAAAAGCATTTTTAACTGTCAAAGTTTGGTTCATAGACTATTTTGCTCCCAAAAATTCCAAACAAAATATATTTAATTTTTGGACTTTTTAACTTCGACCAATATATGTCAAATTTGAAAATTTTGTCAATTATAGATGAAAAAAGTTATGTGCATTGCATATAATTGTTAAATCTATCTTGAAATATAATATTTCCCTACCAATTTCAACGTATTTGACCATATTTCTATTTTTTTCTCTGACCATTAATGTATAACCATTCACCATTCTTGTCTACTCCCTCGGTCCCAATATATTTTTCAGCTTATACATTTGCACAAAATTTTAGTCAACTCTATTGATGATATCAAATGTTCATAAATACTCTTGTTATGTTTGCATTGACTTCACATTAAATGACAAATATTTGAAAGGAGAGAGGAGAAAGGAATAGGTGTGATGATGAATTGATTGTTAGGTCCATTAATTATTAGGATTGGGAACATATTGAATTTTGCAATGGTAAATTTAAAATTTGAGCAATGCAAACTATCCATTTTAGATAATGTGACATTTTTATTGAGACATTCCAATAAGGGAAGTGTGACAATATAAGTGAAACGGAGAAGTATATTATAATACTTCCCATGCATGTGACTGTTAAATCTAATTGGGTTATAACACCTGCCAACCAATTTTAACTTATGATGTTAAAAAAGTTATATTTAAATAAAGGATAATAATAATACAATAGTAATTGATTAATAAATTAAAACAATAATTTAATTCGAGACTAATCTTTGAAGTATAATACAACAATAATAATTCACTTTTTTAAAATAATGAAACTCATTTATTGAGATTAATTCTATTTGGAATACTTGCTGAATTTGGTATTGTACATGAAGGTCAATTTTTAGTTGCAAATATTGAATATGATTAAATAATTAATATATTAGTTCAAATTTGTACCAAATAACATCTTTTATAATATTTTTAAATTAGCGATGGATTTTTTTTTCGTTAATATTTTCAAATATTTTAAAATATTAATTACTAGTGAATTTTTCCATCACAACTATTATTCTTAGTACCAAAAGTTTTGGTCGCTAAATTTAGTAACAAAAAAAAAAAAAAAACTATCGCTAATATATATCCTTCTTTTAAAAATGTTTGTGGTGGAAGCAAATTTGCATGTCAAGAATCAAATTGTTGACGTCTTGCACTAAGAAACATATGAAGTATGAACAACCATTGAATCGACTATGAAATCTCTAAATTAGAAAACATTCAAGAATTATTAGTTTCATACACAAACATTTTTTTTGCAGATAACAATCTAGACAGATCGACAACCATGCTTTCTACTAGGCCTTACAACAAACATAACACACTATAAATTACACAATTTCCCCTCGATGGAATTACCTTCTATCGTTTAAATGCACAATAATTTGATCATTCATGCTATCATATGCTGCTGAAGAGACATTATGGTTAAGTAGGTATTCAATCTCTTCAGGATATTTCAAATCATTCTTGGTCCAGGGATGTTGCTGCACCACCTTCAGTCTTTCTAATTCCCTGGCAACTTCCTTCATGGTAGGCCTCTCGTCCCCTTTCACATTTAAGCACCGCTTTACCAATAGGCCTACTTCTGCAACTTGTTCAACATTTCCATCCCCAACAACCACACGATGATCCAAAATCTCAAGCAATTTATCGTCATTAACTGAAGAAACAAAGTACATGGCTAGGTTCCTTTCTTTTTCGGATTTGTTAAACGAAACGGCTTCCTGTCCGGTTAACAATTCAGCTAAGACAACCCCAAAACTATACACATCGCTCTTATCAGTTAATTGACTCGAATGGAAGTACTCCGAGGGGTCTAAGTATCCAAATGTACCTTGGACTAATGTAGTCACCTCGGTTTCATCTATAGGAATAAATCTTGAAGCCCCAAAATCTGCAACTTTTGCATTGCAATATTTGTCTAGAAGAATGTTGGCACTTTTAACATCTCGGTGAATTACGGGAACAGAAGCTGCAGAATGCAAGTATGCGAGAGCATCTGCAGCTTCTGTACCAACTTTAAGCCGTATATCCCAAGTAAATATCGGGGAAAGATATTCATCATGACTGTGAGTATGGAGAGTTCCATTAGGGATAAATTCGTAAACTAATAGTGGAACTTCCGTCTCCAAACAACAGCCTAAAAGATTCACCACATGCCTGTGGTTGATTTGCGAAAGAACGATCACCTCATTAATAAATTGCTCAGTTTGGCTTGATTCAGTAACTTTAGACTTTTTGATGGCGACTATTCTGTTGTCAGATAATACTCCTTTGTGCACTGTTCCGAACCCGCCTTTACCGATGATTGTTATAGACCAAATTGCCTCGGAAAAGTTGTTTGTGGCTTTTTTAAGATCCTCTTCGGTGAAAATTGTGGCTCTTGTTGTGCAACCCTTTTGTGCTGATAGCTTCTCCAGTAACAACGAGCCACCGTTTTTGAGGAAGAACTTCTCTCTTAGTTTTAAAAGCTTTCTTTGTCTTGATACATAAAAAAGCCATGAACTCCCCATAAGCAAGATCAAAAGGCTAGAGACAACACCTGCTTGAAAAGATGGGGAATGTTAATGCTGCTACTTGTAGTCTGGTGCATCAATAGTACTTTCTTTATAACACGGATTTGTAATACACTAGTCATCTTTAATCAAATGTTTTAGTTCAAGTAAAAATCATATTTTAAGTTACAAACACAGTACCACTGGCACACATACAATAGTTATTCATGTCCTCTGTATTTAAATATTTTTTGCAAGTATATCTCAAGTGGGATTAGATACCTAATTTAGGACTAATTTCGTTTTGCACCTCTCATTTATACTCAATTTTAGTTATTTTGCACTCACAATTTAGTCCAAATTTTAGCGTTGTCACTAAAATTAACGAAATCTTTTCATGTGTATAGTAGAGCTAGTACGATGTAAAACAATATTGTTGCTATCATATTTTAGGTACAAGAGCAAAGATTCATTAACTTTTGTGGCAGTGTAACAAATTTGAAAGTTGGGGTACAAAGCATTCAAAACTAGAATTTGAGTGCAAAGTGAGAGTTGTATATAAGTTTATAGGTGAAAAAGGGAATTAGTCCTTTTATTTATAACTAAGATTGTAAATCTTACAAGTATAAAATTAGAGTTTAGGTGGTTAGACATTTCTCTGCTACTTATTGATCATGAATTCAACTCATTAAAGGGTGGGGGGAGAGTAAGGGTGTAATTAAACATAACCAAGACGGACACTCTAGTTTTCGAGTTTGTTTAATTATTTTATCGAGTTTGAATTTTTGTTCAACTTTGGCTTGTTTATTTTTCGAGTCAAACTCAAACAAGTTTCTATCGAATCGAATTCGAATCAAGTTTGAGTAGGTTATAACTTTTACATGTAAATTTAAAATTTTTAATTAGTTTATTAAATTGAATTCGAGTAGAACACAAAAAATTAAGAAACATTAAATTTTGTTCAATTTAGTTTGACTATTAACGAACTAAATTTGAATGTACTTTTATTCGATTATTGAGTAATTTTAGATCATTTGCGACCCTAGAGGAGAGATGAATTAAAAAAATATATATTTATATGTACAAAAATTACCTAGAGCAACATAGAGCAATGCGGCTATTTTAGGTTGATTCCTTTCTCGGCAAGGCTCGTCCTCTCCATTTCCATCATACCCCTCTGGACAATAACAAGAATAGCCTGCTACCAAATCTTTGCACTCTCCTTCGCAGGGTTTTAAAGCATCGCATTCATTGATTTCTGGAAAAGTAAGAAAGAAGAACTCAATTTTCTACTAGAGTACTAGTTAAGTGTGAGTTAAGTAATCAATATTAGTATTTCATTTGATTTGAGTAGTATACCTTTGCAGCCATATTCTCCTTTAAGGTAAGGATTTCCTTCATAACCATTTAAACATTTGAAAAAATAGCCTTGTCCTGTTGTTGAATTCACGCAGTCAGCGTTTTCTGATCGGCAAGCATAGCCAGGTTCATTTTTCAAATCTTCTGTGCAACTCAAATTTCCTATAGCATAATCAAGCACCATAGGAACAGGTGTTCTATTCCGTAAATCCTTAAGGTCATCAGGCGAAAAATCATTTAAATATCCAACTTCACTCACGAAAGCATAACCACAAGAATTGAACTTATTCACCTTGGTGTAATTCAACGAGGTACGAAGATCTATCGTTAAATTTTTTACACCATCAAGTATAGATGTCTGACAGCACCCAATACCCGAACACGATCCCTTTTTGATGCTCTCCAATTCATTGCAGAGAGATATGCAACCAACTGTACAATCATCGTTGAAACCTCGGATGAAGGCAGTAGTATCACATCCAACTACTCCGTGGTGAAATTATTGCCTGTAGGCGATATGGTATATGCCTTAATTCGATCCATGGTTTCTTGGCAATTATGGGTTTTCCTGTGGCATCATAACATCTCTTTGCCACGGAAGATGAAACTTTGATCTGGTCATCACCAAGTGTTAGGTTGAGTACTTCCATGTTACCAGTGCGTAAAAATGGTTGGGGACGATTATAATGGGTATCCTTGCAAGTGATTAGGAAATTTTCATCGAGGTAGCAATCATTGCTGGTGCCAAACGGAAATGTTATGTTAAGATTTCCGCAGGTTTTGGGGCAGTTGGGCTTGGGCTGATCTATTGCTGCTACCTGCAGCTTCAACATTGAGATTAGTTCAATCATCATCAGCAGCAGCAGCACTAGCATCAAATTCGAGCCCCAGAAAGTCATGGCTTCTTGGTTCTTTTTTCAAGCAATGGAATGGGGAATACTGGAATATATTGTGTGAAGATCGAATATATATTTAATCAACAAAGAGGGGCTTGAAAATATTAATTGGCTATGTTTTGGAAAATAAATGCATGGAATGAATGCTGCTATATACATATATATTAAGCAAAAGGCTCCAAATATCCAAGAAGATTCAGCCTAGCCTTATAGTTTAAGTACGTCAAAGTCTGGGTCGTTATTCGTTTGTGGTTCAGACACCAAACAAGAAAAGTCATCTTGATGAATCGTCTAATACCCAGTCTTGTGTACTTTGAGTCCCCAAGGACATGTACTCCAATAGAATTGGACCGATTAAACAGAGAAATAATAGAAATGGTCCAAAAATTTTCACTAGTTTCAAATGCACATCGACAAGTAGGGTATCTTTGGTTCTAGAAAAGAGGTGAGGAAAGGGAAATGCAAGAAATGGAAAGTGAATTCCTTTAGAATGCTAAATTCCTCGTATTGTTTAGTTATTGAGGAAAGTAGCAAGGAAAGAAAAATAATTTTTAGGAAATGATTTTTTTTTGCCTGGTTTGCGGATTTGGAAAAAAAAAAAAGGAACTTAAAAAAACAAATTACTAGACATAATTAATTTAAATAAGTACTTGAAATAATTTGATTTGATTTTTATTTCTTCAGTAAAATTGTCTTAATTTGCTCATTCTTGAGCGCACAACTCCACTTGCAAATAATTGTTCATTAACACAAAAAAAAAAAAAAAAGGAGAAGTGTGCACAATATCACTAGAAAAAATGGCTTAATTACAGTTTGCCCCTTATAAATAGGGATAGTTACAAATTACTCCCTATGTTTATTTTATCAACAAATTACTCCCAAAGTTTAATAAAGTTAAAATTTACATTTAAAGAGAGTAGTAAAATGTTATTTTTGACCTCAATATTTTCAGTTACACTTTGTGAATTTCTTTATTAAAATTCTTCTCTTAAACTTAAAAATGATAATAAATTAAATTTATTATTCTATGTATTTTTCTTTTTTGTTCTAGGTAATATAAATAAGTGAGTTAGCTGATCAACTAAAATTTATTTAAAATATATATTGATTATATCCACTCAAAGTAGTATATTTAATCAAATAATGTATTTTTTTTTAAATACAAAGTGATGAATTAATTATTGATAATAGATAAAATAAAGTAAAAATAATAAAACTCAAAAAAATGTGATTAAATAAAAATAATTTATTCTAGATATACAAAATAATAATGACAGAACAAGCAAATGTGATGGCATGCTAAAAATAGATACGAAGAATAAAAAATAAAATAGAAAAGTAATTCATACAATAATATTGAAGGGTAATTTTTTTTTCAATAATGTTGGATGAAAAAATGTCTTTACTTCTGAATGACAAATTGCTTATAAAATAAAATCAAATATCAAAGTGCAAGTCACTCTAATTTTATGTTGGTTAAGGCAATTAAAAAATTGAGAACAATTATGACATTTTACTACTCCCTTTAGATGAAGTACTGCCTCATTAAAAACTTTTACCAGAAAAAACTCAGTGGGAAAAAACCATAGTAGAGGAAAAAAAGGTAGAGTGCGTATTTAATAGTTATAGTACATTTCACACATTTATATGCTACCTCATTAGAAACCTTGCTTGAAAAAATTATTGGGACAAAACCATGGCCAAAGAAAAAAAAGTACAACATGTATTTTTACTCATCCCTCATAAAAAATATCACTTGATATCCTTGAAATAGCACATCTCAAATTTGCAAACTAACTTCACAAATGTTGCTTTTGGCAATGCCTTTGTACACAAATTTGTTCAATTACCACATAAGCCAATTTGTTGGATATCAATATCATCATTCTTCTCAAAATCATGACTGGGGGAAAAGTTTAGAGAAATATATTTTGTTACATATCTTCCGAATATGTTGGGCTGTTGGGTCAATAACTTTAGTCAAATATATTTACTATTTGCTTCATGTATTGCGATTATTTTATCATGATTACAAGAAGTAGTAACTAAATTTTATTCTATTGGATGCCATAATATAGCAATTTCTCTATATATAAATAACTTGTTCGAGATCGAATTTTATGTTAGATTAGATAAATATCGGTCTTATTAAATCTGCATAGTCAACTAATTTTGATATAGATTCATCTAAGAAAATAAATTTATATCAATAATGTCTCAGAAATATTGAAATATATATTTAATTGTCATACCAATATCTTTGTATCGGAAAAGAACTAGATATTGCTAATGAATTTACAGTACATGTTAGTACTGAAATATGGTACTTCCGGACCAATGAATTTTTCACCATTCTCTCGAGAATAAAAAATTATTATTCTTGACATCAAGTGATCACTACTAGAAAAATAGGATTTAGCAACGGAAATTAGCGACGGAAAATTTTCGTTGTATTAGCGACGAAATTTCTGATAGAATATTAAAAAAATAGAGGGATACAAAATAGTAATTTTGCAACAGATTTACCGATGGATTTGTCAGTCACAAAATTTTGCAACTGAAAATTTCGTTGGTAAAGGACATTCTTTTTTAAAAAAATAAGTTTTTATTTAAAAAAAATGGCCTGTTACTAACAGAAAAATCCATTGGTAACTCTTAAAAATAGATTGGTGGTTGTGTTACCAACAGATCTGTCCGTTGCTATTAGGGTATAAAAACCTTTGCAAAACCTAAATCCCTCTTATCCTCTTATCACCTCTGTTGTTTCTTCCCACCTTTTTACTAACCTAAATCCCTCTTATCTCCTCTGCCATTTTTGCCCTCCTTTTTACTTGCATTATCCAGTGTTTTTTCCACTAAGCATTGTCTTGGTTGATTTTGTATACAATTGTTGAAGATTTGCAGCCAGGTGTACGATTAATCAGCCATGGATGTGTTCTCGGGTACTTCTACATTAAGTGGAGGCTTAAAATCTCTGTTGTACATATATCATCTGTTATCTACTTTGGATGTAACCTTGAGATTCTTGCTTCTTTTATCTTCAATTATGTATGCATTTGATGATCTTTCTACTACGTGCAATTACTTTTGCATCCTATATTGTCTGCTATGTTTTGTTTTATCAGCTAGATCAAGCGATTTATTTTTCATTATTTTCTTTATTACGTTTATATGGCTCTTTGTGTTCCTTTCCTGGTTGATGAAATTTTTGTGGGACAATTAGGCAACAAAAAACTTTCACCTCAATTTTCCCAAACCCTCTTGATTACAGAGTATTGAGGTCTAGTTTTCTACTCAAATTACTATCATGTAGATTGAGATTGTTGCATTTGGATTTAGCTTTGCAAAACCTTACAGTGGAATACCTGCAAATTTTGAACTTTACAAGTTCAAAATCTCTGTTGTTAAGATGTTAGGGTCCAAAAAATTGCACCTCATGCAAGGAACAATTTGCTTTCTTGCTGGCTTTTTCATTGCGCCTCCACAAAGGCTTTTCAATTGCGCCTGCACAAAGTAGCCATTTTTTCCCAATGGAACCCCTCATTCTTTCCCCCTGTTTCCCCTATAATGTGGTACTACTTTATTAGTAAGAAATCCAAGAATCTTTCTTCCATTCTCCATTCTTCTCCATCGCCATTTCTTTTCCCATCCATCCCTTAATTTTTTCAAAACCGTGACAATTAAGTTTATGAACATTTTCTACCAGCTAGTTTTAATTAGTAGATTGAAATTTAGGGGATATTGAGATTGTTTAACTTAAGCTTGCAAATGTTGAGGTTTAGTAATTTTGAATCAAATTTAGACATGTTGAAATCGGACAAATAAGAGACTGTTTTTAGTTTCTAATGTTTAGGTTTGTGCTTTCAGGTGTGCATATTACTATAATGGTATCATCTTCATGTAGTTAGTGGATGTTATTTTTCCTTTTGAAGTTGTACAAAATTAATGATTTTGTTCTTGAATCAGGATAATATATATTTGGAAAATCTTGATGCAAGTGTGAATATTCTAAAAAACCTATCTGATGAGTGGAGCGTGCACTCTGCTAAACATCCTTTTCTCGACCCTTTGAGGACAACTTTAAAGAGTTTGGTGGTTAAGGTAAGAATACGTTTAGGAATCCATAGTAGGAAAATCTGGTAACAAAATGATAAATCATTGAACTATAAATAGATGCTGAGATGTTATATTGTTGACCATAATGTCCAACTTTGGACATGATAGCATGTGTGCACGGTATATAGTTGTGGAAATCCCCGTAAGTGTAAAATTTATTTTGTGTATGCATGTTATACTTTATGTTCGTGAAATTGTTGTTGATTTTTTTTCTTTCAATATAAGTAATGAAATTTTATGGACCTTAGATTGGTATAGCTCTAGATTTTTGGATTGACAATTTGGAGGTTGTGTACTCAAGGGCGAGAGCAGGATTGTATTATGAATAATCTTATTTAATGTGAAATATGATCTGCCAGCATCCTTGCTTGCTTGATGTTTTAATTAGGGCACTTAATTGCTTCATATGCACTTTGTAGCGTACTTAATCTTCAGTTTTTCAATCATCCTTAGTTAGGTACAGTGAAGACTTTGGAATTTAATAAATTAGTTCACACCATGGGTCTGCAGAATGAGAAGGAATTGGCTAGTGAGGAGACTGTTGCTCGTAGAGATCGAGTGCCTTTAATAACCTTCAATGTATTGTATTCAGGAAGGAGCATAGAGGGATAGAAAAACTAAAAAACAAAAGTTGTGTTGCTTCATTATAGTGTTTGAATTGTTTCGCCCTTTCTTATTCAAATGTAGAATTTAGTTATGTGACTTTGGTTATATGGATTATTTCTTTGCGTAGCTTGTTACTTACTTTTGTTCTTTTTTAAATCAAGCGTCATAATTTCATTTACTTAACTAAAGACAATTACATAATCTCTCAACCAAGCCCCATCTTTCCTGTCAGCTTCTTTGAACTCGGTTCGTTCCATCAATAGCTTTTCCTTTGTATGCACCTCGTTGAACTTCGCTTCATTTCCGTTTTTCGTAGCTGCTATAGAATATTTGTTTTGAGTTTTATACGATCCCTCCTCTTATTTAAATGGTTTCAAAATTTTTTTAATACTTTATAATATTTTAAAATTTTGTGTATATTTAGAATCTACTTTTATCGGATCACGATTGGTTATTGTTGTTTTGTAACTAGGGGAATGTTTTCGTTCGAAATTAGGAGAAACTATGCCGAGATTTTTAGAGAATATACACCAATTAAGAATGCTTAAGTAATAATATTAAAACAACTAGTAGTATGTGTCTGTGTGTAACTCGTGGAACATTAAAAACTAGGGAAAATTATGCTGAAATTTTTATATATATAGTATGTACCTTTTTGCTCATGAATGATTAAATTGAAATTGGTTTGTAAGTAGTGAACTGTCATAAAACAGAGAACCCTGTCGTAAGTTTTACAAGAAAATTTACTAATAATGGATAATGTGGTAATAATAATTCTAATAAGACCTAGTTTTTGTTTTGCAAGTAGGGATACAAGAATTTACAAGTCAAACTGTTACGAAACATTGTACTATTATAATCATCTATTGAACGTTTGAATATTTACTTCTCACAGATTATGGATATTCGGTCTTATCGTCGTTGGATGTATGATAGGCTATTACCTAATCGAACTGGCTACACATAACATTTTTTAGATGGGGTTAGCTCAGAGTTTATTAAATTTGCGTGTAGTCAGCCACAGTATTTTAATGATAAAGAAATTAGGTGCCATTGTTCTAATATCAAAATAGGAAACTGATGAATCCTGATCATGTGGGTGAACACATTTTGAAATATGGTTCATGGAAGATTATTAGTATTGGACTTCACACGGTGAATTTAAACCAGTTGGGATTGATGCTCTTGGGACAGGCTCAAGTAATTCTGAATTCCTGTGTAATGAACATCAAAATCGATATCAAAGTATGGTGTTTGATGCTACTGGTCTGAGTAATTTTCGATATGAATATCGTTAGGAAGAAGAAAATGGGCCAAATTTTGAAAAGCTTCCTAATACTGAAGCCACTCACTTCTATGATATGCTACAATATGCTCAATGACAGTTATACCCTGGTTGTGAATCATTTACTGAGTTCTTCATGGCTGTTCACTTAATGAGTTTGAAATCAGACTATAACTTGTCACAGGGTTGTGTTGACAGAGTGTGTCGATATTATCACTTAAACAGGCAACTTCTCTTGGTAATTATGCTACCAATAATTTTACCGAGACAAAGAAGTTAGTGAAAAAACTTGGTTTATCTGTTATTAAGTATGACTGTTGCATAAACGGAGTGCATACTTTATTACAAAAGTACCAGAACTGATTGTAGACACTGCAAGCATCCTCGATATAAACCACCCATAAAAGGGGATAGAAGAAGTAAATTGGTTCCTTACAAGAGGATGCATTACCTGCCACTCATACCAAGACTTAAGCGGTTATATGCCTCTCCTAGATCAGCTGAACACATGAGATGGCACGCTGAAAATAGGAGAGATCTCGGTATCTTATGCCACCCTTTAGATGGCGAAGCATGGAAAAAATTTGATCAGATATACCCAGATTTTGCATTAGAATCAAGAAATGTAAGGATTGGTTTGTGTGCAGATGGTTTTAATCCTTTCAGCAATAACGGTAAACCTACTCATGCTGGCCTATTATTGTAACTCCGTATAATCTTCCACCAGAAATGTTTTCTGCATGTCTGCTCCTTATATGTTTTTAACTTTCTTGATTCCTGGTTCACATAATCCAAAAATTTGAATTGATGTGTACTTGCAATCTTTGATTGACGAGTTGAAACAATTATGGTTAGAAGGATTCCCTACGTATGACATTTCTAAGAAACAAAACTTTATTATGAGGGCAGCATTGATGTGGACTATTAATGATTATCCTGCATACGGTATGCTATCAGGGTGGAGCATAACTGGAAAATTAGCGTGCGCCATTTGTATGGAGCAAACTAAAGCATTTAGACTAAAGTTTGGAGGAAAGAATTCTTGGTTTGATTGTCATCGCCAATTCTTGCGTGAGGATCATATCTTTAGAAGGAATAGAGATGCCTTTTACAAGAATCGTATTGAGAGGTCACATCTTCCTTGTAGGTTAACTAGTAAAGAATTGTGGAAGCGAGTCAGAACTCTACCGAAAATGAAGAATTTGAAGGTTAAACACCACAAAATTGATGGATACGGGGTCTTGCTTAAATACTAAGGGACACATAATTGGTGCAAACGGAGTATCTTTTGGGATTTACTTTATTGGAAGGACAATTTAATTTTTCACAACTTAGATGTCATGCATATCGAAAAAAATGTTTTCAATAATATTTTTCATACTGTGATGGATAACAAAGACAGGACAAAAGAAAATGTAAAAGCAGGAAAAGATATAAGTATTTATTGTAGGCGGCATGAATTGGAGTTGAAAACTTTAAACAATGGGAAACTTGCAAAACCAAAAGCTAACTTCTCATTCTCATTAGACCAGCGGTGAGAAATCTGTAAGTGGGTTGAAGGATTAAAGATACCAGATGGATATGATTCAAATTCGGCTAGATGTGTTGATTGGGATTGAGGCAAGTTACTTGGAATGAAAAGTTATGATTGTCATGTGTTTATGGAACAATTGCTTCCTATTGCATTTAGTGGATTGCTTGAATCAATATGGAAGCCTCTCACTGAATTGAGTCTTTTTTTCTGAGATTTATGTTGCACTGAATTACGGGAAGACATGCTCCTTATAATGGAAAAAAATATTCTTGTAATCTTGTGCAAATTAGAACGAATATTTTCACCAGAATTTTTTGATATGATAGAGCATCTACCCATACACCTGCCATATGAAGCACTAGTTGGAGGATCTGTTCAATATAGATGGATGTATCCGTTTGAGAGGTAACAATAAACTTAAAACATACTACAAAAAATTTATGAAATCGTAATGCATGGTTAATAACCTATTATTGGGAAGCAAGTTTTAAGATGTATATTTAATCAATATTTAGGTATTTACATGACTTGAAAGGCATGCTTAAAAATAGAGCACGTCCGGAAGGTTCCATGTGTGAGGCGTACTTGTCTCTAGAGACTTCCTACTTTTGTTCTTACTATTTCCAATCTCACGTTCAATGCAAGTCCACAAGAATTGGCCGCAATGAAGATGATGGATTCGATGCAACCATACCACCTACGTTGTCGATTTTCAATCAACCAGGTCAACCGTCAGGAATTTGTCAACTATAAATAGAGATTTTGATAGATCATGAGATGGCAGCAGCATTGCACGTGCTCTTGAATTGTGATGAAGTGAAACCTTTCTTGACGTAAGTATAATATTTTATTAACTACTGATGATACTTTAATATTGGTTTAATGTCTTTAGAATAAAAATTATATGTAGGATGTACGAGTAGGTTGTGCGAATATATTGGCCTAATTTTAGTGACAAAGAAGTTGAACTATCAATAGAGCAAAATTTTACAACATGGTTCCGTCAATATGTAAGTAATAATACTAATTGTATATAGTGTTGTAAAATTTTAAAAAGTAGATTTTAATGTAACGTTTTGATTGTTATGTTACATTCACAATCCACAGAACATGATATATAATGAGTACTTGAATGATCTCGCATGGGGCCCTAGTAGAGAGGTAGAAATATGGTCAAAATTCTTTATCAATGGATACGTCTTCCACACAAATGAATGAGCAAAGTGCAGAAAAACTATTAATAGCGCTTAAGTATGGGTTAAAAGTGAAGGTTCAAATGACTATTATGGTGTGCTAAATGAGGTGGTTCAGTTGCAATATTCTGGCCAAAGAAGGGTTGTTTTGTTCAATTGTGACTGGTTTGATTCGGTTAGCAGTCGGGGCATTAGAGTTCATAACCAATATGAAATTGTTGAAGTTTGAAAAATAGGACGGTATCCAAAATTTGATCCATTCATCCTTGCGCAACATGCATCTCAAGTGTACTAGGTTCCTTATCTAGGACAAAATAGAGAAAGATTGGATTGGTTGGTTGTTATAAAGATAAGGGTTAGGGGTCGAATTAACAAAGATCATATCACAAAAATTACTTACCAGGATCAACATCCTCTAGTTGTTGGGTCAGTTCTTGATAGTGACCCAATAGGACGTTTAGTGGACAGTAACGGGGCATTTGAAGAAATTGATGGACATGAATTGGGCAAGTCTACAATGGTTGTTGATGATGATGATGATGAAAGTCATGAAGAAGTTTCTGATGAAGAAGAAGAGCGAAGTGAATTCGAAGAAGATGAGGAAGAGGATGAAGAAGAAGAAGGTGGTGATGATGATCAAAGTCATGAAGAAGGTGATAAAGAAGAAGAGCAAAGTGAATTCGAAGAAGACGAGGAAGAGAATGGATGAATACAATATGAATAGATAATTTATGAATTTGTATTTTCTGTGTGTCTTGTTTCTATTACTCTTGCAGATTACATGTTAAATTTTCTAGTGGCAAATTATTTTATTTGTGCTTCGTAATTTCCTTATTCAAGGGATAACTATATTAGGTTCATTTATGATTATGTTTTTCAATTCTATTGCTTCATCATATCAGTTTTTTTATATAAGCATATACATTTTGGTTGTTATATCTATTGGGTGGCAAAAATTGTTAGTTTGGTGTTAATGGACTTTAGTTGGTCTGACGTTTAAAACTTTTGGGTCTTTCTAACCATTTTTGGCTTGTACACAATTTGTTATTAATATTTCTTTGTTGCAAATGTGTATTTTCTTGTGAAATTAACAGATAGCCGACATAGGGAAACGAAAAGGTAAGAATACGAGCACAAGCAAGAGGAAGAAGTCCACCTCCAGTACCTCATCATTCATGCATCATTCTACATCTATGCCTTTTGTTATGCCTCCTCCTATATTTATGCCTTTCAGTATGTCTCCTCCTACATCTATGCCTATGACTATGCCTACTCCTACATCCATACATTTTCATATGCCTCCTCCTATATCTATACCTGTTACTATGTCTCCTTCTACATCTATGCCTACGAGTATGCCTCTCCCTACATCAATGTCTACTAGTATGCCTCTTAATACATCAATGGTTGGGGGTGTTCAAAACTATTTGTCACATTCTTCAAATACTTCAACTAGACCACTAAAAGCATCTACAAATAGTAGCTCAACCGACATTCTAAGTGGGAACAATACTACAAAGAAATTTTTACAGCCATGTGGTCTTGAGTAATGAATTTACAGTTAATATTATATTATTTTTAATTTTATTTATGGGTAATGAGTCGTTTTAATTTTAATGAGTCGTTTTTTTTTGTTTAGGTTTGAAAATTACCAGCAGATGCTGCTTCTCGTATTAACTACCTCATCAAAACTAATTTGACTGGTCCTTACCCTTCTTGGAAGAAAATTCCAAAAAAGCTGCGTGATTTGATGTTTAGAGAATTTGGAGTGAACCATTTTATTTTGATTATTTGATTTTAATTTTTTTTGACTTATTACATTATAACTTTTGTCTATTTATGTTAGATGCTAACACTTTTTGTTGGCTTCTGAAGAACACCAATGAAGTTCGATCCATTTTTGACATCGCGGTTCAGAATGCATGAAGAATGTAATGCAGACGTTCGTAGAGGTAAAACTTGACCAGACTGGATTAGAGAGTCTAAATGGCCTCAATTACTGAAAACATGGGATGCCGATGCATTCAAATATAAAAGTCAAAAAAATAAGTAGAACCGAGCATCTACTTGTGGGTTAGTAATTGAGGCCATTTACTTGTGATGGTAGGGGATTTCCACTGCATACTGGTGGCAACATTACCTATTATGCACATAGAGATAAATTGGTATATATTTATAGATTATATATGGTTTATTTTCATGTTCCAATTATATTTGTAACTTAGGTTTCATAGTTCTATTTTTTGCTAATCAAGGCATTATCTTACATGTCACGCCCCAAAAACGGGACTGTAACACGCCGCGCTAATGGTACACCGGACCAAAGCGCAAGGCACAAACGAACAAAGCAACAAACTTAACCTCAATGTAATAGAACCATCAAACCATTTCTTAACTATAAAACCGAATATTTCATTTTACACAAAAAATACGAATTACAAAATTCCTTCTTAGTACAAAAGATGCTACAACAAAAACAAAGTTCATCAATACAAAACCTATCTAATACACTACCCCTCTCCAGATAAAAGAGAAGCTTGGCAGATTATCCGCAGAGTCCTACCGAATGTGGAATCTGCAGAAAATCTAAAAGCGCTAAAATTTTGTAATAGGCGATCTAATGTAACATTATAAGTCTGTCTCTTATAGACATAACTAGCTCAGTGGATATATTACAGACTTGCTCTTCAAATGGGGCCAAGCATTTCGATAAAACGAAAACATAAAGATAATAACATTTGTGAAAACTAGACATGAAGCAGTTTCCTATGCACTCATGCTCATTAAACATCAGGCATGTCCAATTTTAGCCTACTATGTTTTGGATTCATTTAGAAACATAGCTAAAATGTCTCATGCCATTTGTGTATAGGCATGTCCATTAAACATAGTCAAAAAGATCCAATCATTTCAAAACATAGTATGCTAAAGCATAGCGTAGCCAAAAAGATCTAATCATTTCAAAACATAGTATGCTAAAGCATAGCGTAGCCAAAAAGATCCAATCATTTCAAAACATAGTATGCTAAAGCATAGCGTAGCCAAAAAGATCCAATCATTTCAAAACATAGTATGCTAAAGCATAGCGTAGCCAAAATAGATCCAATCATTTCAAAACATAGTATGCTAAAGCATAGCGTAGCCAAAAAGATCCAATCATTTCAAAACATAGTATGCTAAAGCATAGCGAACAAATCCAAGTACAGTTTCAATCCGGAATTTAATAAAATAGCATGAGTATCTTTTAGGCTCGAAGGTATGACCTACAGTACTAGTCAGATCTAGTAATCTACCACACCTACTAGTCTGACCGGGAGGTCAAGTTATCCCATCACAAGACCCCGCAGTATACACATTCTAAAATCCATCCAAACATATGTCGAAAGTCGTTAAATAAAATACAAGTGGAAGAGGGTCTATGTTACACACCTACCAAGTCATATGTAATACATCAAAAGGTGGGTAAAATGTCAGATGTGAAACATCATAGACAGGAATTAAGATCTTTGCTTTACTTGCTTCGAAGGTGGTTAAACAAAATACAACCTTATATACGCTCCTTGTTATGCAGCTATCGAAACTTGCCTCCGTTGCCTTGCGAATGTGATTAGATCATTCATTTGATCTAAATCTTACCTAAAGCAGGTCCCACACATGACTCTTACCGCTAGTCTCTAATACACAGAATAGACTGTGTAAGCGAAANTAGTGATTAGCCACACGCATGATTCAAACATGCTTCCTATCCAACCCACTACCAAGGAAACACTTAAAACCATCAAAAGATCATTAAAGATCCTTCAAACATAACCAATTATCCAAATTATCCTAGTTGCGCCAAACTTCCGCTTACTTACAAAATGAATGTGAAGGAAAATCAATTCCACTTGGTTTCAAGTCTCAATTCCTATCCAAACTAACCTTAAAACACTCTTAAAACATCATTATGTGCATAGACATAAGCATTCATAGCATAACACTCTAGGGCCACATATGGAAGACAAAACCCCAACTCATAATCTTAAAATTTGTAATCTAACCATGGAAAGTTGTTAAAAATCAACCCCAATCACTTCCCAACCTCCAAAACACTAAAAACAACCCATAACATACATAAATCATAACTTACAAGGCTGCAAAGAGGGTTTATTTCAGCCATAAAGAATCCTACAAAACTTGAAATTAAAGCTTGAATCATAAAGCCCATAAGCCATAAATGCTAAAATACATAAAATCTTACCTTCCAAGTGATTTCTACTTCATATCCAAGAAAATTTTGGGGGAAAATGGGAAGAGAATTTCGGCCAGCAGCTGGAGAAAATGAGGAAGAAACAAGCAAGAAGAAGACTAAAAAGAACTTCCAAAGTTGTCACCCAAATAGTTCCCCATTGACCAAATAGTCTCCAAGTTGACTATTTAACCCAAAAACTAATTTTTGCTACTAAATTAACATTATAAATCAGCCATCAAGCAACACTCACACACCACAATGCACTAATTACACTTAGTCCAATTTTAGACCCGTTTACCCACCGGTACCGAAATCGCGTAAACCGAAAAATTTGCCGAATTGAAAAACGAATAAGTTGAAGTACTTTATGACTAAAAATAATATGAAAAACATTTTAAACCAGTTAAAATCAAAGAACAAGGCTAGTAAAATACTGGGTTTCACATTACATGTCTTAAATTTCTAGATAAAAGCAAATGATGGCCGCGATCCTGGTGTAGCTGCTACTTTTTTACACACTCATACAAAGAAGTCAGTTAAGGATGGTATTCGGCAATGGGTAAATCAGCGAGCACAAGATATCATGTAATTACTATTTTTTTTTTGAGTTTTTGTAACTTTTTATAATTACCTTCATGAAAAATTCACTGCACAGTTATGTAATGATTGATTGATACTCTAATAGGAAAATTTCATTGCTAAGTGGTCTAAAATTCAGTCCAGTCAAAGCTCTAATGCTGAGATTGATGCATCACAACAGTCCGCGATGTCTAGTGAAATTGAAGTATAGACACAATCACAACATCCTTGCAGACAAGTAATACTGAACTCCAAAGCAAAATTGTATCCTTGCAATCAAATAATATTCAACTCATGGATACTGTTGACAACTTAAAGTCTAAAATGGAGTCGTTTGAAAAAATGATGTCACAAGGGATGAGTTCTATGACCTTTCAGCATCCTAGTCATATTTCGGCCCATTTCACACCACTTTTTCAGCCTGTAGGGTTTGCCCGGTTTGCTACAATGCCTCAGGTATCTTATGATGGTGGAAGTAGTGTGAAAAAGACACTATGTCCTATAGAGGAAGTTGAAGATGAAGGTGGTACTGCGGATGATGGTGAGGAGGAAGAGTGTGATGATGACGAGTAACTCAGATACATTATCATTGGATACTATTTTGATAAACTTTGTATTTATTTGATTGCTTGACTTTTGTTACTTATACTTTTGCTGTTAGGATTTGGTCTAGGAACATTTTATTTCAGTTTGATTTATGGTTGTTGGAAGAATTTGACTGCAATTGTATGTTTGGTTTCGGTTGGCACTTGACAGGGATTAGATTTTATCTGGTAATATATTTTATATTTTTAAAAAAATAAAAATTAGCGACAGATTTTTTTGTCGCTACTTTTCTAATTTTTTTCAAAAAGTAATTTAGAGACGGATTTTTCTGTTGCTATTCAAATTTTAGCGACGGAAAAATCGGTCGCTAATTTAGCAACGAATTTTTCCGTTGCTAAATTTGAATTAACAGACCAAATCTTGCAACGGATTTTGCGATGGAAATAATCCGTCGGTAATTCGTAGCTAAATTTTAGCGACACGATATATTCCGACGTATATTTTCCGTTGGAAAATCCGTCACTAATTTGCTTAGCGACAGAATTTTGGACAAATTTTTGTCGTAAAATCCGTCGCTAAATCCTGTTTTTCTAGTAGTGGATCTAACAACCAATGGGGTACTCAATGGATGTATTTTATTCATATATAATCGTTTTAATACCTTTTTGGTTTTAGTTCATTGATGAACAAAAATTTCGTTCGATAAGTGCTCGAACTATGGACCTTTGCCTTGATCTTTTATATCAATTCATTATCATTTGAAGCTCTTCAGGAGTTCAAATAATATTTATATCATCATTATATACAGTAGTTATCACGAATTCTGATCTTATTTTTCATATGAAACCACATAGGTAAATTAGATTATTTTTATAACTCTTATTCAAGAAATATATATTCATTGAGCTGATTATATCATATACGTCTAAATTGCTTTAATCTAATCTATACAAGAAATTTTGTAATCTTTTTGAGCAATGTTCTAGGGAAACTTTATATGCTTTAAACATATTAAATCCAACAGGAATTTTCGTATAGATATTGATATCTAGTCATCAAAATGAGCCATACAAAATATGCTCAATATCTATTAAACATATTTCAATTTTCATGAACTGCCATACAAATTAGATATGTAAAGGTGATTGCATCTACGACTAGAAAATATGTCTCTTCAAAGTAATGCCGGATCTTTTGTGAGAAATTTGTTCAACAATGTGTGCTTTATATGGCATAATTTCATTTTTTTATTTCGTTTTTGCACAAATATTTATTTGTATCATATTGGGTTTATACCTTTAAGCCTTTAGACTACAGTTTAAAAATTTTCATGTTTTTAAACATGAATTTAATTCTACTTGTATTGCGTTTTTCTATTTTTGTCAATCATTTCTATGTTGATATTTTTCGACAAATTTATATTCAATATTCTCGTTTTCTATTTGATAGCTCTATAATTAAAGCTATTTTTATAGTCTTTTGGTGCTCAATTTGCATGACCCTAGTCTCGATTTTTAGTGTTTAGTGTTAGTACTTATTAGTAGTTTGTAAGTTTTTGTTCAATAGTTTATTTAGTGTTTTAAACGTGCAATATAGTTATTTACTTTGTTTTGATTTTGTGTGCAGGTCATGAAAGGTCAAAACAATTATTTTCATGTATGGATTAAGATTTGATCGAATTTAAGTGGAGGAACGGTCGCCGAAGGCAAGCTATGAAGGCCTGTGGAGCTCGCCTTAAATAGAGTGTTGCTTGCTTGGGGCGAGTGGAATGGGTGACAAGCCCGCAACAGGCGAGCTGAAGAAGTTGAAGAATACACATCTAGCGTGAAGTCCAACCCAACTACTAAAGGATTGTTTAATTTAAATTACAATAGGACTCTTGGATTGTTAAGTCGTATAGGCTATTTAATAAGGGGGTGACTTTTTTATTTTTTTGGAAGCAGCCGAGTGTGCTTATGAATTGTGGACTTAGAAACGTTTTCTTTATTATTACGCACAACAAATATCGAGTCTTTGACTTTCAATTAAACTATGACCGAACATTATTTTTTGGGAAGGGAATCCAACTTTATAATTTACAATTTTAATTATTCTAAAATATGTTAAATAAATTCGTTCCTCTTTATTATTATTGTTATTTGTTTTAAGTTATATTCTTGTTTTGAATTTTCTTATAGTAACAACCCTAGTTTTATTTTGATCATGAGTTTTTGTAATTTAATTAATTCTTTCATGTTTATTTCAATAATGATGCACTAAATTAATTGGGATTGTTTACAGGTAATGTAAATTTTTTGAATTAACCCAAGAAATCATTAATCGGATTATATTCATTAGTAATAATTAACATGAATTGAAGATTCAAGAATGTAGCTAATTTTTGTTTTGGTTAGGTTAGTTGAAGTGACATGGAAGTCGATCCCCGATCATAGACCTGTGTTAATTATTAGGTTAGGTTAATTCGAGATCGTGACTGTAAGAATTACTTGGTTAGCTCATTATAATTCCATTTAGATAAATCTCAAATTAATTGAATTTGGTTAAAGAGGAATCTACCCCTACACAATTAATTAATTTGACAGGATCTAATTGAGCGAGGAATCGGGGTTGGTTTGATAATTGGGAATTGAACTTCCATTAAGTATAATTGAACCGATTGATTGGTACTTTAAGTAATCTTGTAAAATTTCTAATCTAGGACCTAACCTGTTCTTTAAAATTATTGGAAAACACTCCCTTTTAGTTTAGAGTTATTTAGTTGCACTTATTTAGTTCCTAATTTAGTTATAATTTATATTTTAGTTTATTTTATAAATCCAAAAACACTTTTTTGTGATCGTCCAAATAGAAATAGTCAAAAAAATTCGGTACTTATCTACACAGTCAGCGTGAGAACGATCCCTATTCATCCTACTACACTAATACCGCGCACTTGCAGAAATTAGTGAAAAGTTGTGAATAGGTTAATTTAAATTTTTCTAGATCAAATTTTTGGCATCGTTGCCAGGAACTGTAGTCTTAGGCAATATCGAATGTCGAGACAATTCCTAGATATAGATATTTTAATTTTAATTTCATTAATTCTATTTCTATGTGACTTTGTTCATTATTCTTCTCCGCTTATTCAGTTTACTGTGTTATATAATGGTGCCCGTAATTTGTTTCTTTTTATTGGTTTTCAGTTTATGAGTTCTGATAGAACTCTCTGTGACTTAGATTCGGAGATCTAAAGAATTTTGAGAAATATTAGAAAATGTAAACGACATCAACAAGGAGAATTAAATTTTAGTATAGTGCAGGAAAGAGATCCGAGACAACCGATAAATTCTGATAATGTAGAAGAGATAGGGACAATGAGCATAATAGATCTGTTGGAAATAATTGTTCCCTATGGGATTATTCTTTGCCTACGTTTGGCGGAACCAACTCGAGTATCATCAGACCACCTATTTAGGCAAACAATTTTGAAATTAAGCTTGCTTTGATCTCTATGTTACAACAATATGCTATATTTGGGAGAAATATCGAATGAAGACCCGAATCATCATTTATTAAATTTTGAGGAAGTCTATGACACCTTTAAAAGATCAGAATGGTGTTAGTGTTGACGCATTCAAATTGAGATTATTCCCTTTTTCTCTAAGAGATAGGGCCAAGTTGTGGTTGCAAGGTTACAAGCAAGTGACATTTACTACTTGGGACAGATTGGCTCAAGCATTCATGACAAAATATTTTCCCCCATCCAAAACAACCAAGCTTAGAAATGATATCACTTCCTTCAGCCAGTAGATTGGAGAGAATCTCAACAAGGCATAGGAACGGTACAATAATTTATTCAATAAAAACCCACATCATGAACTACCAATAGGATACAAATTGATACATTCTATAGCGGGTTACTCCAAGAGACCTGTGAAGCAATTGACTCTTCAGCAGGTGGTTCATTATTATCGAACAAGATGCCAGAGGAAAGGAACTCCTTAACATGATGTCGAACAACTATTTCAAATCGTCAGCATCACAGTTGAGAGAATCAAGGAAGGAAGTTCATGAGTCAGATACATTGGATGCATTATTGGCTCAACAAAAAGTAGTGGACGGGACAAATGACAACTTTGACATAGCCGATAGAAGGGATGAAGTGAATGCAGTGGCTACATCATAGCCACTCGTGTGTGATTTTTGTTCATGTGACCATCCAAATGGTCAGTGCAGCACGCCAGGTTCTTCTTCTTTCATGGGACATGAGCAACTAAATTACATGGAAAACCAAAATCAGAATTAATTTAGACCTTAGAACAACCCGTATAGCAATACCTACAATCCGAATTGGAGGAACCATCCTAACTTCTCCTGAGGAAGAAATCAGCAAAACCAAGCTCAAAATCAATTGCGGGGTTCAAATTATTATTGACCACCTTTCCAGCAGTAGTATCAACCCCAACAAAGTCAACCTCAAGCATCCTCATCCAAGCCAGAGAAAGGGAGTTAGTTAGAAAAAGCTCTCACGCAATTCATCCAGTTCAGTACTAACAAAATGAAAAGTTAGGATGTTGCAATAAAAAACCTTGAGAATCAAATGTATCAGATGGCAAGAACATTTAAACATTGAAAGGCCACTTGGAGCACTACCAAGTGACACCATTACTAACTTGAGGAAGCATGTAAAATTCGTCACATGAGGAGTGGAAAAGTATTAGAGCCTGAGTAGATTGTGAAACGAAAAGGTAGAAATGAGAATAAAAAGAAAGTTAAAGCAGTGGTGAAAATAGACAGTGAAGATGATACTGAGAAAGCAAAAAGGGAAAAAGGAAAGGTCTAGAAGCAAAAAAGTATAAAATTCCAATTAGGAGAATGGCAAAAAGTCAGACCACAAAGCAGCCTATCAGAGTTCCATTTCCTAATTGGCTGAAGGGTCAGGATCAACAGAAAAATTTAAGAGGTTTCTAGAGATTTTAAAGAAAGTTGAGATCAACATATTTTTTATGCAGGCTCTTGAAAATATGCCCAATTATGCAAAATTTATGAAGCAAGTACTTTCAAGTAAGAGAAAATTATTGGAAGATGAAGGTTTATGCTTAAACAAAAGGATAAAGTGCTTTTATCTAGAAAAATGTTACCTCCCAAGATAGACCGTGGTTTGTTTTCTATTCCATGTACTATTAGAGGGATAGAATTTCAAATGGTATTGTGTGATTTAAGGGCACGTATCAACTTGATGCCATTGTCAATTTACAAGAAATTGAATGGTGAGGAGCTTAAACCAACAAACTTCTCACTCCAACTGGCTGATAGAGTATAAAATATCCTGGGGGCATAGTAGAGGATATTTTGGTCAAAGTAGATAAATATTATTTGCCAGTAGATATCATCATATTAGACATGGAAGAGGACAAGAACATAACGTTGATCCTTAGAAGACCATTTTTGGTGACTGGCAGAACATTGATATATGTGCAAGAGAGGAAGTTACAATTAAGAGTCGATGATCAGACTGTTAGTTTTTTCGTCTTTAATTCTCTCAAACTTCCTTCAATATATAATGACGTAATGATAAATGACGTAGTTAATAAATTGGTTAATGATTTTTGTAGGTACGAGATTCCACGACTACCAATAGAGAAAACTTGATGCATGCAAGAGACATTGAGAAGTATGATGATGCAACAATGACATGTTTAAAGATGTTGGAGGCAAACCCTTCAGTCAAGGAACTAGTTCCACGAGAAGAGTTAGGGAAGGGGAGTCTCTGACCAATGAACCCCCAAGGTAAGGTTAAAACCACTTCATGCACATTTGAAATATGCATTTTTAGGAGAGAATGCACGTTTCTAATTATTGTTAATGCTAAATTGTCTGATGAGTAATTATGTGAATTAATTGATGTTTGAGGAAGTACAAAAATGCAATTGCATGGAGCATTTATGACATAAAAGCAATTAGCCCTACCATTTGCATGCACAAAATCTTAATGACTGAAAATTATAAGACTCGTAGACAACCTTAGCGTAGGCTTAACCTTACTTTCAAGGAGGGGTTGAGGATAGAAGTTATGAAATTGCTAGATGCGGGCATTATCTATGCAATTAGTAATAGTAAGTGGGTCAGTCCTACTCAAGCAATGCCATAAGAATGGTGGGATGATAGTAGTATTCAGTGAGAATAATGAACTTATCCTGTCCAGGTTAATCAAAGGGTGGAGGGTTTGCACAGATTATAGGAAATTAAATGAAGCCACATGTAAAGATCACTTTCCCAACCTTTTATTGACTAGATGTTAAAGCGACTAGAAGGTCAAGTTTTTTTTATTGTTCCTTAGATGGGTAATCCGGGTATTTCCAAATTATTATAGCCATGGGAGACCAAGAGAAAACCATATTTACTTGTCTGTATGGCACATTCGCTTATCGAAGAATGCCCTTTGGTTTACGTTATGCACCAGGCACATTCTAAAGATGTATGTTTGTATTTTTCACGATGTGTATAATGATTGAAAAGTGCATTGAAATTTTCATGGATGATTTCTCTATTTTTGGGTCTACATTTGATGATTATTTAGATAGCTTATCCCTTGTTCTTAAACAATGTGAGAAAATAAATCTTGCACTTAATTGGGGAAAGTGCCATTTTATGGTACACCTATAAGAAGGGATAGTTTTTGGGTCATAAAATATCCGCTAAGGGTACTGAGGTAGACAAGGTGAAAATTGAATTGATAAAAAAATTACATGCCGGGTTGTATAGGCATTTCATTAAGAATTTCCCCCTCATTACTAGACCCTTGTGTAATTTATTGCAGGAAGATGTGATCTTTAATTTTGATGAAAATTGTTTACATGCATTTAACATTCTTAAAAAAGCCTTGTTGACTACACCTATTATTGTAGTGCCCGATTAGTCATTACCTTTCGAGCTAGCATGTGATGCCAGCGATTGTGTTGTGGGTACAGTCCTATATCAGAAAAAGGACAAGATTTTGCATGTTATTTACTACGCTAGTAGAACACTCAATGAGTCTCAAGTGAATTATTCCACTACTAAAAAGGAATTACTAGCTGTAGTTTTTCATTTGATAAATTTCACTCTTATTTTATAAGGTCAAAAGTAATTATTCATACTTGCTACTCGACATTGAAGTATTTATTATTTAGGAGCAAAACCTAGGTTAATATGTTGGATTTAATTGTTATAGGAATTTAATTGGGAAGTGATTGATAAGAAGGATAGTGAGAATATGGTAGCAGATCACCGGTCAAGATTAGAACTGCCCAAAGAAGGAAGTTTAGAGTTGTTACCCATCCGAGAGGAGTTTCTAGAGAAGAATTTGATGGTGGTGGGTATAAATCCATGGTATGCAAACATAGTCAACTATCTAGCGGTGAAAGTTCTTCTACCATCGATGGACTACAATCAAAAGAAAAAGTTCTTCTGACATTTGAAATCCTACTATTAGGATGAGCCTTACTTGTACCGGCGGAGTAAATGTGTGATTGAGGAAAAAATGGAAAATATGCTTCGAATGTGTTGTTCATCACAAGTTGGGGGGCATCACAACAATCAAAAAAAGCCACGAAGGTTCTTCAAAGTGGATTATATTGGTTGTCATTTTTCAAAGATGCTAGAAAATTTGTAGAACACTGGAATGAATGCCAAAAAATCTGTAGTAACATATCTTGTAAAGACAATATTCCCCTTAATAACATTTTGGAGTGGAACTGTTTGATATTTGGAGGATAGATTTTATGGGACCATTTTTTAGCTCTTATGCAAATCGATACATAATAGTGACAGTGGACTACGCTTCAAAGTAGGTCGAGGTAGTGGGACTACCAACAATTATGCCAGAATTGTCACAAGGTTCATCAAATACAATATCTTCTCAAGATTTGGGGTGCCAAGGGCCATAATAAATGACGGGGGTTCTCATTTTAAGAACTCTCAATTTGAAACTTTACTGTCAAAGTATGGGATAACACATAAAATATCATTACCATACCATCCCCAGACTTCAGGACATATTGAAATTTCAAATTGAGAGTTGAAGCGTATTTTAAAGAAAAAAATGAATGTCATGAAAATATTGGTCCCAAAAGTTGGATGATGCACTGTGGGCATATATGATAGCATTTAGAACCCCTATAAGGATGTCCCCATATAAGTTGGTTTTGGGGAAATCACATAAACGGGTGTCTCTTGGATTAAGTGTAATTAGTGCATTGTGGTGTGTGAGTGTTGTAAGATGGCTGATTTATAATGTTAATTTAGTAGCAAAAAATTAGTTTTTGGGTTAAATAGTCAACTTGGAGACTATTTGGTCAATGGGTACTATTTGAGTCAACTTTGGAATTCTTTTTAAGTCTTCTTCTTGTTATTTCTTCTCCATTTTCTTCCAAGCTGCTGGCCGAACTTCTTCCTCTATTTTCCCCCAAAAATTTTCTTGGATTTCAAGTAGGAATCACTTGGAAGGTAAGATTTTATGTATTTTAGCATTTATGGCTTAAAATGGGCTTTATGATCCAAGCTTTAATTTCAAGTTTTGTAGGATTCTTAGGGCTGAAAATAAACCCTCTTTGCAGCCTTATATGTGTTGATTTATGTATGTTATGGGTTGTTTTTAGTGTTTTGGAGGTTGGGAAGTGATTGGGGTTGATTTTTAACAACTTTCCATGGTTAGATTACAAATTTTAAGATTATGAGTTGGGGTTTTGTCTTCCATATGTGGCCCTAGAGTGTTATGCTATGAATGCTTATGTCTATGCACATAATGATGTTTTAAGAGTGTTTTAAGGTTAGTTTGGATAGGAATTGAGACTTGAAACCAAGTGGAATTGATTTCCCTTCATTTTGTAAGTAAGCGGAAGTTTGGCGCAACTAGGATAATTTGGATAATTGGTTATGTTTAAAGGGTCTTTAATGATCTTTTGATGGTTTTAGGTGTTTTCCATTGTTGTGGAATGCTATTGATATAGTCCCGGCTATTGCTCCGGTGAATCTTTCCGTTTATGAATTTTGTTGGTTGAATATGTTGTTTTGAGTTGGGTTGTAACCAAGGTCCCTTGAATACCTTGGAAATGGATTTTGTTGGTTGGTTGAATATGTTGTTTTGAGTTGGGTTGTAACCAAGGTCCCTTGAATACCTTGGAATTGGATTTTATTGGCGGGAGGATAGCCTAATTATAGCCTAGGGAGAGCGAAGTTTTTCGGTTTTTCGGAAAACTAAGCTTATTATCTCCTAATCTAGCTTGTAATAAGAATTTGAGGGATTAACTAAGTGTTTTGACTGGGTTTTAGCTTGTCGGTTGGTGAAATTGAGTGTTCTACTAGATTTTTAACCAAAGAGCTTTTGGTGTCGTTTTCTATCGTTTCGCGTCGTTTTCGTTTCCCTAGTCATTCTTTAACTTCTACATCTTTTCTAAGAGTCCTCTTATATCTGTTTTAGGTACCACCCCACCTACCGCCAGCGATCGCGTTCTGTGATCATTTGTGCAGTTTTTGCTTTGATAGGTGGGTTTTAGAAATATCTTATTGATCGACCTTTAAAATGTGATGATGTTTGGAACTGCACATTTACCAATTCACAAAACTATTAAATATAACAAATCGGGACCAAACTATTTTATGTTAATCAATTATATGTTTGCAAACTCTTTTGATATTTCTATCATCATCCCACTTTGATTGGATCTTTTTGAATATGTTTTGGACATGCCTGACGTTTTAATGGCATGAGACATTTTAGAAACTACTTATCATTATGGTTTATTGACATTTAAATGGCATAAGAGACACCAATTAGAAACTGCTTCAAACTATGGTTTTCACAATCTGATATTATCTTTATGTTTTCTTTTTATCGAAATGCTTGGCCCCATTTGAAGAGCTTTTATGATATCCATTGAGCTAGTTATGCTCACCCCACGTGATTTATAATTTTTCAGATTAGGTGCTCGTTTTGGACTCTCCACCGTGTTAGTAGCTTTTAGATTATCTCCAGATTCTACATTACTGGTAGGACTCTGCGGATAATCTTCCAAGCTTCTCTTTTGTTTGGAAAGGGGTAGTATATTAGATATAGACAATGTATTGATGAACTTTGTTTTTGTTGTAGCATCTTTTGTACTAAGAAGGAATTTTGTAATTCGTATTTTTGTGTAAAAATGAACTTATTCGGTTTTATAGTTAAGAAAGTCTCGTTTGATTGTTCTATTAAATTGAGGTTAAGTTTGTTGCTCTGTTCGTTTGTGCCTTGCTCTTATGGACATCTAGATGTGCCATAAGAGCGGCGTGTTACGGTCCCGTTTTTGGGGCGTGACATTCTAGGCAGTAAAGGCACAAAACTATGATGCCAAGACAGTTGGTGCCAAGAAATTATTAGAATTATATGAGTTAGAGGAGTTTAGAGAGAAAGCCTATGATAGTGCTCGGATTTACAAGGAAAGAACGAAGTGGTAAGCATGACAAGCACATTCTTTACAAAGAGTTCCAGATTGGTGATAAAGTATTGGTTTATAACTCTAGGCTACGACTATTACCAAGTAAGATAAAGTCGAGATGGACGGGCCCATATGATGTGGTGTGTGTTTCTCCGTATGGATTCATGGAAATGAAGGGACAACAATTGACATTCCAAGTAAACAGAAATTGGCACAAAATCTACCATGGAGGCAATACTGATGACACACGTGAGACCGTCCAAAAACTACTTTTGTTAATGAATTTTGAAGGTGTGCCAAGGATAATCAAGCTAGTGATTATAAAGAAGCGCAATTTGGGAGGCAACCCAAAGTTTATTTCTTTTGATTTGTTTAATTTTTTGAATTTTTGAATTTTATTTTCATAGTTATATTAGTTTTTGACATTAAAAATGAGTTGAAACTGACAAATATTTTTTTCAATGCAGGTTACAAGTAGGAGATAGAATTATTTATGTAAGTTTAAAAAAAATTGGTGTATTTCAGGATAGTTATTTAAAAATTCAAAAGAAAAAGAGGTGCGATTTCAAGCTCACTTTAGGCGAGCTAAATGCAAGGCAAAGCTCGCCTTAGGCAAGCATTGGCAAAAGCATGCTCCCCTTAGGTGAGTGTTTCTTTGACTTTGCTTGCCTAAGGCAGGCCACCCTATAAAAGAATTATTTATTTATTTTATTAACCCTTTTCAACCCTAACTCCCTTAATTCTTGTTAACCCTACCACCTTTTTCCTTGTTCTTTCTTCTTGCTTCTCTTCCACTGACTCCGCCACAAATTTTCCTCTACCATAGTTTATGGTTTCTACCATCTCTACCACCATAAACCAACTAACACCACTTTCTCTCTCTTTCTCCCTTCTTTCCTCTTCCTTCAAATTTTTTCTTTTTCTTTTCCTTTTTCTTTTAATCTTACAACCACCATCTTTCTTAAATTTTTACTTCTACCATAACCACCATCAAAGCATTCTCTGCCATATTCCAACTCCCTCAATGTTTCCCACCACCACCATCGATTTAATTTCTACCATAAAAGCTTAGTTCTACCATTCAATTTCCTACAAAATCAACATCTCAAGCCTTCATTGTCATGGATTATGGGTCTCGATTCGTTGATACGGGTTGACATCAACCATGATTTCTAATATCAACTTGGTGATTTTTGGTTGAATATTTTTCCTAAATATTTCAAGTAAGATCATTCAATTATTCACTGTGGTTGGAATTTTAGAATTGTTGGTAATTAACTTCTTGTTGAATTTAGGTAAAATTGGCTGATTGTGTAAATAATGTTGGTGTTACTTGAATTATTGTTTTGGCTGACCTTAAGCATTTTTTTTCGTGAATAATTGTTTTAATTGGTGATTGTGTGGTAATTTGGTGGGCAAATTTCTTGGATAGTTTTTGTCTAATTTGTGACTCAGATTTAAGATATTCTTGGCTACCATTGTTTGAGTTCACATTTAAGATATTATTGGCTACCATTGTTTGAGAATCTTGATTATATTGGTATTTACTTATTTTGTGGAATTTGTTGGTATTATTTGGCTATTAATTGTTGTCAAAGTTATTATTGAAAATTGTTAGAGGTTGATTGTTAATTGAAATTTGGAGCTAATTGGACTATGATTTTTTATTTATTGGATTTTAATTGGAAGTTGTTGTCTAATTGGTTCATCTAAAAAACAAAAGCAGTTAATCAGCCTTCATTTAAGTTTGATAAATTTATATCTGAACAAGTTGAAAAGCTCCATGACAAATTGAAAACTCAGAAAGGATATTACAATCCTTGTTATGAGAGAGGTTTTGATCTATCATCTATTCGGGTGAAAAATAATGATGAAGATGATTCACTCCATTGTACAATCTTAAATAAGATTCATGATAGAGGGTGGAAAGAGTTTTGTAAGGTACCATCTTTTGAGGGTAGTGAGAGCATTATTTGCGAGTTTATTGGGAATACATATAAATTAGATGATGATGTGGCTATGGTGAGACAAAAGCGAGTATTAAAAAAGAAGTGATTAACATCTTCCGAATATTCCTAATACTCAATTTCATGCATATTTGGAAAAAGGGGTTGACTATGATGAGGTGTTAGATGTTATTATAGGTGGTAAAAGTCAATGGGTTATGAGTAAGAATAAAATAAAATGAGTCAAAAAGTGGTACTTGTGTTTGGAAGCTAGAGTTTGGATGCATTTTATTTGTTCTCAATTGTTACCCATATCTCATACTACTGAAGTAACCCCTGAGAGAGCTGTTTTATTGTATGCAATTTTGACGGATATTTTGACTATTAATATTGGCCAAAAGATCCACCAAGAGATAATTCGAAATGGCAACAAAGTCTATGAATGGTTTATATTCCTAATTTAATCACCTAATTATGTCATCTTGCAGGGGTATATATAGCCAATGAGAAAATAATTTCAGTCAAGAAAACTATCAATAACACAACTTTGAAGACCATTGTTGGAACTCATTGCAGATGCATGATAAGGATTCAAGCAGAAGCCAGAGGCTTGGATAGATATGATAGCAGTGAGTAGTGAGGAAGACTCTTCTGATGATGATGGAGATGCATAGCAGCCTAGAACCCAACGTAGGGGACCTTTACAAGCACCATCACTGGAGGCATATCTAGATTACATATTTTTCTTAGCGAGTGATAAGGATGCATGTAGGGAGTTGTTGCGCTATCAAAGTCAAAGTTTACATGTGTTGCATCGGATGATGGATATTAATACTTGGAGGATGAATAAAGTTAATCCATTTGACATGGCTAATTGGCCTAGTTTCAACTCATTATCAAGAACCAACTGCACAGTATTGGCACTATTGTCCGCCAAACGAAGTCAGATTGATGGCCTGAGAGAAAGCAAGGGAGGAGATAGAATTGGTCCATCTCGGATTGTAGTCAATTGATCCTTTTCTGCATCAACACAATTTGTCTAGGTAGTTCTTTGTTTTGTTTTCTTTTAGTAGTACTTTGTATTTGTTATGTTTTTGTGTGGACTACTTGCCGTGGTCTTTGGTTTAGTGAAGTTTTCTATATTTAGGTGTGTTATTGTGGGTGTGTTAGTGATTGTCAAATATAACGTCAACTTAGTTGGAGTAGTATATTATTAGTAGGATTGATTTTAATTGCCAATGATATGATAACCTAGCACTTTGAATCGCATGATTCATGTGCACATTTTTGTTTTTAAAGGATGGAAGCATGAATTTATATCAAATAATACTTTCTTGTATATGAATTTTTGAACTCATTACTATTAAAAAAGAGTCGTGTGATTTATTCTGATTGCTTGTACCTTGTTGGAAGTTGCTAGAATTGTTCTTTGTAACTGTTACTTGGGTTAAAATTGGTATGACGTGGACTTTTGTGTTCTCATTTATGTTTTATGCATCGCAAGTATTACGTTCTATTATGATTTTTAGGCCTTTTTACGTGGATATAACCCATTTTTCTGTGCCTAGTTCCTTAAGTGCTCTATGTGATCTAATGAGCTTAAAAAAAAGAAGAAAAATGGTACAATTGCTTTACGCAAAATACATAAGCATGGTAAGAAACAAGAAATATAAAGGTAGCTTGTGTGAAAATGTTTCTTACTAAGCCTATAGAAAAAAAAAACAAAAAAGAGTAGAATAAAAATGTGGTCATAAATGAATTACGAAAGTTTTTATTTTCTTTTTTGGTTAAACGATTCTAATGGTTCTGTTATACTTTGCCTTCGTGTGCCATTTGTGTGCTTTGTATATTAAGGTTCCACTGATTTTTTTTACCTTTTTTATGGTTATGGGTTTCACTTTTATGTAACTTTTGACTTGTTGGTTGTAGAACATCATGATTTCTTATGTGATGTGGCCCATATTGATATATTTGAGTTCTTGAGTTTATGTTTGAGTCCGTTTATTTGATGTTTATTCATGTAGAGTTTTTGGTGTGCATACTTGTGTTATATGGTTTACGTGATTGGTTGGTTTTGAGTACGGTTTATGAGTCAATTATGTCAATTCGATTTTAATATTGCCACTCCTACTTTGTTGTGTATGAGTTTTGTTCTGGTTTGTTGTTTGGGTTTATTTGCTCGGAACTAATAAAACGTTAGGTTGGGGGAATTGATAGCTCTATAATTAGAGTTATTTTTATGGTCCTTTTGTGCTCAATTTGTATGACTCTAATCTCGATTTTCGGTGTTTAGTATCGGTACTAGATTACTAGTTCGTAAGTTTTTGTTAAAGATTTATTTGGTGTGTTAAACGTGAAAGATTTATTTTGTCTTGATTTTGTGTGCAGGTCATCAAAGGTCAAAACAAATATTTTGCGTCTCTAAGGATTGAGTTTTGATCGAATTTAAGTGGAGGAGTGAAAGCATGTGAAGCTCGCCTAAACAGATTGTTGCTTGCTTGAGGCGAGCGGAATGGGTGACAAGCTCGCAACAGGCGAGTTTTGAAGGAGTTGGCAAGCAAAAGTGCTTGCATCTAGCGTGAAGTCTAAGCCAACTAGTAAAGGATTGTCTATTTTAAATTACAATAGGACTCTTGGATTGTTAAGCCGTATAGGCTATTTAATAAGGGGGTGACTTTTTTATTTTTTTGGAACCAGTCGTATGTGCTTATGAAGTGAGGGCTTAGAAACGTTTTCTTCTTTATTATGCACAACAAATATCAAGTTTTTGAATTTCAATCAAACCAAGATTGAACAATTATTTCTTAGGGAGAATTCAACGTTGCAATTTATAGTTTTAATTATTCCAAAATATTTTAAGTAATTTCGTTCCTCTTTATTATTATTGTTATTTGTTTTAAGGTATATTCTTATTTTGAATTTTCTTCTGCAAAATTAATTTTAGTAACAATCCTAGTTTTATTTTGATAATGAGTTTTTGTGATTTAATTAATTCTTTCATGTTTATTCCAATAATGATGCACTAAATTAATTAGGGTTGGTCCGAATAATGTAAATTTCACATATTAACTCGAGAAATCATTAATCAAAAAAATTATATTCATAGATAATAATTAACATGAATTGACAATTCAAAAATATAGCTAATTCTTGTTTTGATTAGGTTAGTCGAGGTGACACGAAAGTCGATCCTCCTTTATAGACCTGTGTTAATTATTAGATTAGGTTAATTCGAAATTTTGACTGTGAAAATTACTTGGTTAACTCATTATAATTCCATATAGATAAAATTCAAATTAATTGAATTAGGTTAAAAAGGAATCTATCCCTAAATCAATTAATTTGATAGCATCCAATTGCGCGAGAAATCAGGGTTGGGTTGATAATTGAGAATTGAACTTTCATTGAGTATAATTGAATCGATTGATTAGTAATTTAAGTAATCTTGAAAAATTGCTAACCTAGTATCTGACTCGTTCTTTAAAATTATTTGAAAACACTCATTTTTAGTTTAGCATTATTTAATTGCACTTATTTAGCTCCTAATTTAGTTATATTTTAGTTTCAGTTTATTTTAAAAATCAAAAAAATACTCTTTTGTGATTGTTTAAATAGAAATGATCAAAAACTTTTGGTACTTGTCTACACAATTTTCGTGAGAACGATCACTATTCATCTTACTACACTGATACTATGCACTTACGAGAATTAGTGGAAAGTTGTGAATTTGTTAATTTAACTTTTCCTACATCACTATTTAAAACATCAACTGATATTATAAATAATAATATATTGTCGATAACAATATCTTTTCGCTTCCATCTTTTTCAGTAGTGACATAACTTATCGAAATCTCTTAATTTTCATTAGATTTAGATATAAGATCCACTTTTGGAGTTTTGTGATTAGTTATGTTTAGAATCTCTTCAAGATACACACTTGCCTCTATTGTATGACCATCTTTAATATTTGCTCCTTTCCTTTTACGAGAATTTTTATCTTTTTGAACCGATTGGTCAACCACACTTTATACGTGGCTAACTATAATTTGTAATAGGTTGTCCTACTATGACACCAATTTGAATTGGAACATTTCAACTAGTATATGAGATTTCAGTCATTTTAGGTTAGTAATGATCTGACTGTTGATTCACAATATCTTGCAAATGAATTATGTTTTGAATTTTTAGTTTACGAGAATCAAAATGTGATAATTCATTTCTTTCAATTTTTCTTTATCCAACTGCTTATCTTTTCCCATCTAATGTTGGGAAAACACTTTTTATAAGAATCGACAAATTATACAGTAAATAAGTTTCTTATGAATATTTTTAAAATATTTAATTAGAAGGGATGATTCATATATATATATATATATATTTCCAATTTTATTTTATTACCCATGTTCGTGCGTTGTAGTGGAACAATTAAAACATATAACCACACAATAAAAAATCCTTAGATGAGAAAATTAAACTCCTAACTAAAAGCCAATTGTAATGGGGAGAACTTAAAATATCTTATTAGCCGGATGTGTATAAATGTTTCTGCATAGCATGTCTTTATACATAAATATACAATTTTGTTCTCAGAAACAATGGTCTAACTATTAATTGTAAACGTTTTATTAATTAATAATTCTACTAGACCACTTAGAGTATAAACATGTGCTTCAATATATTCAATAGTTATATCAATTGACATACAGATGTTCAATAGTTATATCAATTGGCATACACATAAATGTGCTTATTTCATTTTGTGAGATTTGGATTTCAAACGATGAGAAGGCAACTTCCTTCGAATATGGTTTTAGTGCATAATTTGATGGTGCGAAAAAAGAAAGTAAATGAGATTATATATTTTGATATTAGTAATTTTGTTCGAATTCGCGTATGTTTTTTGTCTTTTAGTGCAAAAAAAAACTTATCCAAACGTTTATTTGCAAAAAATTATTTGCATTTTTCACAATTCTAACCGTTATTCAAATTATTCAAGTTTTTTTTTTATTTTTCAAATAACTCAAATAATGACTCGAATAACGTGCTAAACTAATTTTCTAAATAATACAATCGATACGAGCTAGTATTCCAACATTGTCCAAACAGAGACAACAATGATATTTGTGCCAATAGGAGTTTACTCATATAGTAAACAAGACAATTAAACTATCAAAAAATCTAAGATTCGTACCTATCTTAACCTTGAAAAAGAAGATATTTTATCCTTCTTCTAAATTTTTTCTTTAAAAAAAAAAAAAGGATTAGTCACACACTCACATTTACCTCCCTTGATATTTGGCCAAATTACCAATCCAACCCCGTATTTTGGTTAAATTACGGATACTACCCTCAAAATCGTAACTTAAAACAAACACACACTTATTGTTAGTCAACTGATGTTTACTGCTCAAAAAAAAAAAAAAAAAAACAGTGAAAGGAATGTTGTTCCAAAAGGACAGACCATAATCTCAAGTCCTAACTTCAATAGTTCGTTATCATTCAACCACTACCACCACCATTAGGTCTGTCAACGGGTTGGGTCTAGACCCAGACCGGACCCGATCCGAACTCGTTTATTTAAATTTGGATTTATAATAAATTTTAATTATCTGAATCCGATCCGGACCTATTTAGGTATTATAATAAACAGGTCGGATCTGGATCTTGATGTTTCGATCCGATTAAGACCCGGATCCGATTAATATATTTAATATATAATAAAATTATTGTACATTAGTATTATTTTATATTTATATATACATATATGTTGTGTCTATTACGCATGTAATTTATATTTAATATAAAATACATGCATAAATATTAATTATGAACTCAATACTTTGTATAATTAAAAAAAAAAGGAGAAAATTTGATAATTTGTAATAGTTTTACATGTAATTTTAAAAAAAACTTATCCAGACCCGGATCCAAAAAGACCCGACGGATCCGGATATGGATATACTTTTGTAGACCTGTCTGGATCCGGATCTGATTATATTAATCGAATCCGAATTTAAATATACTATTATCCGACCTAGATCCGACCCGTTTACACCCCTAATCATCACCACTCCCTCAAAAAAAAAAGAAAAAAAAACTGATGTGTATAAGAGAATAAATCGTCCAGATCCCCCTCTTTCTTGTTCGTTGGATAGCATACTGTTGCATCTTTTTTCCCCTCTTTAGAAGCGCTGTGTTTGTTTTTTCCTTTATTTTCTCTACTACTAATTTGACAGCCACCTATCTTCTCTTATCTTTCTCAATGTCACTAGTATGACAAACAAATCAAATAACAAAAAATAATTAACAGAGAAATTTCAAGCCTTTCTTTTCATATTTTTCAGTTTTAACATTTTAACAAACAGCTTGTAGCTGTAATCAAAGGCAGGCATTTCTACCTAATTTAAATCATTGCCCATCCCAAAATTTTTCATTCAGCAAGAGGTGCCATCTTGTGGCGTGATGTGTGGAGTTAGTGCAAATCCTAAGAAAGACAGAATAAGTATTCATTAGCATTCTAACAAAATATGGGGAAAATCATTCAGCAGAACTTTATCTTGGATCTCTGTCTCTTCTGTCTCGGAGAGGCAGAGTACGTAGAGTTTTGGGGTAGGAGAATTCTGATGGGAGGAAGGGGTTGTGGATGGCGGAAGCTGGAGGGTAGAGAAAGGGCCAATTTCTTAAACTGTTAAGAAATAAAAAGGTTTCACTGTGAAGTGTTTTTTTTTTTTTTTTTTTTTTTTGGTGTGTGTTCTGAAATGTAATTTACTGTTAGACATTTAAAAAAAAAAATACATCATTTTGGTTGTTAAGTTGATTTTATTTTCTTTGTTTAAGTTGTTTTAGGGGGGGTTCTTTTTCATGTTTTAGAATTTAGAGTTTAGAATTATAGAAGAAAATGAAAATAAATGAAAATATTATAAATTAAAGTAAGTATATATTTTAAAATTTAGAAAGTATATAAAATATTTAAAAATAGCCAAAAGGTTGAAAGTAGACAAAATATTTCAAATTTGAATGTTTAACAAGTGGTAGAACATTAGAATTAAATATATAAAAAATTGAAATATAACATTAAGGGTATTTTAGTCAATTAAAGTATATATATATATATATATATATATATATATATATATATATACATTTAATGATGTTAGGTTGTGTTTGGATGGGTGATTTGAATTGAAGGAAGTTTTTGAAATGAATGGATTTAAATTAGGTGGATTTGAAATGCATGAATTTGGGTGAATTTCAAATCTTCTTCTTTAACCATTAAAATCACACTCTCAATTGTTGGTGAATTTCAAATACACAACTAAATCAATTAATTTGTTTGGATAAGTTATTAAGGATTAGGGTTTCAAATTAAAGCAACCCAAGTCCCTTCATCCAAATACATTATTAAACCTTTTAAATGATGAATATTGTTACTGGGGGTTTAGTGTGTATTATTTTTATATATGAGGTAAAGTGTAATTACTCACCCAATTCAGAGGAGCAAAGTGTTAAATTAATTCCTTTATTTTATCCACAAATTACCCCCTAAAATTTAATGAATTTAAAATTTTTGTTTAAATGGAATAATAAAATGTCATAATTGTCCTCAATCTTTTAATTGTCTAAATCAACATAAAATTTAAAAAATTAACAAATAGATTAAAAAAACTAAACTTATATGCATATTAAATCCATTTAAGCTTAACATGCATTCTATTAGAGATAAAAACTAACAAAAACATAAGTTAACAATTTTTTAACATAAAAAATTAATTAAACCCAAATAGATATGTGGATACAATTTTTTTAACATAAAAAATTAATTAAACCTGAATAGATACGTGGATATTAACAAGTATAAACCCAAGTATAAACCCGAATAGATACGTGGATATTAACAAGTGTAAATCATTCACTTATTTATCCAAAAACTAATTATCAAAGCATTCAATAAACATGCATCACGTCTAAATATTAACATTTATTTAAACCAGATACAAATTACTAAAACAATTATTTGATATATACTAAAAATAAATGTTGAACATGGATATTAAAAATAATAAAAATGCACTAAATTCTCAAAATAAACTAATACAAACATGCAATATAAAAATAAGCTATCACTACTTTAATATAAAAAAGAACATGGAATATATATATATATATATATATATATATATATATATATTAGCTACACCTTAAACAATATGAAATATACATAATTTAAATTAAACATTTGAAATAAATCACTTATTAAATAATAAAAATAAATTAATAAATTACTATTATTAAAACATACTTTTAATCACATGATTAACTTGGCTCCTAACTATTCCAATATAAAATTATCACACAAAGAAGAGAAGAAGAAAATCTAGACAATATTCATCATTTAAAAACTTTAAAACCATTAAAAAAAATCTACTTAATTGATTGAAATACCCTTAGTTTTAAATTTTCAAATTTTTATATATGTTTAATTTAGATGTTTTACCACTATAGTTAAAAATTCAAATTTGAAATATTTTTGAAATATTTTGTCTACTTTTAAATATTTTATGTTCTTTCTTAATTTTAAAATATTCCCATATTTTTTCTACTTGCTTTAGTTTATAATATTTTAATTTATTTTCATTTCTTCTATAAATCTAAATTCTAAATTCCAAACCACAAAAAAGAAACCCTAAAACAGCTTAAATAAATAAAAGAAAATCAACCTAATAACTAAAATAATGTGCGATTTTTTTTTTAAAAAAAATATTTGACAATAGGTTGAATTTGGAAAAAGTAACCTAGATTGCTTTTTCCAAATTCAACCTTCTTACTTTTAGAACACCAAAAAAAAAAAAAAAAAAAAATTCACAATTTAAGAAAGTATTTTCTTTTTCTTCACAATTTAAGAAATTAGCCGTAAAGAAAGTGGTTTAGGGCTTTTGCGATGGATAATAATCAATCAGTGTATATATAGAAAGTTTTGAGGATAATTTGGTGAAGTTGATACCAAAATTGTGGGCAATTTAGCATTTTCAGTTATTCTAATGTTAGACGGATTTAACAAATTTAACTTTTAAGGTGGGAGGGTATTAGTAATTTTGCAAACCTGTTCGGCAATTTGACTAAACTTTAATGGAGGTAAATGTAATTAATCCCTTTAATAAAAATAATAATAATAATATTTGTGTAGTATAGAACCACGGCCCAACTAGACTTTTATAGCGAAACTTTTCTTATTTACATTTTTACCCTTCCTTCTCTCGTTCTAACCCAACTCCTACCAAGGGCAATCCTTGTCCATCTATAAATCATTTTCAAAGCCCCCAAACCAGATCACAGACTCAAACATAGACTAAATGCAACAGCCGCAGCCGTCCCCAGCACCACCGCATACGGCGGCGATTCCCGCCGGGACGCCGTCCAGTGACCAACAAGCCGCTGAGGCGCCTCCGAAACAGGTAGCTCTGGCCATGGACCGGCTAGCTCAAGCTGGCCGTCTCATTGCTGACATCAGAATCGGCGCCGATCGCCTCCTCGACAAGCCCTATTCGTCGCCGCCGCTGAGCCGCATCATCAATCCTCCAAACCCTTGCAATTGATCATTAAAGAAGAATCTTCAATGCGCCAACACCTTCAAGACCTCCGCACCATCGGTATATATAGTATACATCTGTGATTTTAGTGTGTGTACTGTGTGTAATTTTGCTAAAATTTGATTTTTTCTTTGAATTGTGGAAAAATTTATGCTATTACCGTGAATATTTACTAGTGTTGGTGTTTTGAATTTGTTTCTTTTAAATGGTAATACTAAAAATTATGGTTTTAGAATTTAGGTTAAATTAATGAAATTTATGTGCGATTTGATAGAAATGAACATTTTGAATGTGGTGCTCGTTTGGTGATATCGGAATGTATGACATTGTTATGGGATTAAGGCGTAGAGAGTGAGAGGCAACAATGTAGTGAGATAAGCGGGGAAGAAAAAATGGAAATATGTGTTGGAGAAGAAGAGAGAGACAAGAAAAATGGAAAATCTAAAATAATATGCGAAGATATTTTGTTAAGCACTAATTAGATTGAGAGGACATTGAAAAAGAGTGTGGTTTGGCTAGAAGGAAAGAAATGGAGAAGAAAAAATATACTTCCTAGAGGATAAGAAAGGAGAGTGTGGACCATTATTTGTATGGATGACGAAGAAGGAAAAAAGAAATAAAGGACTGAATATGTTGCTTGGAAAGGGAAGAGGAAAGAAAGGGAAAAGTAATTGGATTTTTCTATGTGAATATGGGAAATTTGGGTACTTTGTAATGTCTCTAGGATTTTTATATTTGATTCTTTGTTGAACTCTTTCAGTTTGAGAAACTTGGAAGAATAGAAGTGAACTGTTCTTTCTTGAATGAATGAGTGAAATTTGTTGTTCAAGTAGAGAAGACATCTTCATAAAATTGGAAACATCATAACTTTGGGCAGAGAAGGTTTGAGACGATTTGTTAATCTATCTTGAATTGGAACTCTGTCTCTGACGAGTTGCTTTCTGATGACATGCACCTGTCTGTCTTTAAAGAATGTTTTAGGTGCACCTAACTCAGTGGTTAGAGCAGGAATTCAGCTAGCTACATTACTGGAGCCTCTTACTATTTCTTTGATGACATTCAAGATAAAGTTTTATCATAGCGTTTGAGATTGTTTATCTACCGTGTTCTGAGCTGTCCTGTAAAACCAAGACCAAAGTTCTAGCCACTTGATCAGTTAACTTCTACATTTTTAGCTGTACTTTCCATCACGATTTCGTGAAAAAAATTTTTACTTAATGCTCTGACATGCCATCTATGTTCCACCCTCAAATAGATGTTCTATCATGGTATGTTTATAAAAATTCTTTTTCTAATAATGTGTCTGGGACTTGGATAGAAGTTTCTCAGGATAGGACGTGTTGTATTTCTACAAAATAAACTTTAGTAATTTCTACATAGTATCCTGGAGTCTCTGATCTAGTTTGCCCCCTTCAAATTCTTTGCAGAAAAGTATCTCCTTTAAAGAGTTTTTCCAGAAATCTTGAGGTTTTCCTAATCTTTGTGTGACTTGATAAATGATTTCTTGGTGAGGCTGAAGGTTAGGTGCATATTCTGGAGAGGTTTCAAAAGGCAATTCTACAGATTCATATACAAACTACTTGTGTGTGTTACTATTTGCAAATGTTCAATAGTCATATTTCATTTTTAGCTTTCAAACTGTTAAAGATGCATCTTTATAGAAGTTAATGTATCTCAAGGTATTTTTTTTAATGTATATGATAATTCTTCCTGGTTCATTACTCATACACCATTCAAACTGATAAATGTTGGGTACTAATACCATTTTCCTAAGCCCTAACCTCATTAAGTCTGTTCTAGATTATAATGTACAAATAATTCAATGTATTAGAATATATATGATAAGCTGGTCTGAGCTAAATATGGTTTTCCTTTTCTCAGGTAAGCAGTTAGAAGATTCTGGAGTTCTCAATGACTCTCTTCGCTCCAGAAGTAATTCATGGGGCCTTCATATGCCGCTGGTTTGTCCATCGATGGTGCTGTTGTTGCATATGCTTGGAAACGTCAACTTGCTGGTCAGGCTGGTGCATCTGCTGTAGACAGGACTAGGTAAGTTTCATTTCATTAATAAGGTCTTATCCCTATTAGCGTTTTGTTAGATAATAATTAATGTTACCTTATGTGGTTGGATATATTGGTAGAGGTCAAGAGATTATAGTTAGATTCAAGATCTTATCAAGTCCAGTTTGGGACTTTCTGAAAATCAACTAATTTGGATTGCAAAAGCATTGCATTTTGCCAATCTTGATAGAAAAGATGAATTTGCTTAACATTTAAATGGCAACTACTGAACAAAGAATAGAGAACCACTGAGCACATCAAAGTTTCCGAGTTTGAATTATAAACATTCAGCTAGTCGTATAGCAACTCAAGAGAAAAGGACATACATACATTCTGGTGGATGTTTTAAATGTAGCCTGATCAGTTACACACTATAACTTTTTGCTTGCACATGCATTCTAGTGTATACTCTTACTGAGGTAAAAAAATGAAGCTTGATGCCATAGTTCATGCCTGTTTCAGGCTTCTTTCCATTTGTTTGGAGCCTTAACTTGCTGGTTAAACTTTTTTTTGTTCTTTCTATTTGTGTGTTCTTCTTTTATCCAAAATTCTACAAGTATCTCTTGACAATCTGATGCACACTAAATGGATTCTGGTTTACTGTTGCTGCTTCTGAATTATCGGTCTTTCCCCAAGAATTTCAAAGGAACATTTGTGTAGGTCGTGTAAGTCCAGTGACTGGTTTTCAGTGCATTTCAAGTTACTTGCTGTTAGTGTATAGGAGCCATTTTCAAACAAGTAATGCATTGTGGTGGATTAATCATTTTTTTGACAAGTACTTGCTATTAGCAGTTTGCAGCATTTAAATCAATATTTTTCTGACATGAAACTTCAGTTCTCAATTCTAAGAAGCACAATGTTGTTAGCTTAAAGCATACCTCATCCACAACTTGTCTTCTGTTTTCCCTTTAAAATGGTTTACTTTTGTTGGAATTTATACCTGGGTGGGCGAATCTCAACTCTGTTCTAGGATGCTTGCCTTCTTCTTGTGTAAATATTGGTTCGGTATATTTGCAGGTTGGCTCTCAAGGCTTTTACTGATCAAAAAAGAAGATTTTTTCCCCACCTTGATGATGGTTCTAGTGTGGAATCAGCTAAAAAGAAACATTGTGCGCCCTCAGTGGCAGAAGACCCAAGTGTGCCGAGAACAATATCTGATATTCTTTTGCTTCTGAGAAACGAGGTTCCAAATGTCAAAACTTCTACTTACCAGCGGTTGGAATGGTTGAAACGAGCTTCCTTGCTGCCTTCTGAAAGTTCAGTTGAGTCTGCAAAGGATCATGGCTTCCATAGTAAATTAAGACTAGGTTCAGTAAGCAATGTTGCTGCAGATATGGTTTCTGTAGTTGAATTGTTGTTTCCGTCTATTTTTAGAGCTATAATATCATTGCATCCAGCCGGATCCACGAATCCTGATGCTGTGTGTAGCTTTCTTCTCACTAGATGAGGTGATCTAATTTTTCAAATGGGAAAAATATCTGGATTTTGTCTTTGTCGCGGTATTCTATTACTAAATGTGTCTATACTGTTCCATCCATAAGATACTTGACCATGAAATGGATGAACTATTACATTTTATATGCTTCATGATTAAATTGAAATTCTATCAGTTGAGAACCTATGTTGATGATTATTTAGGTATATTCCGTTATAAATTCCTAAGCATGCTAATATCTATTATATTAACTCTGTGTTTTATCTTCGAAACAAAAAATATAAAAAAAAAAACAATTAAGCCATGCAATCTGAATGTCAACTTGGTAATCCAGATTTCTTTCAAATGAAACTCACTCTTAGTAAGAAAATCAGCTGAAAGAATGTGGTGTCAATGAGTTGGTACTCATAATATGATGAATGTTCTGTCTCTTATTGTTTAATATTGATATTTGCAAGTATATTGCAAACATGTCATTAGAAGATTAGTTAAATTTAGAGATATAGTATGCTGTCTTTTGTATTCTTTTATAATATGTGAGCATGAGCCTTTAGAGTCATGAGATCTCAAATAATCAATAGAGTCAGAATAAACTTGTACATCTCTCTCTCTCTCTCTCTCAAACACACACACACTGTGTTTGTGTGTGTAGTTTTTATTTCAAACTGCAAAGTTTCCTTCTTTATTGCTTTTTTCATCATCAATTATTATTATTTTTTTGTAATTGATAAATAGTTTTTTATTTTATTTTTTTTTGGCTAAAAAAACTGTTTCTTAATGCCTTGGTGGTGGTAAATGGAAGTTGCTTTGGATGGATTATAATTTTATTGCTTATGAAGGGTGGCAGCTATATACATGGAAGGGGACTTTCAGTTCATCATGTATTTCGGCATATCACGGTACAACTTGGCTATCATTTTTTTTATGTGTGCCTCTTTTCTCCCCTTCTACATGTGTAGTTTGCTGGTGTTTCATGTTTGACCTGGTTGATACTGACAATAGTCAGCTATGTATGCCACTTGCGCTGTAACAGGAACATGCTTCCCTGGCTCTGCAGTATTTTGTTGGTGGTGATGCAGAAACAGCCTTGTATTCCCTATTGGTAATAATGAGATATTCTAGAGACTTGGTAGTTTAGAATGTTAATTGCCTAACTGCAATGAAAGCATAGTCAAAATTTGAATATTTTCTGTTGTGTTCTTGAAGCATTGGGTCTGCAGCTATCGGACAATCCTTACAAAAGTTTGCAGGTGAAGTTCTTTTCTCCTAGTTTTTGTCATTAAGCAGGCATTTCTTCTAGATACTAATCTTAAACTGTTTCTCTACAGTAAGTGTGGCCGGCTGCTGTCTATGGACAAGCAATCAGGATTACTGTTACCTCCAGTTAATCGGCCATACCGAAATTTTTCTGCTGGTAAAGTTTCATCCAATGGTTCCTCAAATGAATATCAAAGTGCAGATGTGCTTGGGGCTTTTCATGTTGGCTGCTATTCAGAAGCTGCATGAAAACAACTAATTTTTTTAGACATGTAAACTAGTGTAGAGTGTAGACATGTACTGTAATCCACAGATTGAAGTCGTAGGCACTTAATGAACGTCTTTTTGGTTAGCTTGTAGCTATCAGGAAAAGTTTATCAAGAACAGAACCAAGGAAAAGCTCTTCAGGTCCTTCAGTATGGCTTCTGTACCTGTTGATCTCTCCTTATGTGTCTTAGGTTTTGATCTTACTGATTTTTTTTTCCCAGTTAATTGTCGAATGATGTATTAGTCTGTTCTTAATATGATTTCATCTGTACTGTGATCTTTGTTGAAAATATTAAAGGTCTAGCTTGCCATTTATATCTGAAACATAAAGGAAAAAATCGTTAGTCTTTATGGATGTGTTTCATGTGAAATTACTCATCCAAGCATCAATAGATTTTCAAATCAAGTTAAAACTTAAAAAAATTATTTTAATCTGATGACAAAAAATTAACAAGTGGTTATTATGTTCTGTAAGTTTTCTTTTGTACAGGCAGAGCAATGGCTATAACAATTATGTCCTGAAGGTAAACTACATTAGCTTCCTTGAGCGTTAACGTAATTGCAAAGATATCTCATGAGTTTTTGAAAATCAAATGGACTCCTCATTGGTAGACTGGTAGTGTTAGTGTGTTATGAGAATGAAGAGATTGATTTTGGACAATTTTAAGAAAGTTGCTCGATTTTTTTTTTTTAAAATAAAAGTTACCCTATGTTGATATTGATAATTATGTAGGTCAGTATGATATAAAACCAAAATTTGGTGTGAATTTGTGCATGTCTGGATTTTTTCAGGTTCTTGATAGTACCTATACAGGTTGTAGTGATTTGAGTCAATTGAATAATTTGTGGAGGGCATATGCAATTTGAAATAATTGGTAGTGCGGAGGTGTAATATTCGAACTGGGCTTTTTGCTCTTATGATTAGCTTATAATTTTCCTGTAAATAGGGTCAAATAGGATCTGGAAAGATAATTGATAAGTTTTTTAACAAAGTGAATATGATGCCGTGAAATTTTATGCTGTTAAGGTTGCTAATCCCTCTAGTGCTTTTTGATAAATATATCCCTATCCTTCTTTATCATCCACTTTTTCCCCAACGTTTCTCCTTCTCTTGAAGCAAAGATTTATACTTGGAATTGCAGAGTTCAGAGCCCACCTGACTCGGGACTGAACACTCTATGTTTGCTAATAGTTGTTTACGTGGATTAGTGGTGCTAGTAGGGATTTGGTAGGATTTCTTTTGAGGGAAGAATTATAGTTTCAGTCCCTCTGTGTCTTTGATTAATCTCAATTAAGTCATTTTTATTGTAAATTCAACCGATTTAGTAATTCAATTGACAAGTCACCATCCGTGCTTCCAAAGCATGATTTTAGGATGAATTTTGGCAACATAAGTGCTAAAATACGTTGAATTGAAGATGAAAGATAATACGATGTAAAAGATAATTACAAGTTCGTAACGTTCACATTTTATTACATGATTTAAAGCGTTGCGTATTTCATTTGTATTTTGAAGAACAATCTATGTTTTGTACATAAAAATGTACGGTTTCCCAAAATCAATTAACATCTAAATAATTTGCCTACGTTTAGAGAAAAGTTTAAATTACGGAATCTCTAATTTTAATCGTTAGATCATCTATAAAATAGGCGACCTTATATTTTTTAATTGAGATTCTTATTTTGTGGATGATTGAACGTTTATACTAATGCAGAACGACTAATATATAAGTACCCATCACTAAAAGTTTTCCCCAATATTTTCTGTGACTGTGTCATAGCTGTAAATGCTTCTTTGTCCATATGCCTTGCCAAACTATGAAGTCTTCCCACAAAGAAAATACCAATCTCAGCACTTTAAGCAACCTTTCGCTCTATATATTTGAACCTTTAACTACGCACATCACAATCAGATTCAACAAGCAGTTTACACATCCATATTCAGTTTAATTATAAGTCTTGCGGTTTTTTAATCAAAATAAATAAGTCACCATGCACGAGTTCCTTTATAGCCGATACAGCTTCTCGTTTGACAATTTTGGCACATTTATTCGGCATAATAGCCATCATTCTTTTGCTTGTTTGGCTGCTGCACTTTCGTGAGGGCATGAATCTTGATTCGGACAATCCATTTCGTATTTTCAATGTAAGTAATTAATTAAAAAAACAGCTGTTTTTGTGAGTTTGGTATTCATCATGACTAAAGTTTCTCATGCAATTTCATTGCTTTTTGTTACTTTTGGGCAGGTTCATCCATTTTTGATGTTTTTTGGTTTCATATTTTTTGCTGGTGAAGGTACATTTTTTATTGGATTTCTAATAATTTTTCTTTTTAAAATTTCTCATCCATTTCACTGAGAGTTGTTTTTGTTGTTGCTGGATTTTAAGTCAATTCTGTATAATAAAGTAACTAACATACAAGATAAGTAAAATATAGTTCAGACCTCAATCGCTTTGAAATCTTTTATTATATGTTTCTTTTATTATATTCTTTGTGTTACATTTACGCATGTCGATGAAGTGAAGACACATATGTCCTCCAGAGTAATTCTATTTTGCACCTTTCAACTTATATCCAATTCTAATTTTTTAACTCTAATTTCAATTTTGGACACTTTGCACCCCAACTTTTAAATTGTCCTATTTTAGCATCTTTTTTAATCATGTAAAAAAAAAGTTAACAGAATCTTTGCTTTTACACGCAAAAAAAATGTTAAATTTTCTGTTGAATTTGTCGTACACATAAAAAAATTCCTTAATTTTTTAGACAGTATTAAAAAAAGAACTAAAGTGGGACAAATTTAAAAATTCGAATTATAAAATAAGAATCAGGTATAAATTGAAAAATGTAAAGTGAAATTAGTCCTACACTTAATTTGATCTTTTAGTATTGAACGGCAACTAATTAACAATACTTTTACCAGAAGTTAAAGAAGCAAGTTACAATAAGTGTTATAGAAAATTTGGAGCATCGTGAACAATATTTTCTTTCTCATTTTAGAAGAGGGGTCTTCCCACTTCTTCCCCCCTTCATTTGAATCAAGAAGAAAAATTCTAAAAAATACAACAAATAAAACTAAAAATGTCTCTTGTGTAATTTTGACAATAAATTCCTTGGTTTTTGCTAACAGCAATGATGGCTTACAAGACAGTTCAAGCAGAGAGGCAAGTGCAAAAGTCTGTTCATATGTTCCTGCACGTAGTAGCAATCACTTTGGGGATTGTTGGACTACATGCTGTGTTTAAGTTCCATGACAGGGCGGGTATAAGAAATATGTACAGCTTACATTCTTGGATAGGCATTGGCACCTTCTCCCTGTTTATTTTGCAGGTAACTAATATACAAATGGATAAATATACCAATTTATATCTTTATGTTTTTCTAATTATCAGTTCGTGTATCATATATATACTCTCGACTTTTATTTCAAAACATGGCTTCATATTGCTATTTTAATTTTATAGAATGTACCCTACTTCTACTTTGTCTAAAAATATAGAGATAGATTTCGTATGTAACTCCACTTATAAATCCTATAGTGTGAATTAAATATTAGACTAAAATAGATGACATTAGTCGATATAATCAAAATTTTTCATAAAATTTAATTTTAACTATAAGATTTACAAATGAACCCTAACACCGAGTCTACCTAAATTTTCTCCATTTGTTAGTAGACCAAATAACATATTAGTTTAAAAAGTGCGAAATAAAAGTTTTAAATAGGGGATAACATGTTACCAATAAAAGTTAAAAGTGCCAAGTGAGGACCAAAGAAACTAAATTAATTAAAATTATACATTTCATATTAGTACTATGAATTCCATTTAAACACTACTTATAATTATGCTTATTAATTCTGAATTAATTTCGTTGGCAGTGGTTATTTGGATTTACAATATTCATGTTTCCACAATCTTCAATGGAAACGAGGGTTCGGTCAGTTCCATGGCATATTTCTGGGGGTAGAGCACTCTTGTACATGGCAATCTGTGCAGCAGAGACTGGCTTAATGGAGAAAGTAACATTTTTGGAACTACAACATGGCACAGAAACTCGATTGGTCAATCTAAATTTTCTTGCACTAGCAATTCTTCTATTTGGCATCACAGTTGACCTTTCTGTTGCCCTTGCACGTTATGTGTCGTCCTAAATCACAGCTTAATTAAAGTGGGAAAAAAAAAAAAAGTAATAAGGATGGTTTCATCAGCAAAATCCAGTTTGGACAACTAGATTAATTAATAGCATGATATATTTATACAAGTGGATTCATTGATTGAGCGAATTTTCTTTTTCACGTTGTAATTTATTGTAAAGCTATTATTGAAAAAAGTGAGATTTTTTTTTTGGGTATGGAAAGGAAGTTTGTTTCTTGGGAAAATAGTCAATTTAGTCCTTTAACTTATTTACTTTGGCCAAACTAGTCCCCCAACTTTTATTTTAGCCATATTAATCCGTCAACTTAAAATCTTTTGCCACTTTCGTCCTTTTACAGCGGTACCACCACAGTTCTTATTTTTTTGAAAAACCCCAGCCATACAGGGGCAATTTAATCAATATAGTAAGCCATTGCACTAAACAATTATAAACACCGAATTGACGTCATTTTCATACTAAATACCATCAACCACATCTCTACCATCAATAAATTTACAGTCACAAATAAAATCTGATGAGAAGCTCAAGTAAGTCAATCAAGAAAATCCTGAAATATGGCACTCAATCAATTAATTTCTTCAAACAAAAACTTACTCGCATCAATTCCCTATTCCATTTCTGGTTTGACTAATTTCTCTTCAAAATCCTACCCTTATATATAGTACAGAGTTTTGAATATGGAAAGGAAAAATGTTGAAGCCCATGTCCAAAAACTTTATTATAAGATTGGTATCTTCAACAAATTGCTTGTTACACACATATGGAAGCTAACAAATCTTAGTATTCCTGCAAACATAGGAATATGAAAAATCACTACAGACTAAAAGATATATCCTTTCTTCTTCTTCTTCTTACCAAACAATTAAAACATCAACAACAAAATTTCTCAAAAATCAATTAAGAACAACACCAAAAAAAAAGTACACAAATTACTATACTCACGGACATAAAATTATAAAGTTTCCATCTTGAATAATGATGAAACAGAAATTACAGCAGAGAGGTAAAATGGAAATATTTTTGGAGAGATCAAATTAAGAGGTGAATGGAAATATTTTAGAAAGATAATAATTATGGAGGCAAAAAGTGTGTACTATTTTATTATGTCGAAAATGGATTGTTTGTGTTGTCATCCATTGATTTACCAATGCAGGGTAAATACCCTATTTATAGGCACTTGGGATAGTAGGGTCCATGACACTGGGGTCTATGAGATCATATATATCTAACCTACCAACCTACCAAGCTACTTGTGTGCCAACCATGACCGTGTCATTTTCCGTATCATCAGAAGCCCCCCTCGGATGGGTTTGTATCATAGATCAAACTCAGCCAACCTTGCTTTCTCTTATCAATAGCCCCATGTTGTTAAAAGGATGCTTCTACTTTTGTCCTTTGTCAATTCCCAGTTTGTTGAATTTTGTTCAGTTGATCGAACTTTTGTGCATATGAATTAGCAACTTAGTTGATCGGTTTAGCCGAAAAGCTTGATCGTATTCAAATTAGACCCATTGAACATCACTTTCTCTCTCTATATTTTTATTTTTTAAGTTCATTGCCTATTTTTAGGCTCACTATTTTTAATATGTATTTTGGTGTTTATTTTATTTTTAGGCTAAAAGCCTTTATTTTGAGCCATTGTGATCGATGTTTTGCTTTTGATTTTTGAGACTAGACTGCCTAGTGCACTTTGGCAGGTTTTTAGTATTATCTTCATTTTTTAGGCACCGATATTAATTGATGTTTTGCCTCATTTTTTGGTTTGTTGACCACTTAAGCCAATTTGGCGAGTTTGCCCCTATTTTATTGCCTTGACTTCTAACGTGATCGAGCATTTTCTTGTAAATATTGGTTATTTAAAGCACATCGGCAAGCCTGACACTTAATTGATGTCATCAATTTGGGGAATGTGCTTAGGCAAGCTTGCCCTTATTCGACCTGACTACTTGATGCACCTCTTTGGTGGGTCAGTTTTTATTCTTTTGATCACGTGGAGTCTTCTTGAAGTAATTTTCAAGCTTGTAGCCTTTTTGAAATGATTTTTGGGCTTTGTAGCACTTTGTGGTAATTTTTGGTTGCCTTTATTGTGTAGATCGACCATCGGAGATTGATTGATCAGAGATCAGAGTCCAGGAGCAATGCTCAATCGACTGACTTATTGATCGAGCATTAATCCCAATAAAAGTCTAAGCAATATGACCTCACCATTCAAGTTGAGCAACTTTTTGATTGTCACATCTTTGATTTCTCGGAGTTCATTTGCTCTGCCAATTCGACGATGATGCAGTCTTTCGACTTTTGAAGCTTGCCTATTATTTTGTGTCATCGGTCAGTCAAACTCTAAGTTCTTCTATCATCATTGACTTGCACTGAACTCGACTTTGTATTATAAGTCGAGGAGCCAAGCACAATTTGAAGATCCACAAATAATGTCTAATCCAAAGAATATGGGTTGATCTACCATGAATTTTAAACAATTAACATAATTCTCTGAAGATCAACCATCCTTGTCGATGTTGTTGATTAGAGTTTGACCAACTAACTACAATTCAGTGATTCCAAGCTTGCCAATAAGTAAATTTGTGCAGCTGCTTGGCTTGCTATTTTTGATGATTTTTGACTTGCCACTCCGATGATCCAAATAAAAATTGTAATTTGTCTTCCATAGCTTGTTATTTAGCTTTGCTAAACAAAAGAAGTTTGGAATTCATCTTCCCAAGTGGGTGGAGTTTGAAGTTCTTTTCTCCATACTCCCCTTGATTTGATCAACCATAGCTTGATAAATTTTTGGGGCTGCTCCATTCGTTGTTTTTTTTTTTTTTTATTTTTTTTATCTCGATTGCCAACCGATCGAGTTCTTTATCGTCACGTCAAGAGTAGAGGTAACATTTATTTTTTGCTTAGTAGTCCAAACATGTCAATTGACCTTGATCAATTTCAGTTTGACGATTGGACTTCAAACATTTTGAAGGAGTATCTATCGGTTTGATGATTTTTTGATTTGGAGATTGAAGTTCATCCTCATTCGAACTCATGGTTGGCTTTACCGATCAACGATCGAAGTTCCATCATTCTCCAAACCATGAATTAATGTAGAGAAGTGGTATACAAGTTGTCTATATCTCTTGTGAGTGGTTGTGACCTTCAATTGCTCTTGGAGATTGAAGTTGGTCCACTTGCTCTTCAAAATTTACTCGATAAACTGATGGAGTTTGTATTGTTGAATATGTTCATATAGTTCGTTACCAAGCCTTTAGATTTTTTCATACGGATCAATAGTTGATAATGAGTTCGACCTATAAAATAGATCACTCTATCCAGCTGATCGAGCTTAGTTTGATGCTATCCAAACTTTGAATTGTAGTTCATTCAGTTGATCATTGATATTACTGAGAACCAATGAACTTGGAGTGCGATATATCAGTAGATCGGCAATCATTCATCAAATAAAATGGGAGCTTATTATCTAGAATTTCATTGGAAGGATCATTAGTTGTCTTATGTTGCTTGGTCCTGAACTTTCGAATAGGAAATGTTAATTTACAGGCACCATGCTCATGTTGGGATTTGGTCCCCATCCTTTAAATGTGTAAGTAATTCCTCCTTGTAGATGGCCAGAACCTTATCAGTTCTTCATCAGTGGAGCTTGACTATTGAATTGCATCTCTTACTAGCTCAGATTGCTGTTCGACTTTATCAAACAAAAGTTAGGGCTCATCTTATTGAATCATATTTTTTCTAGTAAATTTATTGATGATGAGCTGTGCTCAATTTTACAGAGCCATAAGATTGTTCAGCTTTGGTCTTTATTGGCTTCTCGCAAGCAAGTTCAACAACGAAGCTGAGCTTCCAATGTTGTTCGACTTTGAAGTGAATCTCCTATTTTTGTCAATCAGGAAGTTTTGGCCGAACAAGTGTGATGAGCCAGACAACTTTTGTATTTGAAATTTAGCATCAGGTCCAAACAATTTAGCTTCCTTTTAATTTGTGAACCTGCTTTTGCCAATTCGTTTATGATTAACCGAGATCGATCAACTTCGTGTGCAAGACGGGAGTTCATCATTCCTAAGCTTAGATTTTGAGAAGTTAGCTTCACGGTTCATCTCCACCAATTGTTTTATAGTTTGGCTTTAGTAGATGATGGAACTCGTGAAACCTGTCTTCGAGCTTATTGATGAAGCTCGGCTTCAACCTGAAGTTCAATATGGACTATTATATGATCAACTTTAGGCTGATAATGGAGTTTGGCAAAATCTTGAAAACTTGTGGACGGAGTTTAGTAAATCATTTAAGAAGCTTTGATTTTCCATCAACAGATTTTAGTAAATTGTGATTCTCCATCAATGGAGTAAATTATGCTCCTTGACGATACGATCTCCTTTAGGAATTTTGACAAGCGAACCCCTTTTTTGAGCTACTTGGCTAAGGCTTTGATTGGAACGCTCCCGGTTCATCGACCCCCTTCGTTACTCAGCCATCGTCTTTGTCCAAGCTCTTATCGGCTTAGCTGCTTATCTTATGGAAGTTTTGGCTGACCTCATAGATCTTGAATTATGTTTATTCGCAAACCGAGTTAATGAAGCTCGATTCAATTTTTGTTACTTGTGTAGCCCAATACGATACTAAAATCTCCTTATTGTTTTGTTTGTCTTTGGCTTTAACAAGACCCATTTGGCTTGTTATTTGTAGTGCTGCCCATCAAAACATGTAGATTAGAGATTAGGAGAGTTGAGACTTAAGAAACCAAGGAGAAGAACTCAGTTCAAAACTTCCCCTTCGTCTAGAATGGTACTTTGGTTATCATTCAATCAATTATGATCCACCTTTCGAGAAGTAAATTCAAACTACTGCTTATACCAAAAGTTTGGCCATTCCATCTTTAGTGAGATTAATATGGCTGTTTTTGGTCAGTCAATTTTGAGTTCACCAATATTTCTAGGCATCTACCTTCAATTTGATTTTGTCAGCTTCAATTCTTTATTCTTCTTGAACGAATTTTGAAGGAAAAATTATATTTCTTGTCTAAGTATAATAATATAAGAAGTTCTCTTAAATAGACTACTCTATGAAACAAATAAGGAATGTCTTGCTAATCAAGATCTATAATTAGGGAATAGAATATATACTTAACAAATATATACAACTAAATATATTCCTAACATATATATTAAAAGGTAAATAGGTAAATATGTTAACATCTCCCCGCAAACTCAAGGCGGTTGAATGCAAACCAACTGGAGTTTGGAACAAAGAGCATGAAAACGGCCAGGTGGATGAGCCTTAGTGAAGATATCAGCAGTCTGATCAGGGAAAGAGACAGATTGTAACTGAAGAGTACCATGAACTAGATGCTGGTGAACAAAATGACAGTCATTTTCGATGTGTTTAGTGCGCTCATGAAAAATATCGTTGTGAGCAATTTGAATAGCACTCTGATTATCACAACGAAAGAAGAGTAGCAGAAGAATGAGTAACACCCATATCTTCGAGTAACCAGCGAAGCCAAACAAGTTCTTGAGTAGCATCAGCCATAGCCCGATATTCAGGTTCAGTACTAGAACGAGAAGTGACAGTCTACTTCTTGCTCCTCCAAGAGATGAGAGAAGTACCAAGAAAGAAGCAGAAACCAGTAATGGATCGTCTGTCTGTGGGATCGCCAGACCAATCAGCATCAGGGTATGCATATAGATCAAGCGGAGAGCGGGAAGAAAAATAAAGACCATGAAAGGGGGTACCCTTGATATATCGCAAAATGCGTAGAACAGCAGCATAATGAGTTGTCCTCGGAGTTGCCATAAACTGACTGACACATGAACAGCATAAGCAATGTCAGGGCGAGTGACAGTAAGACAGACTAAACTACCCACGAGCTGACGATATAAAGTAGGATCAGAGAGAGGAGATCCATCAGTAGGAGTAAAACGAGCATTAGCTTCAATAGGAGTTGAGGCAATGGTATGATCTGTGAGGCCTGCACGAGTAAGAAGATCAGAAACATAATTAGCTTGAGTGAGAAAGTAACATTCTCATCTTCAGAGTTGGACGAAACCTCAAGGCCAAGAAAATAACTCAAAAGACCCAAATCCTTCATCTCAAAATGCCGATGAAGATGATTTTTGAGATCAGTGATGCCAGCAATATCATCGCCGATTATAATCATGTCATCCACATACAATAATAAAAGAATAGTACCATGATCAGATACTCGATAAAATATAGCTGAATCATAAGGATTGGAAGTAAACCCAAGTTGACAAATGGTAGAACTAAACTTGGAGAATCAAGCTCGAGGAGCTTGTTTAAGACCATAGAGAGCTCGACGAAGTTTGCAAACTTTGTTCGGCGGATGAGAATAACCAGGAGTTGATTTCATGTAGACATCTTCAATAAGATCACCATTAAGAAAAGCATTCTTGACATCCAACTAGAAAAGAGACCATCTGCGAGAAGCAGCAACAGCAAGTAAACTACGAACAGAGGTAAGACGTGCAACAGGAGCAAAGGTTTCTTCATAATCGATGCCGTGTTCCTGAGCAAATCTCAGCTTTTGCAACTAAACGAGCTTTGTATCACTCAATAGTTCCATCCGAATGAGTCTTAATTTTATAGATCCATTTACAACCAACAGCAGATTTTTCAGGAGGTAGGTCGACTAGATCCCAAGTGTGCATTTTATCAAGTGCCTGCAACTCATCTAACATGGCTTGTTGCCAAATGAGATTAGAACTAGCTTCTCGATAAGAAATGGGTTCATGTAAAGATAAAATAGTAGAAAAATAGTGAAAGTCATGAAGTCGAGAAAGAATATCTCTTACACGATTAGATCGACGAAGAGTAGGTGGAGGTGGAGATGAATGAGACAATTCTGGAGACATAGCCGGGGCAGGATCATCGTCAGGAGCACGATCTTCAGAGCCATGGAAGTCATCGAGAGGAGATTCAGAGGTGGAGTCAACTGGAGAATCGACAGCATGCTTATCAGGAAAAAGATCAAACGAGGGATTTGTAAAGAAGGGTTGAGAGGAAATAAGGGAAAGATGAAACTTGGACCACATCATGGAAGAGAACATTTAATGCTCCCAAAAGACTACATGAAGAGATATACGAAGCCTGCGAGACTGGGGATCCCAACACCGATAGCCTTTAAGTTCAATGCCATACCCTAAAAAACAACAGAGGCGAGCACGAGATTCTAACTTGCTGTGCTCATGGGGTTGAAGAAGAATAAAACAAGCGCAACCAGAAATTTTGGGTGATGCATAATCAGGAGGGGATTTAAAGAGACGTTCATAGGGAGTCTGATTATTAATGGTAGAGGAAGGAACCCTATTAATAGTGTAGATAGCAGTAAGTGCCGCTTCACCCCAAAACCTCTCAGGACAAGAAGATGAAATGAATAGAGCACGAGTAGTGTCAAGGATGTGCCTATGTTTACGTTCAGAGCGATCATTCTGTTGAGAGGTACCTGGACAAGATCTATGAATAACAGTACCATTTTGATGAAGAAAGTCTAAAAAGGACTTTTCTTTATATTCCATGGCATTATCTGTACAAAAAACTTTGATGAATACTAGAGAATTGAGTCTGAATCATAGTGGCAAAATCACAATAAATTTTAGATAAGTCATATTTATGATTTATAAGATAAATCCAAGTGTATCGTGAATAGTCAACAACAAAAATAACAAAATATTTAGAATCACCCATAGTGGGTGTAGGGAAAGGTCCCCAAATATCATAGTGGACAAGATCAAATGGTGCAGTAGCAACAGAATCACTTTTATTAAAAGGTAAAGCATCATGTTTTGCAAGTTGATAAGAAACACATTCAAAATGTTCATTCTTAACATAACCTAGATGGCCCTGAGAAACTAAAGTTGTTAAACGACCAATGGAAACATGACCAAGGCGGGAGTGCCATAAATCAAGTGATGATGTTGAAATAGCAGAACATGAGGTAGAAAATAAATGAGGCGGAAGCCGAAGGTGAATCAACTCAAATAGACGACCAACTTTATGGCCTATCCCAAAGTTGGTCAGTTTCTCACCCTGCACAGACACATCACGGTGTAAGAAAGAGATAAATGTAAACCCCCATCACATAATTGGCTCAACAGAGACAAGATTAAGTTCTAGATGGGGAATAAGAAAAGTATCAGGAATAGAAATATTTGACGTAGAGATATGGCCTATGTGACTAACATGCATAGTAGAACCATTAGTTGTATGGATAGGTGGTAAAGAAGAATTTGTTGACTGTGAAGAAAAAATATGAGAATCGGAGGTCATATGATTACTGCAAGCAGAATCAAAATATCAAGAAGAAGTACCTGGAGTGACAGAAAGAGCAGTAGATGGAGCAGATTTAAGCAAAACCTGTTTAAGCATTGATTCAACATCAGTGAGGGTAATAGCTGGAGAGAAAATTTCTGCAGGCATATCACCAACATCAGTGGTAGCAGCAGCACGATATGGACCAGACTTAGGTTGGAACTATCCAGATTTTGTTGAAGTGGGATTGGAATTCCTGAGACAGTTGGATGGAAAATGACGAGGTCCTTTCTTGCGACAAATATGACAAATGCGCATGCAAATAGGACAATTTAAAAGCCAATGACTAGGATCATGACAGTAACGGCTCCCTTGGTTGAGATGAACCTGAAGAAGCTGATGTGGCCAAAGCAGTTTCAGTGAAGTGATGTCCAGGGTTAGAACTGACAGCCTTGAGAGAGCGAAGACGAGTTTCTTCAAAAATAACTTCTGAAAAGGCAGTCTCAAGAGTAGGCAATAATGATGCATGAATAGGCTCAAAGTCATCATGAAGACCCATGAGAAATAGTATCAAGCGGTGATTATCTCGAAGAGCGGAGTACTTTGCAGCATCTCCAGGAGTATTCCATTTTGGATCTGAAAGCGCCAGTTGAACCTAATGACTACTAAGAGTAGCGATAAAAGAATGAACAGGTTGATGAGGCTCCTGTTTCATATGATATAAGGCAGTCAAAAGTTGATATTGACTTGCAAGACCTTTGACAGTGTATCGATGGGCAAGAAAATCCCATAATTCTTTGGCAGTATTAAAATGCCCAAATTGTTGACGTATGGATCTTCCGATACTGGATAGGAATAGTGGTGTTGCGGATCCAAAGAATAATTTGATGATTCTTACTGTCCCAATTTTCAAAGCGATCATTGAATTTGGTTATCGATTCGCCTTCTAGTTGTGTGGGAACAATTGTAGATCCATCAACAATACGCCACAATTTTTGACCTTTAAGAAAACTTTGCATATCTTGAGCCCATGAAACATAATTAGGGCTATCCAATGTAGTGGAAATAGGATGGGACACATTTGATTGAGCCATGGTAGGAAAATAACAATTGAAAGCCAAAAAATAAAAAATAAAGTAAATAACGGTATAAAGAAAGATTACTTTTTGAGAAGAATCACAAAAAATCAAGCACACGGTTGAATTCAGAAGACCGAAAAATGTAGGGAACTGGACTAAATCAAGAGAAAATCGATCAAAAATAGCCTGAACCGGACAAAAAACTACTAACCGGTGAACCGAATCAGATCAACCCAAGGCTGAACCAGGGATTGTAAACCGCTGATGTGGCAGATGACAGGACACACAATGGATGATGTGACAGATGACTTGACAGGTGATGTGGCAGTGGTACAACACTGTTGGATGACGTGGTAGGTGACGTGGCCTGTGTTGGGGTGACGTGGTAGTGACGTGGCACTGTGGGGTTGTCGTTGCAGATGACACCTCTGCGACGTTGTCGATGACGTGACTGGTGACTTGGCAAAAGATTTCCCAGCAAGAAGAAAGTGTGTTTCACAAACACACTTTTAGAGAAACTGAAGAAGGCGTGTTTGTGAAACACACTTTTACCTTCTTCTTCCTTCTGGACTGTTTTTCAGTATAGTCCAGTGATGGTGAGCGTGTGGGAGCGAGTGAGGTAGATTCCGGCGGCCGGAAAATTACTGGAACAAGGCCTAGAACTGGGGAGCTCCTTTTGGATGATGGGTATTGATAAAACAACGAAAAACTGGGGCAACAGACTGAGAAAAAAAAATTCCAAAGGAGGAGAGAAGAAAAAAAAAAACTTTGATGATAATAATCCTGAGAATGAACTAATCAATCCAAGATGTGGCTCTGATACCATGAACAAATTTTGAAGAAGAATTATATTTCTTGTCTAAGTATAATAATACAAGAAATTCTCTTAAATATACTACCCTATGAAACAAATAAGGAATGTCTTGCTAATCAAGATCTATAATTAAGGAATAGAATATACACTTAACAAATATATACAACTAAATATATTTCTAACATATATATTAAAAGGTAAATAGGTAAATATGTTAACCCTTCTGAATAAATTTTTTTGGAATACTTTCTTGTGCTTCAGACTTTTTTCATCAGCTTCTAGTTGCTTAAGATATCACCAAATATTTTATTGTGATTGCTCGGTAGTGCTTTTAGTTCAACTGCTTTGCTGCGTAAGCATAGTGGCCCTAGTTGGTTCACTGATAACTTTATTGACCAGGCTATCGGCCGTGAAGTTGGGATGGAGCATCTGCAAAGGCATGAGAAGTAGCAAAAAAGATGGCCTACTCTTAAAATTATAATGACACTGCTATCCTTATCTATGAACCCTGGATGTACATTTTGTATGGCCTCATAATATTATTATAGATAGATGTGATTGTTGTTGCATTTGCATAGAATGATGGTCACATAAAGATCCAATGATGCTCGGCAAAATTGAACGTCACTACTAAAAATTTGTTAATTACCTGCATATTTTGCTGCGGATTATAATGAAAAATCCGCAGCAAACAAGAATTTCTGCGGATTTGGGTGCCAAAAATAATCCGCACGTAAAAAGGCCGTGGATAATAATTTGCTGCGGATTATAAAATCCGCAGCAAATTTTGATGGGGATTTTGCTGCGGAAATATACATGCGGATATTTTGCGCTGGTAATTCCGCTTCAAAATTTCGTTATTTTACAAGGGTTTTTGATGGGGATTTTCCTGCGAAAATTATCCCCGTGTAAATTTCCGCAGCAAAATCCCTAGCAAATATCCCCAGCAAAATCCCCATATAATTTCCGCAGCAAAATCCCTATATAATTTCCCAGCAAAATCTCTAGCAAATATCACCCAGCAAATTCCCCATATAATTTTCGCAGCAAAATCCCCATATATTTTCCGCAGCAAAATCCCCAAATAATTTTCACAGAAAATTTTTGATAGTATTGTTTGTTTTTTTCATTCCCCCTGTACCATCATGCCAAATTCCAGCAATTTCATCACAAAACACAATTCGCATTGATCATCAATGCACATTCGAGCAATTTCATCTCAAAAAACAATTCGACGAAACAAATTCAAATACAATACATATATAGCATTTAGTTATCTAAGTAAACAACCAAATACAGTCTAATCATCCGAGCTACCATCCTCATCATCTGCATCAAGGGGTCGGGAACGCCGGTGGCGAGAGGATCCAGGAAGAACGCCTAATCGCTCCATCAAAGTATGCAACTGGTTTCTTGTTTCAGATAGTTGGGCTTGTAGTGAAGCTTGCTCTTTCTTCATTTCTTCCTTTTCCAATCTCTCCCTTTCCAGTTGGGCTTGTAGTTCGGCACTAAGGGAGTGGACTGATCTGCATGTGCTCCTAATCCTCTCATCAACATCCTCAGGTAGGTCGTATGGGTGTGAAGGTCTGGACGAATAACCCTTCATGGTCCTACCTAAAGAACCAAGCCCAGAAACTCTGCCTTTCTTTTTTCCTCCCACGGCGTCATACCAAATATCCAAATCAGATGGCAGATGTTGTGAGTGTTGAGAACCATCAGAAGACATATTATCATTCTCAACAGTACTTTGAGAAGATATTTCAGCCTTTTTCTTCTCAAAGTTCTCCTGCAAAAGTCATATAACAAAGATCAACTTTATGGAAACAAGAATATTAAAGGACAAATCACAAAAGATTATTAGAAAGCCTTAATGACTTACATAAGCAGCTTGGGCCCGAGGATGAACCCAATCTCCCTCCTTCTTCTTATGGGTACGGAAATAGAAATCAGAGAATGGCAGGTTTTCACCCTTCTCAGCCTTCTGTAATTAAAAGAAATAAATATATTCAAGTCATCAATAACAAAGACATTGTAATATATGTAGCCAAGACTCTCATAGGAACTGAACATTCTCTCTCACAGCTCTATTGTGCCTAGGTGGCCATCTAAAGCTTCTGCAATGCTCAAAGTAAGTTTTTATATAACAATATGAAACATATAATTACGTAGTCAATTAATACGTTCAAACAATATACACCATAATACCTGAAATTCCTCAAACCACATGTCTCTTGTGGCCGTAGAAAACTTCTTCCACGAGGGTTTGCCTTCTTCAAACTTGGTCTTTATGCATGACACGATGCCCTCAAGATTAGAGCTTCATTGTGAGGCCAAAACCTAGTTTGCAAGCAAACAAGATTAATACAACACGTTATCTTAGGGTAAGCAATTAAATCACAATTTTATATTTATTATGAATAATATTAACCCATCTCCATCGGGCTCTATCCAAATCAATGTGTCATCAGCATCATTTCCAACGGCACTAGAAGAACTGGCAGCTGTATGAAGGCCACCAGCGGAGAGGATACGAATAAGGGATTGCTCTGAGCTTGATGAAGGGAGGTTGAGGGATTTGTTGAGCTTGAGCTATTCCATTGAGATGTGGATGGACTAGCATGACACATGACACGAAGGTTAGCAATGGGGATTAACTCAGGAATGTGGGCATTTGTTTGTTGAGTTTGTGATGCTTGGGAGTATGGCGGTGGAGGAACTTGGGCTGACACGCCTGCTGCTGTCACACTCCCCCTCATTTGTTTTTTCCCTGTCTTTTTGGTTTTTTCTCCTCCTTGATCTCCTGCATCAGCCATCTACAACAACCAATGAACCAAGTAAGATATTGATTAATTCAAATATAAAATCACATAGCAATAATATAAGGATTCTTGAAAAATTACATGAATATGCAAGACAAATTCACATGGCACCAATGTAAGCAATATTGGAAAAATAACATGAACAAATCCCTCATTCAAACCATAAAAGAATATAAATGCAAAAAATAATTATTCTTGTACAAAAATTATTCTTCTTATATAACTATTAGGATACTTATGGATCTACTATTCTTCGTCTTCGCCTTCGCCTTCGCCTTCCTCTTCCTCTTCCTCTTCCTCTTCATCTTCATCTTCCTCTTCCTCTTCCTCTTCATCTTCCTCTTCCTCTTCCTCTTCCTCTTCCCTTACCTGCCTCCTACCTAAATCAACTTCTTAACCATCATGTTCATCATCGTGCAGTTGGTCGATTGGGTCTTCCTCAATCATTGCATTAAAATAGGATTGATCCGCTTGATAGGCAGTTTCTAATGTTTGTTTTCCATTACTCGCTGAATAAATGGATCAAACTTTGCGTATCTTCGATTTTTCTTCACCTCAATAATTCCATACTTGTCATGAACTTTCACACCACGCGGAGATGTATCAAACCACTCACAGTTGAATAATATTAGATTCTTTATTGGTTGTCCTGGCCACTCCAATTCAAGAATCTCTTTGAGGACACCGTAATAGTCATTGCAACTTGAGCCTTGTCCTGTGCCCCTAACACACACTCCACTATTGTACGTTTTTCTACCTTCACCCCATGCAGTAGTATGAAATTTGTAGCCATTAATGAATATGATAGGCCATGACTTTGCAAGTCTCAGTGGTCCTAAGGCCAAGTAATACAAATGGGGATTATGTGACATGCGTGCGGCATTATTTGTCACCTATTAAGACTATCCTTGTTAGTATGATATACATTGACAATATTGTATACAATATACATATCTATGTTTGAATACTTACATACTCTCAGAACCAACGGGAGAAATCAGCTTCAATTTGTTGATCAATAATAGCTTCACTAACATTACTACACATACTTCTCACTTGATGCTCATACATGCTGCACCAGAATTATTGGTATGGTAAGAGTATTATCCAAACACAAAATATTAACTAACTTAAAAGGGGCTCAACTTACCCAAGATATTCTTTAACCTCCACACAATTTAACAGAACATGTAAGTGGGCAGCTTGTAATTCTTTATCACTTAGCCATCGAGTTGTGCCCTTGGGTTCATCCTCGGGGAAAATTGAAGATTGAAAGGGTTGATTTCCTTTCATCATTGACAACACCATCGTCATTGCGCTGAACTCTATGTCTACTACAGAGTACATGTGGCTCAAAGTAATGTGAACTAAAGTAAGCTATTTCTTGAGCTAAATATGCTTCACATATAGACCCTTCTACATAAGCTTTGTTCTTCACAGTCTTTTTAATCTTGTTGAGAAACCTACATTCCAAAAAAGTCTTATAATCATGAGCAAATTCGTTTGAAGAATGGTTTTCAAATCTGACAATAAATTAATAAGCGGTTGGTTACCTTTCAAATGGATACATCCATCGATATTGGACAGGGCCACCTATCCTTGCTTCATATGGTAAATGAATTGGCAAGTGCTCCATTGAGTCAAAAAATGATGGTGGAAAGATGCGTTCAAGTTTGCATAATATGATAGGAATGTTTTGTTCCATTCTTAGTAGCTGATCTTCCCGCAAAACTGTTGAACACAAATATTTGATGAATTGGCTTATTCTTATAATTGTCTTCAATATCACATCTAGAAGTGCACAGAATGCCATGGGAAGAAGACACGCATTACCACATGGCGGTCGTGACTTTTCATACCTTTGAGCATTGCCTCTTTCTTATCCACACAACTAGCTAAGTTGGACACATAGCCATCCGGCATTTTTAAGCCCTGTAGATCAGTAAATACATCAGGGCTTCTGGGTACAGTTAAACAAGAGCTGTCTTTAGGCTTCATCCAGATGTATAAGAGACAAGATTAGGTCCAGCTGTTAACTCATCTCGACGACATATACTCTGCCAAGTCCAGTCTTGATTTTACGTTGTCCTTGGTTTTTGATTTGTTGTCCATAATAGTATGGAACACATTGTCAAACACGTTCTTTTCAATGTGCATGACATCAAAATTGTGTCGTATGAGGTTATTTTTCCAATAAGGCAGGTCCCAAAATATGCTTCTTTTGTCCAATTATGTGTTTGACCATATCCAAAGCGAACCTGCGACCACTATCGGTTATTCGGGTAGGTGACAAACTCTCTCCCATAGTTGGTCCCCATTCAACCTCGGAGGAGGATAGAACGTTCTTTCTTTCCTCTTAAGAAGTCATTTGTATTCCTTCTAAAAGTATGATCGGGGTTCGAAATTGACGATGGCGGTTCCTGCACCACCAGCCACCATTCACCCTCCACCTTTCTTCCAACTACCATCCATGGAAATGATCCTGATGACAATTTCATCCAGATCTCCAGCCGTACTCCATCCTGCTAACATGCCATATGCAGGGAAGTCTCCAATTGTCCACATCAATGAGGCACGCATTACGAAATTCTATTTTTTATATGCATCATAAGTCGAGACCCCATCGTTCCACAATTGTTGCAACTCATCTATGAGAGGTCAGTAATACACATCAATTTTGCTTTTTGGATTATGTGGACTGGAATGATAATGATTAAGAACATGAAAGGAATGTGTATAAGAGACAGGACTAAAGCCCACTTAACGGTCAAAATAGACAGAAAGAGTAAGGTGTTGCAGATTGGCTAAAGGGAGTAAACCCATCAGAACACAACCCAAGTCTAACATTTCGAGGCTCAGAAGCAAATTCAGGATAAGTGCGATCAAAATGCTTCCATGCCGCTCCATCAGACGGGTGACATAATACACCTTCCTCCCTACGATTTTCCTGGTGCCACCTCATATGCCTTGCAGTGGTCTCTGAAGCATATAAGCGTTGAAGTCGTGGAATGAGAGGCAAATAATGCATCTTTTTACGTGCCACCTCTTTGCACTTATGTTTACGTCTTTTACGCTCTTTATAACGAGGTTCATAGCGAACTTACATTCCCTCAAGTCCCTATCATGCTTCCAATACAAAGATGCATCCATTAATGCAAAGAATCAAATTACTGCCGGCGTCTCCTGGACACATCAATCCTGTACTAGTTTCTTTGCCCTATAAAAATCAGAAGGAATCTTATTTGACGAAGGACAAACTTCATTCATTAGCTGTGCTATGCCATCAAAACATCCATGGGACATATTGTAATCAGATTTTAAACTCATCATCCTCACAGCTGTCGACAACACTGAATGCGTCTCACATCCAGGCCATAATGGTTCTTGAGCTAGATTCAACATCTCATAGAACCTAGAAGAATCTATATTTGGAGGTTCCTCTACATTTTGTTCACCTTCTAAATTCCCTCTAGCATCCTAAACCTGCAGCATCATATACCATGCCCTGATAGCTATTGACATGTTCATAACGGCCAGTAGAAGGCCCACTCGTTTGCCCAGAATACATGTGAAAATGACCCCTTCCATCGGCTGAATCCATATCAAAGTTTAAATTATTTTGAGGTGCTTCCTCCCCGTGTGATGTCCAATACCAGTATCTAGGTTTAAAACCTTTCCTCAGAATATGAACATTCACCATATCAGGGACATGGTGTCGCTCATTTTTGCACTTCACACAAGGACATCTAATAACTCCCTCGATTAAATATTTTGGTTGTTGACAAGCAAAATTTATAAACCAACCAAACCCTCCAAAAATTCTTCCACATATCCCCGCGATTTGGAAGAAGCCTATTATACATCCACCTTCGATGCTCGGAACTTCATTTTGCCTAACCAAACTAATGACTTACTTAGTCTCTTGTTAAACAATTAATTTCTAGACAAATATAAGAATATAATTTCATCAACATTTTCCCTACTTGCTTATTATAGTAAAAATTTAGTATATGATAGTATAGGTGTTAAATATTGTCATTATATAGGAAATAAATTGAAAATAACATAGCAAAAATCCTCGACAAATTATGGATAACAAACAGTTGAAAAAAAAATGTAAATAACACAACAAAAATCTATACGATAACAAACAAAATAAAAAAATAATATTTTGTGTTTGGAAATACTCTTACCATACCAATAATTCTGGTGCAGCATGTATGAGATCAAAGAAATCAAAATAACATAGCAAAAATGACAATACGATAACAAACAACATAAAAATAAAAATAAAAATAAAATAAAAATAAAACTGTAAAAATTATAGCAAAAATCCTACAGATGTTAGGGATAAAAAAAATGTCTGTCTCTTATACACATCCTTCACAATGTCTATAAGAGCAGGACATCTAATGTGTATAAGAGACAGGTGTGCTGCGGAATTAAATTTCCGCAGCAACATGCTATCACAATCCGCAAAAAAATTGATAAATTTACAGGTCCAAAATTGCTTAATGGTAGATCAATCAATCACCTTGGAAATGGTTGAGGATGTGCACGGTTGCAGCTAGAGGAGATTTTTCTGGACAAATCGAATCCAAGATGAAGGATGGAGCAAAATTGCTTGAGGAAGGATGGAGCAAAATTGCTTGAGGAGAGAAAGAAATGAGGAAGAAGGGATGAAATTTACATGGAAATAATGGATGGTAGTTGGAAGGAAGTTGGAGGATGAAAGATTATTTTTTCTCTCCTTCGATTTTTGTTGCGTAATTTTTGTAAATAATACGTTCCCGCTTTATCGAGGAAATGTTATCTGCGGATTTTGATGCGGATTTTTTAATCCGTAGAAAAATTTTAATACCTAACCGTGAAAACTAAAATTTGCAGTAAAATCCGTATATAATAACTGGGGAAAAAATCCGCAGCAAAAATCCCCATGAAATTTGCAATTTTCTTGTAGTGCGTCTTTCTCGGCAATTAGTTTGACTGATGTAGATCATGTTGATCATTTGATTCGATCGTTTGGCTGTAGTTGTTTTACTTTGGGTCTTCTTTGAACCTTATAGAAAATAAGACAAAATAAGTGCTTTTGAATTGAGCAAATGCATTCGGTATTCTTGGTTAATAGTTTGCACCGAGCTTCACATGGATAGTTATTTATATATCATTGTTCTTAATAATAAAATATTTATTTGAGTTTTTGATAAGCTATTTGTTGAGATGAAAATGCATTTAGCACTCTTGAAAACAAAAGTACAGGCCGACCAAGAAACTTGTGTTCTGACCTCAAACTAAATAGGTTGATAAATAATAGTAAAATATTTATTTATAGCCTTGAACTGTGTTGCTATATATTTTATCATAAATGTAGTAAACTGAATACTTAGCTTTATTTAGAAGCTTTGGCTTTTTCCAAATGAGCTCAGCTTGTTGTTCATCAAGCAAACTCACCAACTCGGATTTTTATAGTTAACGAGGTTTGAATACTTCAATTGACCTTGAATTGACGTCCAATATGTTGGTCAAACTCTGAATTCTAATTTGATCGATCTATGTGTGGGATACTGATAATCCTTGCGATATTGGTACTTTTATAGTCAATTTTTGTTTTCCTTTGCAATTTTCCTTTTTGGGATTGTCCTTGCATCTTTTGAGCTTTTCATTGTAAGTGCTTCTTCGTGTGATTTGTAGCTCATCCTTTAGCTCAGCGTCTGGAACTTATGTTGATCTTTCATCAAACCGTTCCCTCATTAGATGCTAGTAATATCTTCAATAGACCCTAGAGAGACAATCAAAAATTTTCGTAAGTGTACTTCGGTGGTCCGAACAAATTGATAAAACATTCCAGGAAGCCTTTCGGATTTTTAATTGATTTGATGTTGATGGCACATAGTGTAGTTGCATGTTCTCTTGTTTCCGATGATGGCTCATGGCCACATGATACTAACATTAGACATGGCAAAGTTATTCTCTTTATATGATGTGAAGAATTTATCTGGGTAGAGAGAAAAACTAAAAATTCTTGAAAATACAACAAAATGAGGCTTTATAACACTTCGTGGATGGAATTTGACATTTGAAGTTGTGTGTGCTGGGATGAATATGATTACACGACCATTATTTGCTAAGCAATTCTTCAATAAAGAATTAATGACGGAGATTATGAGAACTAGAATGTTAGCTCAAAGAAATGGAGAAGATTTGCTGTATGGTAGAAATCAACACAAAGTTTTTGTATCAATTTCCATAGACAGTGCCATTTGATGAAACACCCATGAAATTACTGCAAAAAGGTAAAATAGAAATATATTTGGAGAGATTAAACTAAGAGGTGAACGGAAATATTTTAGAAAGATAATAATTTTGGAGAGAGAAAATGTGTACTATTTTATTATGGTCAAAATAACATTGATTTATAAATGGAGGGGTAAATACCCTATTTATGGGGACTTGGGATAGTGTCTCTCCATCACATTGGGGTCCATGATATCATACGTATCCCACCTACCGACCTACCAAGCTACTTGTGTACCAACCTCGACCATGTTATTTTTCGCATAATCAATTAACAAGAGAAAATCACTAATAGAAATATTGATGAACCGATCCAAGCCTAGAGTAACCATTATTGAAGAAGATCTTTGTTCGTTAACCATATCATCTTCCCAACCTTATCAAAATACTGACAGCTTTAATAAAATGGGAAAGATTGGATTTTGAGAGTTAAATTATATTGTTCAACTTGCCAACCTCTAGAAAATCAAGGTGGAAGAGATCAGTAGTATTTGGTATGATGGATTAAGAAAAAGAGGTGGAGAATCTAACTAATGTCATTGGAGGATTCAATAAGTAGATAGGAAATGGAGGAAAAGGTATGGAGAAGATGGGTTTTGGTTTTTTTTGTCGAAGGTGATCTTCGTGGTTTTACGGAAAAGATGGCTGAAAGTTGGCAAAGGGAGCAAGAGATAAGAGTTGGTGTGAAAGAGAAAATGATGGTGAGGGGGTTGAAGAGAGTAGGCCAAAGAAGGTCTGATGGCAGAGGTGGTGGAAGGTGTTTTAGTGCAAAAAGATTTATTGACTAAATTGCCCCTAATCTGGCCAAACTTTAACTTTTTGCGGTGATGCCATTGTAGAAGGACAAAATTGACTAAAAAATTTAACTTTAAGGACTAATACAGCTAAAATAAAAGTAGGGGCATTAATTTGGCTAAAGTAAATAAGTTTGAGGACTAGATTGGCTATTTTTCCTTTTTTCTTTATTTGTTGGTTGCAACACACTTTAACCTTGGCCCTTTCTTTCTGTATAAGTAATATGTAATAACAAATGAGGCTTTCACGTTGTTCTCAGTTTCAATCACACGCAGATATAATATATAACATGAATGATATTTTTGTACTTTTTTCTCCCAGTCCAATTAGACCCAAATGGGTTAGGTAGTAAATATTCAACCTACAAATCAATCTAACCTAATAACCACAGGTATTAATATCGAAATGGTAGGTCAGGTTAAAAATTACTTTCCTAATTTTTTGTACTCTATATTCTTATTGAATTTACTCTCTAGTCTAAATACTAACTTGCGCGTCGAAACTATTTACCCTGGATGACAAAGCCCTACCCTTATTTATAGGTTATCCATATGTGGGTACTACACATGGTGCTCAACCTCTGCTTTGGACGATACTGTACTCGAGTTAACCTTATCTCAAATTTTACATCAACATTTGGTGTTGTCCGTGGGAAACCAAACTAGAATTCATCATAATTCAAGACACGTAACATCTAATTCTCATTAAAGCTACAACAATAACAAAGGCAAAGAAATAGATTCTCGACATGGCTTCTGCCCTCCAAGGTCACACCTTACCCTTCGAGGTAGCACCTTGCTCATACGCTTCAGAGTAGAATACTTGCTCACCCTTAAAGGTTGAGCAGTGCTAATTATAACAGCCTCCAGTGTTATTGCCTTGCCCATAACTTCTAAGGTCACTCTCTACTTACTCTCTTGTAGAACAACTGCTCACGTTTTTCGAGTTTGAGTCCTACTAACACTACTAGAGTCATGCCTTGCTTGAGCCTTTCGAGATCGCTTCCTGCTCACGCACTCTAAGATTGAACCCCGCTGATACCCTCTAAGGTCTTTCCTTGCTCACGCTTTCTAAGGTCACTCCCTATTCATACCATTTTGGGTTAAGCCCTGTTGACACCCTCTGGAGTCGTTCCCTACTCTCTCCATTTGAGGAAGAAGACTTTCACACATTCTTCGGGATTGAGCCCTATTGACATCCTCCGGAGTCGAGCCATATTCCACGTCTTCTGAGATCGTGCTTTACTCAAGCCCACCTGTGTAGAACACTTGCTTACACTCTCGAGAGTTGAGCCTTGTTGACACCTTCAGATGTCAAACCCTAATTACACCTTTCGAGGTTGCACTCTATTCATACCCTCTAAGGTTGAACATAAGTGTACCTAGGAGAAGTGCCTAAGTTAACTTTGGTCCCAAGATCAAGGCTTACTCATCTAGAGGTAAAAATAAGATTACCTAAGAGAAGTTGTACGTAGGTTAAGTTTAGTTCCAAGACCAAGGCTTATCCATCTGGGGGTAAAAAATAATTTTGTCTACTAGAGTTGTGTCTAGACTAGTTTGGTCCCAAGACCAAAGCTTACCTCTCCAAGGGCGAAAATAAATTTACTTAGGAGAGTTGTACCTAACCTAAGATTGGTCCCAAGACTAAGGCTTATCCCTCTGGGGGGTGAAAATTAACTTACTTAGGAGGAGTTATGCCTAGGCTAAGTTTGATCCCAAGACCAAAGATAGTTATTTACCTTTCTATGGGCAAAAAATAATTGTGCCTAGGAGAGTTATGCCTAAACTAAGTTTGGTCCCAAGACGGTTTACCCCTCCAGGGGCAAAAAATAATTTTGCCTAGGCTAAATTTGGTCCCAGGACCAAGACTTACCCTTCTGGAGCAAATAATAATTTGCCTAGGAGAGTTGTGCCTATGCTATATTTGGTCCCAACACCAAGGTTTACTCCTCCGAGGATGAAAACAAATTTACCAATGAGAGTTCTACTAGGCTAAACGTGGTCTCAAGACCAAGGTTTACTTCTCCGGTGTCAAAAATAAATTTATCTAGGAGAGTTGTGCCTGAGTTAAAATTGGTCCCAAGACTAAGGCTTATTCCTCCAGGGGAGAAAAAATTTACCTGGGAGAATTGTACCTAGACTAAGATTGGTCTCGAGACCAATACTTACCCCTTCAGGGAAAAAATTGGAAAATTAATTTTGTTTAGAAGAGTTGTGCCTATACTAAGTTTGGTTCCAAAACCAAGGTTTACCCCTCCGAGGGTGAAAATATATTTACTTAGGAGAGTTGTGCCTAGGCTAAGATTGGTCCCAAGACCAAGGCTTAATTCTCAAGAAGCGAAATAATAATTTTGTCTAGGAGATTTAAGCATAGGCTAAGGTTGGTCCCAAAACCAAGGCTTATCTCTCTGGGGCCAAAGAATGAGTTTTACCTAGGTAAGAAGTTTTTAGGCTAATCTTGCCATCATAAGACAAGAGATGTTCAAACGTAAAGAACCTATGCCATACCTACTAACTGAAGTAGAACTTACCCTTTCAAGGACAACTCTAAGGTCTTCACCAAGTGAAGAATTTGCATAATATCTACTTTCTAGAGTAATACCTACTAAGAAAGAGAAACTTCAACACTTGCGGATATTCTACTATCAAAGATTAACACTTAGTTACTTTAGCTAAAGTTAAAGGACTAATAGGGGAGCTCTACTGCGGACAAGTATACAAAGAAAGGCATAATATCATAAATGGAAGAAAAACTTTGCATATGTGGAGTTGGTACAAGAGAAAACCCAAACTTAAAGTCTATAAACAAAACTATAAGAGAAAACCCAAACTTGTGTTAATTATGTATTATGAAAAAAAATTTAACGATCAAGTAGTATATTTTCTTTTTTTATATCTATAAGTATTTTATGATAAAAAGTCAATTAAATTTATTTTAACTTTTTAAGGGGGATATACATAAAAAATATCAATTTTAAGAATTTTAAGGGATGCAAATGAAAGGCAATTTAAAATTTTTTGAAACTCTGTAAGGCTATTTTACAATTTTGCCAAAGTTGAGGAGGGCAATTGACCACTCTCAACATAATGTGGCTTCGCCACCAATGATAAGGATTAATCTTATGCCTTGTATGACACTAAATTTTTATAGTTCTTCGGATACTAGCTACAAAATAAGAAAATTGAAAGAATAAAATAATCACACAAATATATTAGAGGAAAAAATAATTTTACTAATCTCACAAACAATAAGATAAAAGAGTTGTCTCCACAGACTTTCAATAATCTCATTAGAATCTCGAAAAAATACTCCAACATGCGCTCTATGTATGGTCTACTAGACTTGGTGAACAAGAAGCAAATATGGACTCCTAAAATAATTAAAATACTAAAACTTTTACTCCAATACAGCGACTAAAATTTAAATATGAGCCTTCGCGATTTGGTTTAGTTTTCCAATATTACCTCCCTCAAACCAAGTTCTTCACAGAGCCAAAACCAATGCCATCACATGCATGAATATCTCTATTGAAAATTCTTTTGCTATTTGAATGATATGCGACATCTCGTAATTAATCTTCATCTTCACCCATGATAGTGGATGAACTTTATACTTTGTAAACAAATTTTCAGCTAAATTTGTTTGATCTAGATAATCATCTATACATATCAATTCATACTTAAAGCAATCAGAATTTCGTCCATTAAAATAACTAACATATTTTTCTAAACACAAGGAGCCAAAATTTTCACTGTTATGAACAAATATTGTCAATAAAACCATTATCACAACTTTCAGCAAATTTTTGCACTCCAATAGTGAAACTTTTAGTTTCATTCAAACTCTTTCTTCAAATAAATAAATTTTCAACTCCAATAAAATCAATATTATCAGCTCAATCAAAAAATTTACCAACTAAAATTTTTTGAATAATCAACCCGACATTTTCAATTTTAGAATTATTTTGATCAATCTTTGTTTCACCATGTAGAAAGTCCGAGAGAGCCAAACTACTGTTTACAATTTCTTCTTTTTCTTTTAAAGTAATAATTTTCTTTTCCTCAATAACAAATTGTTCATTCTCAGTTATCCCAAATAGTGTATCCAAATTAAAAAATATATATATCAAAACATACACAAATTATTTCATTCTTTATAAATATATCTTTTTCAAAATCAACTTGCCAATCTATAGGAAACTAAGATTTGTAATCAAAATCATCCGGGGATTCAATTAAAATATAAAAAAACTCCATCCAAAAAAAATCTGTCTCTAGGATTAGAGGTGATGGAGATTCAAGAAAAAGTTCTTTATAATACTCTCCAACCATTGATTTACGTATAATATTGAAAAAGAATACCACCTTCCTTTTTCGAACTTATTTTGATAAATGATTAAATAAACTTACATTATTGGTATCACACAAACCACATTTTTTATGATACTCTTGAACTATTTTTACCCATTCATCTCTTTCTTTGTTACTATTATATGTGTGCAAAATTTTGAATTTTTTTACCATTACCTAAATTTCTATTCATCATGATAGATAGACAAATAATAATAATCTCGATAAAATAAATTTTCTTCTCTCGCGTGAATATTTTGGCCTCCATGACTAACAATTGAATCAAACCCTTCAATTTCTTAACTTTGTAGTTATTTGAATTAAACTCTTCGATCAATTTCTTAACTCTACAGCAATCAACAATTCTGACAGGATTATTCTCTGATCTCTATTTTGACATCTACAATCAATCTGACAATCTCGGACCAAACTATTTGGTCTTTATCTTATTCTCAACAATTGTTACTTTGGGACCAATCTTGTGGCCTAACTATGATAACTGAATTTCCTAAGTAAACCTTGTGCCCAACCTCTAATAACTGAAAAGTCCAAGACTAACATCATAGCATAACTCTTGATACCAATTGTAGAACTCTAAATTTTAGAGTTACCCTGATATTAATTACAGAATTAGAGAATTGAAGATTTTAGGAGAAGATGAAAATTTTATTCCTTCTCTTTCTTATATGTTTACAAATAATGTACAGAGCAGTATTTATACACAAAAAAATGCAGTCTAACTAGGAAAGTATAAGTAACGAAATATACAATTTGTCCTAGCAGTCTAATTAATTTATCCTTACTCATATCCCTAAAAATTAGCTTTATTCATATCCCTAAAAATCAGGACCTAATCAATTTGTCCTTATCCATTAGATTAGTCAACACTCTTCCTCAAATTGGTGCATAAATATCTAACATTTCCAACTTGCAAACTAAGGTATGGAATTGTGGTCCTATTGGTAAGCCCCTTAGTAAACACATCATCTAGCTATTTTTTTGAAGTCGCATGAAATATGCTAATGGAACAATTGGTTAGCTTCTCCTCAATGAAATGTCGATCAATCTCTATGTGCTTTGTCCGATCATGTTGAATTGTATTATGAGCAATATTGATGGCAGCTTTATTGTCATAGAATAAGGATAAATTACCCTTTCCCAGTAACTTCAATTCTTTTAATAATTTTTGTAGCCATAGTAACTCACAAACTCCCTGAGCCATATCTCTATATTATGCTTCAGCACTTGATCGAGAAACTATACTTCATTTTTGCTTCTCCAAATGACCAAGTTTCCTCCTATAAGCATGCAATAACCAGTGGTTGATCTCCTATCATCTGGAGAACTAGCCCAATATGCATTTGTAAAGGCTTCTATTTGAAGGTGACCATTCTTAGAGAAAAGAATACCTTTCCCTAGTGTAGACTTCAAATACCGCAAAATGTGAAAAACATTAACATGCCAGAAAATGAAGCTCATAAGGATTATGCATATATTAGCTTACCAAGCTAACCGCATATACAACTTCTAGACTAATGTGTGAGAGATAGATCAGTATCCTCACAAATCTCTGATATCTTTCCAAGTCAGCTGATGTACCAGTTCCTGCTTGCAATTTATGATTGCTTTCGATAGGAGATTCTGTAAGCTTGCAACCCATCATATCGGTTTTTCTCCAAGAGATCCAAGATATATTTCCTATGAGCAATAAAGATTTCCTTTTCTGATCTTACAACTTCAATTCCTAAAATATATTGCAATTTTCCCATATCCTTGATTTCAAACTCCTGAGCAAGGAGCCTTTTCAGTTGAGCTATCTCTTGTTTGTCGTCTCTAGTCACTACAATATCATCAACATAGACTATGAGTAGTGTGAACTTACTTTTACAGTGTTTGATAAATAAGGCATGATCAGCATTACTTTGTTGGTTTCCAAAAGAAATCATAGCTTTACTAAATTTGTCAGAACCAGGCCCTAAGAGATTGCTTCAACTCGTATAAGGCATTCTTTAACCTGCACATTTTCCCTTTAGTCTTCTCATAATGAAAACCCAAAGAAATGTCCATGAACACCTCATCTTCCAAATCTCCATGCAAGAAGGCATTTTTAACATCAAACTATTGTAGGTCCCAATCAAAGTTGACTGCACAAGAAAGCAGGATTCTGATTGTGTTTATCTTAGTAGCAGGAGCAAATGTCTCTTGATAGTCCACTCCATAGGATTGAGTGAACCTTTTAGCCATAAATCTTACTTTATATCTTTCAATCGAACCATTAGCTTTGTGTTTCACAGTGAATACCTACTTGTAGCCTACCAATTTCGTTCCCAGTAGAGGAGTGGCGAGATCCCAAGTCTCATTTTTAGCCAGAGCTTTCATCTCTTCATCCATTGCTATTTTCCACTTGGAATCTCTTAAGGTTTTTCTCCACTACTGCGGAATAGACACAGAGGAAACAAACAAGTCAAAGGCTCACTATAGGAGAGAGACAAGGAGTCATAAAAAACAAAGTTAGATAAAGGGTGCTTGGTACAAGACGTAAAACCTTTCATTCAAGTAATAGTTTATCCAAATCATCAGTTAAATCAAGAGTTAAGGATAACTTACCAGAGAAGGAAGATTCTTGACAAGGAGTAGACTGCACGATGGCTTTTTTTTTGTTTTTTTGTCTTTTCTTTCCAAGAATATTTTTTAAATCCAATCGTCCAATATTCTCTTCCTGAATATAATTCTCTTCCTGGGTAGGATTTTTCCCTGAGTAGGACTCTCAAGAGTTACAGTAGGTATTGCCTCTTCTTTCTTATTACTCTCATCCTAAAAAGGTAATTGGAATGTACTAAAGTAAGACTCAGTTTCTCTAAAGGTAATATCCATACTAACAATATTTTTTTGGAAGGATGATGGTAACACTTGTAATCCTTGTGAGTTGGAGAATACCCCATAAATACACATTTCAGAGCATTATTTCCAACTTTCCAGCATTCCTAGTAAAAGCCGAATTATGGACAAAACAAGCACACCTAAACACCTTTGGAGGAACAGTGTAAGAATTTTTACCTTACAATACTTCTAAAAGAGTTTTAAAGTTGAGGGTTTTGAGAGGCATTCTATTAATGAGATAAGTCGCGGCAAGAATTGCATTTCCCCAATAAGTTTTTGGGAGATTCATAGTAAACATAAGGGATCGAGCAACTTCTAATAGATGCCTATTTTTTCTCTCAACAACACCATTTTGTGCACTAGTGTAAGGACAACTAGTTTGATGTATTATTCCATTAAACTCTAGATAAGTACAAAACCCACCATCCAAGTATTCTATTCCATTATTTGTTCTCAGAATTTTAACCTTAGCATCAAATTGAGTACATATCATTTTATGAAAGGATTGAAAGAAAGAAAACACATTAGTCTTTTCTTTCATCAGATAAACCCAAGTTAATCTAGTACAACAATTAATAAAAGTGACAAACCATTGATTACCAGATAATGAACAATTCTGGGTAGATATCTAGATGCCTCTAAACATCAGAATGGATAGTCATGAAAGGAATTGTACTCTTATTATTACGCAAAGGATAGGAGTTTTTTTTATGATTAGCGTACTCATAGGCATGACAAAACAGAGAATCAAACTGAGTATTTGTAAATAAATTTGGATATAATTTTTCTAAAACATAAAAGGATGGATGTACCAACCGTTTATGCCACTGAATTAATTATTGGTTGGCATTATCGTTTTCACCAAAAAAAACTTGACCCGCACTAGAAATAAGATTGTGACATCCTTCCAAAAAGTATAAGCCATCTTGCAGTCTACTAGTACCAATTCTCTTTCCTATTTAAAGGTCCTAAAAGACACAATAATTAGTATACCAAGGGGGAAAAATTTGGCTTTACAGTTAAGAGGTTTGGTAATGGAACTGACAAATAAAAGATTAATAGGAAAACGAGAAAAAATGAAGTACTTAGGATAGCTTAATATTGGGAGTACAATCAGTAGAACCTATTCCAAATATAGAGGGAGCTAAAAGAGCCATCTGCTATTTGAACACTATCTTTATTTAGGTATGGAGAGTATGTAAGAAACATTTTAGAAGAGCCTGTCATGTGTCTATTTGCTCCAAAATCTATAATCTAAGATTATCAAGGTGGCGGCATTACCTGATTCCACAAAGTTGGAAGTTGCGACTGTAGTGAAGAAAGAGTCCAATTGAGACAAAAAACGCCTGAGATTTTATAATTCATCATTAGAAAGGATCCTAGTGGAAATTGTCTCCTTGGATGGCTGCACAACCTCTGAAAAATTTGCTATCCACGACCTCTAGTAGGCTGACCGTGTACTTTCTAACAAGTCTCCTTAGTGTGTTGTGGCTTTCCACAATAGCTACAATGCAGATGGTCTTTATCAGAAGTAAGACTAGTAGCCTTTATTTGTTCATGCAACAAATTGGCAATCAATCCAACTTTTTCAACTGGTGCTATGTAAAGTATGGCATTTCGCCTACTCTCTTCTTGTTGGACATAAGTGTAGTTGATTGTTTCAATCAAGAAAAAGGATCTTTACCAAGAACTTGAACCCTTATATGATCATATTCATTATTTAAACCAACAAGAAAATCGTAGATCCATTCCTTTTTTACCAATTTTTGGAACTTAACTACATCCCCAGCACAATCTGCTTAGAAGTCTTGATAATAATCAATCTTTTGCCATAGGCCACATAGTTCAGAAAAGTATTGGAAAATGGTCATCTCACCTCTCTTTGTGCTTGCACTTTGTTCCGAAGTTCATAAATCTGGGCATCATTGCCCATTTGTTAGTAGGTGAGAAATGCTACATTCCATATCTTTGCTGTAGTATCAAGCAATAAATATGCTCTAGCAATTTGTGGTTGCATGGAGTTGATGAGTCATAACATAACAAGAGAATTCTATGATTCTCACTGATTATAGGTGGGATTAGTGTTGTCTGATTTTCGTTTACCTCCTATAACATAACCCTGCAATCCTCTAGCTTGGATGAATAACAAACAAAACCCTTGACCATGTAAGATAATTAGTTCCATCAAGCTTTACGTGGCTAATTTATAGTGAAGGGTTATTAGAAAAAGAAATAACTATTTTTTTCCATATGATATCTTAGAAAACGGCAACTGGAACTTTTTAAGTTTAGGATTTCTTTAATAATCAGAGTATAAGCTTTGATACCATGAAGAATTTTAGGAGAGGATGAAAATTTTATTCCTTATCTTTCGTATATATTTACAAACAATGTACTAACTAGGAAAGTATAAGTAAGGAAATATATAATTTGTCCTAATTTTCTAATCAATTTATCTTTATTCATATCCCTAAAAATCATGGCCTAATCAATTTGTCCTTATCCATTTTATTAGTCAACAAGGAATTAAAAGACTAAAATAATCATACACTAATATATTGGAGGAAGAAATAATTTTACCAACATCTCAAAATAATAGACACAAGAGTTGTCTCTACAAATTCTCTTGGAAAAATGCTCCAACATCATGCACCCTATTTGAATATCCTACTAGACTTGGTGAACAAGAAAACAAACTTATATATTGATAATTATCAAATAAATTATAGACTCCTAAAATAATTAAACTATTAAAACCTTTACTCCAATATAACAACTAAAATTTAAATAAAAAAATTCTCGACTTTGTTTAGTCTTCCAACATGGCTGGACTACATTGCAATATGGAAATGGTGTTTTTACACTAAAGGAAGTTAGAAGACTAATTGAGCCTATTGGATCTCCTATTTCATGGTATAATCTAGTCTACCTAGGGAAAGGGGCATGCACCAAGGTCGGCTTTCATCTTATGGCTTGCAAGCAAAGGCAGATTAAACACTAAAGTTAGAATGAGGAGTTGGAATGGTCCTGTAACACAGGTGAATTGTGAATTATGCAACACTGCTTGATTTTAAGGTGACTAGCAGCATCTGGAATAAGATTCAGGAGCTGTATCTCTCCTGTAGGGGGAGATATAATTTGCATGAAGAACTTGATTGGATTGGCAATAAATCAATGGAACACAAAATCCTTTGAACATCAGCTTAAAAGCCTTTGCTTTTGCTAATACTGTTTACATAATATGGAGAACCGGGAATGAGTTGATTTTCGAACATAGACCTTTTACCGCAGTTGGTGTAGTTAGAAGATCATTGAGTTGGTGAGAAATGTAGTTCTCACTTGGAGGAAGGTACAGAAAACTAGAGGGAATTGGCTTCTGACAATGGAGTGGGGCTTAAATCATTGTTTTCTTGAATAAATTGTATGTAGTTTTGCTTTTGGAGTTCTTTGGACGTATATAGAGGATGAATCCTCCAAGTCTTCTTTTCACAGTTGATATTCATCAATAAAATCAAACATTTTACCCCAAAAAAATTAAGGAGTTCATGTAGAAAATTAGTGTGGATGCGTAAACACACCTGATAATGTAAAAAATCTTTTTATATCAATTATGTATGAAGGATTAACCTTAATAACAATTGTATACTTCCGCACAACTCTATAACTAAAAAAGATCTATATTTATCTTTTCTTGAAATTAAGTAGCCTACATAATTTAATCTCAATCCCTAAATTTTAGAATGATACTATCCAAGTTTCCATACGATGAGTAATCAATTCTATAATTCACGTACGAGGTCCCACATGTGAGTGAAATTCATTTGGATAAACTGAATAACTATTAAGCATTTTATGCATCAATAATATAATAAACATTGTTAATTTGATTAAATTTTATAAAATTAATAACATCCATTGAATATAAAATTTAAAATTTAATCTGCATTACTAAATTTAAAGATAAGGTCAAATACAGAATCTATTTAATTTTTTTCCCACTGAATTTTATCTAAAAAAATCTCTTTGTTTCTCATCTTCTACATCGTGTACGACAGCTCGACGTAATTGTGATGCAACAACAAATAGTGCCGCAATCAACATAAGGGTTACATCATCTAAAGATTTGATGTGTGTGGTCCTAAAATTGAGTTACGTTTCGAGTAAAAACCTTTTAATTTTGTTATCTAGAAACTTGGCTAAGTTTCATTCACTTGTCAAAGTTTAATTTGCCGTGCTGACTAAAGCTTAACTTTCGTGTCACTCTAGAAATGAACCTGCTTTGGCTTCATATACAGAATTGCAATTAACAGATATTTTTAGGAAATATGATTAGGTCTTTAATGATTAGAAAATAATTAGATAGATTCGAATTTATTTATAAATTTTGTGATTATAATTAAATTTTATAAAATTTTATTTATATTTATTATTATTTATTTTATAAAATTTTATTTATACACACAAGATTTATAAAGACATTACAAAATTATGTCTATTTAAATATTTCGCTTAATGATTAAAGCTCAACTTCATTCAATTAACAATTAATGAGCAGAAACATAGACAAGAGACTTTAGTTGACAAGCGTATTGAACATTTGACAAAAGAACATAAGCAACTGGATTCGTTTGGATTAGAAATTATGGTGCATTAATTTAATAACTAATATTTTGTTAAAGTTTTTGATAATCTTTTGAAGAATAATATTGGGTCTGTTTGGATATCAAATAATAGGTGTTATTTGTCAAATAATATTTAGTCAATAATAATTATTGTTTGATCAGTAAAGTATTTTTTTCAAATAACATTTCACACTGTTCATGTTTTATCTTATTTATTATTCTTTCAATCCATTATTTACACTATTCATATCATATATTATTATTTATATTTTAAAAAATATTCAATTAATAATTATATAAATGATTTTGAACAACATGTCTTTATCAAATGTAATGTGATGCAGCTAAGTAAAAAATATTCACAATTGTCATTTTTCTATGTGCATTGTTGTTTTATAAACTTTTTGATAATAATTGAAGTGGAGTTCCGATTACGTATGTAAACGGATCGAATCCAAACCAGATCTTATAAATCAATACTTAAATCAATTTAATATTATTGAATTCAGATCAGAATCTAGATTTTTTCTATGTTTATAAAAGGATATCCATATCCAAATTCGTTGGACTTTGTCGGACATACAAGTCTTGATATTATTATATAAATTTGAAAATCTATATATAAAAACTTCGAATTTTTACATTTTTTTTTATAATTGTAAAAAAAAAATTCATATTAATATTCATGCATGTATTTTACATTAGAGTATAAATTATATTTGAAATATATATATATATATATATATATATCTCGGATTCGAATTTTAATCAGATCGGAACAACCATTCATATCTAATTCATTTATTATAATAATTAAACGGATCCGATTGGATCCGAATAATCAAATTTACACACTGATCTAAACCCAAATAAAAGATTCTTGAAACAAGTCTAGACCCGATTTGTTTACAAGCCAACTTCAAATTCCTCACAAATTGTAATGCTATACTTTGTAGGCTTAAGTTTGATTTAGAAATATCAAAAAAATGTCATTTTTTTAGAATATATTTTAAAGATCAACACTCCGTTTTCAAGTACAGTACAATATTAAAACAACAAACAAATTGAAGAGGTGAATGGTAACATTTGAGTCAATCATGATTCGAAATATGTAATTTGTTTGATAAGTCGAATTACTCAAAACCTAATAAAAATGAAAACTCAGCCATGGCAAATAGGGAAATCATTAAAGGAATTAAGCAAAAAACCATTCATAGTTAATTAATTAGTTGTATAATTATTTTTTTCTTAAATGGGTTTAGCAAATAATAGGTATTTATTATTTTCAATCCAAATGGTTATTTTAAAATATTATGTCATATTCAAATAATTATTCTATTATTACAAAAAGTCAATATTATTTTCAAAAATCACTAAAATTAAAAGACAAATACTATTCACTAAATAACACTCCGTTTTTTGCTATCCAAATGGACCCGTTGATTCTTAAAATAATAAAGGGGACTCTACAGTCCCTCTTAAGGAATCATTCCCTTGGTTTTAAAATATTGTACAGTACAAATCTTTAAAATACATGATAATATACTATACAAATATTTAAAGTTCAAGAAAATGATTATCTAAAAAAGATTATAGAAATTATTGTTTTATAATAATAAAATATTCATTTGAATTCAAATTAATATTTGGAAATGTAACTCCAGAAAGTCACTTTGGTTCCACCACCAGTCAAAACAGGACCATGACCTCTTGTACGTGGGCAGCAAAATCTGTCCGTATACAAAATTGTACATATTTAAATGATTAAGGAATTTCATGTATGGACAAAGAATGATTGCACAAATGTGCATAATATTAAGTTTATTACTACTAATTGACCATAAAATATCAAATGGAGTATTTATAATCAAAAACTTGGCCTGGCCGTAATGCTACTAATGGAATCTCCTCCATTAAAATCCAAAATTGACATAACAAAACAAAACAAATTTTACCCACTTTTTCCTCAATCTAATGAACGGATCAAAACAAGAGTTGGCCGGCAATATGGTTTTCCTCAGTTTCTTGGATGTTATTTATTATGATCGATCATTTCCATTGTAACAAGAAAGGCCTCCTTATTTGCCAAATATCTCTGTTATTTCAGGCCGATCGATTGCTTCCACATACGTTACATACCTAAGAAACTTTTGTTAAAAATTTGTTTCTTAACATCAACAAAATACTACCTCCTCTCTCCTTCAGTATTTTATTTTATTATAAATTATCTGTTACTTTAAAAAATAAAAAATATATATATATTAAATGATATTTTTTCAATTGTATCTTTAATACAAAAAGTTAATACATACAATTCAATTTAATTAGAAAACGTTAATTAAAAATAAATAATTTAATTATTTTAAATTATTTTTATTAAATAAAATTGAAATAATTTAATATTTTATACAAGGGCATACAAACTCGTGCATATATAAATATGTTCATACTCTCGTGTTTAATTGAATTTGAAATCAGTTATAATTATCTCTTGTAGCTACTAGTACTAGTAGTGAGAAAGTGGGAGTAACCAAATAATGGCACCAAAAAGTGGTTCCTACCAAGCTTCAGCAACGCCGATTACAGTATTTGCTCATTTGTTGTTCATAGCGGCATGACCGTACTTGTGCTTGTTTGGCTCATCAAATTCCGGGAAGGCCTTTCTTTCACTTCAGATAACAAGTTGAAGCTTTTCAATGTACAACTACTAATTCTTTCAATATATATTTATATTTTATCTGTTCATCTTTCTTTTTCTTTTTCTTTTTTTTCTAATATGTATTTTTCAGTTTTTATCCTTTAATTAATGGTCGACCTTTTTCATGCAGCTGCACCCGATGTTTATGATCATAGGCTTTGTTTTAATTTCTGGACAAGGTAAGAACTCAAGGGCTGATAATATCCTTCTACTTTTAACTTTCTCTTCATCGACACAGATTTTTCTGGATTTTCTAACTACAAAATTTATATTTTAATTAATTAACTAATGAAGAAAGTGTTACCTGGTTCTTTTTTCTTTTCTTTTTTTTAAATGTTTAAGTTCTGGTTTCTTCTGATTCTGGAAGAAGCTAAGAAAGTTGGACTTTCGTACAAAGGGCTAATTTCACTCTACCCCTTAATATATATTTAGTACTTAATATTATTTTAATACTTAATATTATTTTTAGACACTTAAATCATTCCCTTAAATTCAACTTAAAATTGATACTCTTTTTAACAAAAATATACTTACAAGTTTATCTAAATAAAAAGTTGTATTTTTATAAATCTCACCCTCTTTTTTTTCTTCTCTATTTTACGTGATTTATTTTTTCATTTTTTATTTTTGTTATTTTGTTGATATGCTTCAAAAAAATTTAATTTTTTATCACCATGTTTCAAATATATGTTATTTGTGAAAATAAAATAAAATATTTTAAGTGTCATACAAAAATTTATCGAGACATTCATAATTTGAGACTAAAAATATTATTTTAGTTAAAAATTAAATACACTTAAATTTGATTGTTAGTTCAGGTACTTTAATGTTTAAAAACTAACAGTACGGATTAAAGTGATAATATTATAAAAGATAAGGTAGCATTCATCATTGTGACCAGACCCTTATTTATAGTTTTTAAGAGTTATAGATAGCATTACAATGTAGGGCTTTGAATAACTTTTCAGAAGTATCAAAACGGGTACAAAACGGGTACCCTGAACTCTAAAAATCATAAAATCGCGTAGCATCCTGGCATGGTTCACTCTCAAAGAATGGGGTTGCTCTCAATGAATGGGGTTCACTCTCGACAAACATGCCTCTGTTTAGGTTGTTGACAGTGAATAAAAAGGCCAGCAAATGCCCCCTAACAACTTGCACGGTAAAATTAGCACTTGTACAAAAGAAGAATAAAGAAAATGGGTTTTTTTTTTAATTATTGAAAATTAGAGTTCTTAATTAGTGCCAAGTGCATATTGGTCCAAAAATTTCCATTATAATTAACCACTAATTATTAATTATTACTATATACTTGTGGGCAGCTATCATGGCATACAAGACTATCCCAGCAACAAGGAGCAGACAGAAAATTGTTCACATGATTTTGAATTTAATAGCTCTTCTTGCTGGAATAGTGGGATTATATGCGGTTTTCCAATTCCACCATTTGCATTATAAGTGAACAATTTGACCTTGGAATTCCGGATGTGTACACCTTGCATTCCTGGTTTGGCATTACCACCATCAGCTTATTTACTTTGCAGGTAACAACTGCTAATTAATTCCAATTGCTTTGCTAATTAATATTTGTTGCTTAGCTTAATACAAGTATGTATCAACATATTTCTTACTATCTTCTTTGGCTTGTTAACTGTAAGAGGAGTCATGTTGATGTTCAAACTTCAATTGCTATCTATTTACATATGCATTAACTGGTATACTTGTTTACAATTCAGGGTCACAGAATTTGTAGATTCACAAATTTTAGTGTTAATTTCACTTTAATCTCTAACATTATTTTTTAAACACTTAAATCTTTTCGTTAAATCTAATCCAATATTATTTTTTTTCCTTTGTTTTTTATTGTCATTTTCTTGTCTTATGATTCAACAATATTTTATCTTTCATTACCGTGTGTCATAAAAATATATTTTAGCCAAAAATCAAATACTATTATATTTGACCATTAGTATCAATATTAACTTTAATGCCTAAAATATAATGTTAAAAATTAAGTAACAATGACTTTAAATATTAAAAATTAAAGTGCAATTAACCCATTTTATATGGTCAAAGTTGAGCTCCACCTCGAGCTCCAACACTTATATTAAAGCTCTAGCTCGTCTCGACTAATACTCCAGCTCGATTGAGCTTACCTTTTTTTTTCTTTTTCTTTTTTTTCATTAAAATATTAACAAGTAAAATTCCGTAAAGAGTTACCAAATAGTCAACCAAGTTCACTCGAACACACGCATAGGTGAGCAGTAAAATTATTCGAAACTGGGAAGACCGTTTGGTAGTTGCAACTTGCAAGGGGATAAGTTTCTAACGTCTCATTCTGAAAATTCATACATGAATCAGATCTATACATAAATATTATAGATTTCTTGATCTAAATTAACTCACAATATCTGAAACCAAAAATATAAATTTCTTGATAGTGAATTTAAACTAAAAAATCTTGATATTTATTGTAGACACGATCCAAATCGAGTTTGATAAAAATTTCCCACTCATCCTAAGTTCCTAACTGCCGGTATTGACCTTTTCATTTGACACTATTTTCCTAGTAGTTTTGCGGCTTTAGCTTGCAATTAGTAGCCTTTTGTCTTCCATTTATGTGCAGTCCATTGAAACATGTGACAAATTGAAGAAACTGAAATTCCTACTAGCTGGGATTGATAATTATGTTCGACCAATTCTTTAACTGAAAAATAATTAATTAAACGGCCGGCAAATATTCCATTTGTGCATTGATTATTATTATGTATGACCAATTCTTGATTATTTCTTAGGAATTCAATATTCTAATTCGAAGATTTTAACATTCTTTTTTTGTCAGTGGTTGTTTGCATTCTTCACATTTTGGTTCCCGGCTACCTACTCCGCAAGAAGAGTAAACTTTTACCCATGGCATGTTCTGGTTGGCATGGTTATATTCTTCATGGCAATATTGAGTGCTGTGACAGGCTTGACTGAAAAATTCATCTTCATAGGCTTTAAAAAGAGAGCAAGAAGCATTAATAGTCAATTTTACTGGGCTGCTAGTATTCCTCTTTGGAGTATCTGTTGGCTTCACCGTTCTTCTGCCTACAAGTTATTGAACGGATAGTCAATGGAATCTTGTTTTTGTTTTGTTATCAGATTGAACCATATTGTAGTTAGCTAGACCAAAAAACCATTGTTGAATCTTGTTTTTGATTCACTTGGTTTCATTAGGGTAATGATTCCTATGTTGGTTATAAATGGTTTAAGATTTGTTGAATAATTAATAGTGTGAAAATATTCTTTTGAAATCTTGTACATTCTTTCCATGGTATATGTATAAGATTTGTGACACTTGAAAATTTGTCTCATGTTTATTTTGAAAAAAAAAATGAAAAATGACAAGGGATGCCGGCTTGCCAACTTCTCCTACTAATATGATTGTTTGTCTATTATTAATTGTAGAACTCTTAAATTCCTTAACTTTGTCTGTGCTCAAAATCTTATTTATTTTATGTGCACACATAAATTGTATGAAATCTTCAATGTTTTCACGGTTTTAGAAATTATGGCGTATTTGTTGGCACAAAGGAAAAGAAAACCTAATAAGGAAAAGAACGGGGGTAGGAAATGATAAGATTCGAAACAACTTAAAAGACGACGGATGGCAATGAAATAGGGCAAATTAGGTATAGAAAAAATAGAAATGCAAATGAGATTTTTTTAGTATTTTTAGTTGGTAAAATAGGATATGAGTGCAAAAAAATTTAAGAAATGTGCAAATATCATTTATATTGTGTTTTTTCACAAATGCAAAACTAGAGAATAGGGTGAAATGAGGGCTCATGGATTATATACCATCCCTGTTAGTCCGATAAAGCCTTAAAAGGATATTGAGCTTAGTTGTAGTGATTTCTCTTAAGTATTCCTTTATTTTTGGGGTGCTTAGTTGAAAGAAATGGGAATCCAGAATTGGATTGATTCCTATTCAGATTGCTTGGGTTATGGGTATGGGATTCAAAATTTTAGAATGAATTATAAAAATTTGGCAACTTTCAATCCTGAATAAATTGGGAGTTTTTGTCCATTACCAAATTCGATTCCAAGTTATGAAAAAAAAAAAGAAAAAAAATTAATTTTCTTCTCATCACCACCCCTTCTCTTCCCATCTTCAATCTGCTCCGGTGACACTCCCTCGCTTGTCCTTCTACCACCATTAGCAAACCCCATCTCCATCTTTTCCTGATCACCATTAGCGACCCCCTCTTCATCTCTTTCCATCTTTTCTCTTTTTTTCCAAGTTAATAGCGAAGTAGTTCAAAAAAAAAAAAAAACATTAGATTTGTTGCACAGAAGTATCCATAGAGATCTAAATATCAATTAATATTTTTTTGGATCTCAAAATTTGAAGCATATGATTGTGTCTATGAAGAAAACAAATGACTTGAAATTCTTAGTAATTTTGTTCACGAGCAAAATGATCTCTTGGTGATAAGATATAAGCAACTTTCCCTTGGAATAATTTTGTCAACCCTTTTAATGGTGTAAATTATTGGTGGGTTCTGCTAAACAGTGATGATGGTGGATGTTGGTGAACAGCGGTTGTGGTGGTTGTGGCGGTCAAGGTTGGAGAAGAAAGAGAAGAAGGTTATAAAAAAATAAATTATAATAAAAAATATTAATTTAATATGATATGTATTCTTAACAAATATATACCAAACACTTGTTATTTCAATGATTTCCATTTGTAAAATCCATACACAAATTTTTATTTATGAATCCGATTACGATTCCAATTTCAGATCATGAATCAAGTGGCCCCTTAATTTGTTTTAATCATTTGACTGTTGAATATTGTTGTTGTTTGTTTTAATCTTTTCAAATCTACTTGGCAAACAGTGATCGAATTTGCTTTTAGATTAAAAGAAGTTAAAGTAAAGAGCAAACTGCGCGGATAGTCATCAAACTATTACCTTGAATCAAATAAGGTTTGAACTAATTCTTTTGCAAAAATGATCGTTGAACTCTCAAAAGTATAGATATGGAGGTCATTCCGTCAATTTTAGACATTAGAATAGATAAAATGTTATGCACGCGAGTTTACACAACCAAATTTGAGGGATAAAATCGACATTTTAGCTATTCTTTAAAGACCATTATGAAATTTCTAAAATTTATCGTCTTTTTTCTTCTTCTTCTTCCTCCTCTTCCTTTTCCTTCCCCCATTTTTTTCTCTCACTTGTTAATTCCTTCCCTACAGATGACCATTGAGTGAATTCTTTTTTTTTTTTCTTCTGTAAAAGTAGTCTTCTTCTTTTTCCTATATTATTTCTCTTGCTTGTTGATCCTATCTCTCTATTTCTTGCTATTACCATATAACAATTCTTGTGAAGATGGGTTGTGACATATTTTCAATGTGTTATGGTGGCAAGTTGCAAAGGAATTGAGTCAAGGTAGCTGTAGAGAGGGAGGAGTGGTGGGGCTATGAAAGGGGATGGTCGTGGGGGCTATGGGTGAAGGGGAAGGAGTGAGAGAGAGGGGAAATTTTTACTTATTCCAATGGACCCATTTCAAGCAAGAATTTGCCAGAGAGAGGAGAGATCGTGGGAGGTGGGGGCTGGGAGGAGTGTGAGGGAGGAAGTGGGTTGGTAGATGTCACGCCCCACTCCTGAATTCGTAACACACTATGCGCTCATTTTCCTACAAGGATACAAGACTAAAAATGACAAACCTTAGATCATTTGCCTTAAAGAAACTACGAACACATGTAGAAATGCTATGTAATGGGGTGAGCATACACATTGTTCAGTAAGAAGTTCAATTTCTCTTCTATTGGAACGAGTATGTTATATCAAATATATTTTTTAATATGTCTCAATGCACCATAGACACGCATACGTGTGTGTGTGTGTGTGTCTGTCTGTATATATATATTGACAAATGTTTTAAAACATGTGAGATCCAAGTACATATATAGGCAAGTGGCATTATCAAGAATTCTAACAATTACAATACAATATTAGAAGAATATCCATGATAAAAGTACATTCGCAATGCAATGATCAATATATTGGACTCGTGGATTCTCTATGACCTTGTTGGCAAATTGAATATTCAGTCTTAACTACTGTAACCCACTAAGAAAAGGTCATAACAAAGTCCAATTACTATAACCCGTTGAGAAAAGGGCCATGCAAAAACTCATATAGAGTATTAGGAACTAACTCTCACCAACTCCACCAAAGATTGCCAAGAGTCAAAATATTGTATAGCAAAAATATTACACATGCATCACACATGTCATTTATCAAGTCAAATTGTCACTTAAAATAGTTTTATATGATTAAACAAGAAAAGTAAATCATACTCAATCAGGTTTAATAATTAAATATAAGTTTCAAACAAGAGTTTTACAAAGAATTTTTAAAAACGTGAAAGAGAACAAAAATTTCTTACCTCGACAGCTTATCCAAGTGTTAAAACTTAGCTCGAACACCCAGGTCCCAAATAGTCTTCTTCACTTGAGTCAAGGGACAGCCCGATGCTTCTTTGACCATAAATATTTCCTCAAACCTACTATCTCGACTTGATCATATACCAGTTATCAAATTCAATGCATGCTTTTGCTTTTGCCTTACCTATCAATTTGTCATACACTAATATTTCAATACAACTGCTTCAATACATCAATTCTTCAATGAAATTGCTCACGATTTACATATTATCCCAATTCCTCTTAGGCTAGGTAAATTTTTATATAAAACCCATTATTATATTATACTAACATCAAAGGCACAGTTATAAGACCATAAACAATTCAAGCCTAATCATATAACTACAAATAAAAACCCCAATAAATACTAATATTGATTAATCAAATAAAAGTGTTTCATATAATTACCTCAAAATTTAAGCCATTAGATTTCTTACTTGGTTTTTTGTATCATCTAAATGTCCCAAACAAAAGTATATATATATGTGTGATAACGACGGCTAATGCCCTAATAAAACAATTGTCATAGCCTAATCTTAATTATTTATATATTAAACCTTTTAAATTCTCTTTATGTGTCTAATAACCCAATTACTTTATTTAGACCCATTTAATATTATGTTATTAGGTTCTTAATGGGCCAAATTAACTAATAGGGCCAAAAGGTCGGTTTTCACATTTTACCCTCCTTACAAGAAGTTTCGTCCTCAAAACTTCACGTACCACACTTTTGTTGTGCACTCTTTTTAAAACTTATAATCGTTAACATTCACTAGCTACTTAGACCGCCCAAATCCATTAGTTCAAAATAACTTGCAATGCCTCGTACTCTAATCCACAATACCACAAGCATTCAAATGTGGGTTAGCCACCTAACACAAGGATCATATGAGGTCATAAGTTTTTAAGTTAAAATTATCCAATTTAACCTAACACATCTCAAAATTCTAGCAAGTGGTAAAACCGAAGTGTCACGGTCTAAGTGCTAAAACCACATATTTACACCTAATTATGACAAATCTCACAGTCCGGATTCTAAACATCAAGCCTGAGATGCACATAGAGATCATAACCTATTACTCTAATACTATTAAATGTCACACCCCGCTCCCGAAGCCGTAACACGTCGTGCCCTTATCTTTCCACGAGAACACAAGATTCAAAGTCTCAAACTTCCGATCACTTGCTTTAAAGAAAGTACAAACACCTACAGAAATGTTATATAATGGGGTAATCATCCACATTGCTCTGTAAGAAGGTTAAGTTCTCTTCCATTTGAGCGAGTATGTTATATCATATACATTTTTTAATATGTCTCAACACACCATATACATGCATATGTATATATATTGACAAATATTTTTACACATGTGAGATTCAAGTACATATATAGGCAAGTGGCATTATCAAGAATTCAAATAATCATAATACAATACTAAAAGAATATTCATGACAAAAGTAAACTCACAATGTAATAACCCATATTAGGCTTATGGGTTCTCTATAGTTTTACTGGCAAATTAGATATCCCGTCCTAACTACTATAACCTGCTAGTAAAAGAGCATAACAAAGTCCAACTCTCCTAAAAACTATAACCCGTTGGGAAAAGGGCCATGCAAAGACTCATATAGAATATTAGAAACTAACTTTTACCAACTCCACCAAAGATAGTCAAGAGTCAAAACAATATATAGCCAAAAATATTACACATGCATCACACAATTCATATATTAAGTCATATTGTCACTTACAATAATTTTATATGATTAAATAAGAAAAGTAAATCATACTCGATTCGATTTAATAAGTACATATAAGTTTCAAGCAAGAGTTTTACAAAGAATTTTTTAAAAACATGGAAGAGAGTTAAAACCCCTTACCTTGACAACTTTTCCAAGTGTTAAAACATAGCTTGGACACTCAGGTCCTAAATAGTCTTCTTCACCTGAGCCAAGGGATAGACCGATACCTCTTTGACCATAAATATTTTCTCAAACGTACTACCTCGACTTGATCATACTACCAATAGAAAAAAATACAATTTTAACCCCCAAAGTTTGGGTCGTTGTCTATCTTGATTCCCAAAGTTTCGGCTAGTTAGAAGCAAAACACATTTAGTCCTCAAACTTTCCAATTTCAATCAATTTAGGACAAATTTTAAATTCTATCAATTAGAAACGGATAGAGTCATGTGCAAAGCAGTGACTGTTAAATCTTAAGTTTCAAACATGAAAAAAATACAATTTTGGCCCTTAAAGTATTGGTCATAGCCTATTTTGATCCCTAAAGTTCTAAATAAAACACATTTAATTCCCAAACCTTTTAATATCTTCCAATTTAGGACAAATTTGAAAATTCTGTCAATTACAAATGGAAAAAGTCACGGGCATTACTTGGGACATAACACTTCTCAATTTATTTAAAACCCATTAAACCATACTTCTAGTTTTCCTCTTACTATCAACATCTAACAATTCACCATTCTTATTTATATTATAACACTTTCCAAACACGTGACGGTTAAATCTAATTTGGGTTATAACACCTCTCAACTAATTTTAACTCATTTATTCTGGTGTTGGAAAAGTTATATACAAAGAAATCAATAGATAATAATAATATAATAATAATTCACTAATAAATTAAAAGAATAGTTTAATTCAAAATTAATCTTTGAGTTGTAATAAAACAATAATAAACTCACTTTTTACAGTACAATGACACACATTTATTAAGGTTAATCTTTGAAATATTTGCTAAAATTGGTGTAGTAAATGAAAATTGAATATTTAGTTGTAAATGTTGAACAAGATTAAATGATTAATATATTAGTTCAAATTTATACTTCATGTGCTCATAAGCAACTTCTTTAATAATATTTTAAAATTAGTGACGTATTTTTTTGTCATTAATAGTTTTTTAATATTTTAAAATATCAATCACTGACGAATTTTCTCATCACAACTGTTATTCTTAGTAGCGGATTTTCAACCACTAAATTTAGCAAAAAGAAAAAAAAAAGAAAACATTTCACTAATTAAGGTTTCCACAATGTCTCAAAACTAAACTTAGTAACCAATTTGTCAATAGAAAAATTCGTCACTGAAATTTTGAACATCAGTAAAACTGTTGCTATATTGTACCGATGAGCTATTTTTCGACGAATAAATTTCGACATCAAACCAGTCAGTAAATTGTTTAGTGATGGATTTTATCAAAAATCTATTGCTAAATTCGTCATTAAATGAGTTGAAATCGGTAAAAAAGTATTATGATATAGACAAGAATAGGTGAATGGTTACACGTTGATAGTCAGAGAAAAAAGTAAAAATATAGTTAAATCGGTTAAAATCGGTTGGGAATGTTATACCCGGGGATAGATTTGACTTTTTCTGTTTGTAACTACAAAATTTTCAATTTTGTCCTAAATTGGAAAAAAGTTTGAGAATTAAATATGTTTTGTTTGAAACTTTGGTGACTAAAATAGACCATGATCCAAACATTGAAGGCCAAAAATGTAACTTTTCTGTTTTTAAATGACGGAATTTTTAAATTTATCATAAATTGGTTAAAATTGGAACGTTTGAGGATTAAATTTGTTTCGCTTGAAATTTTGGAGACTAATGTGTATAGATGAACCACTACCTAAACTTTAGAGACTAAAATTGTATTTTTCCCTACTACCAGTTATCAAATTCAATGCATGCTTTTGCTTTTGGCTTATCTATTAATTTGTCCTACACCAATATTTTAATACAACACCTTCAATATATCAATTCTTCAATAGAATTGCTCACGATTTACATATTATCCCAATTCCTTTTAGGTCATGTAAATATTTATATAAAACCCATTATTATATTGTACTAACATCAAAGCCACAATTATAAAACCATAAACAATTCAAGCCTAATCATATAACTATAAATATAAACCCCAATAAATATTAATATTGATTAATCAAATAAAAGTGTTTTGTATAATTACCTTAAAATTTAAGTCATTAGATTTCTTACTTGCTTTTCTCTATCGTCTAAGTTTTCCAAACTAACATATGCATGTGTGATAAGAACGGTTAATGCCCTAATAAAATAATTGTCATGGTCTAATCTTAATTATTTATATATTAAACCTTTTAAATTCTTTTTATGTTTAATAACTTCAATTACTTTATTTGGACCATTTAATATTATGTAATTAGGTTAAATCTTACTGGGCCAAAAGGTCGGTTTCACGGTGCAGATTGGGGAAGAGGTAAGGGGGCGGCGGCGATTGGGGACGTAGGGGTTTGTGGTTTTAGGAAGGGTAGCTACGGATCTCAAGTGAAAATTTGATAAATGAAAAATTAAAGGATAATTTGGTTTTGACCCCAACATTCTTTTCTTTGTCTAATACGGCTTATAAATGCATTATTCAATATATATATATATATATATTTAGAAATGTTAAATGAATGTTTCTGTACATTTTTAACAGTCAAAAAAATTATTTTCGTTATTCCTAGCAGCTAAAATAGACGGAATAATATCATATCGACACTTTTTATAATTTAATGACTCTTTTTTTTGAAAAAAGTAGTTCGGTGATCTCATTTACTACAAAGTAATAGTTTGATGATTATTAGTGCGGTTTATTCCTAAAGTAAATGTACGAAACAAACAAGCAGAGTAAAAGATTTGTTAGCTTTAGAAAAATGACCAACTAAATGATTTGCTTTTAAGCAAGCAAAACTAGCTCGATAATGATGAAATTAAAAGAGTTTTGAGTTCAAAACTTAGGAAAATATTTAGGTAGATTTGATTTTTGATCCCATATGTAAATCATGTGGTCATGATTAAATTTTAAATAATTTTACTTACATCAGCTGATATCATAAATTTATTAAATTTTAATTCATACCACATGATCTATAAGTAAAATCAAACACCGAATCTATCTAAATATTTACCCAAAACTTAAATAAGCCATAGTCCACTGAAATGTAAGTTTATGTCTATATTTTGCCGTTGTATTACTCTCTTCTGTTAGGACTTTAATACCCTCACATTATTTAATTACCTCTGCTCATTTGCCCCTTTACAAAGCTCAATTTTCCAGTTTGATTTAAAACGCAAGAAAACAAGAATCCATTGGGTTATAAATTGGGTACTGCGAGCCACTGAAATCCTTCCCAAGGGCCTGAGGCTAGAGATCTAGAAATTTAATACTGACACATAGCAGTCAAAAACAGTCAACAATATCGAGAAAGAAGGAACTTTAACCAGAGAGAAAAAAGAGCACAAAAAAAGCACTCAAATCGCAAGTAATAGTGATTTAATATAGCGTAGAATTAGTGTTGATTAGTTAATTTTGTAGTTTGTTTCACTTTATGTGAGTTTCAATCTAATTTAATATTTCCCCAATTATATGTGAATTTTAGTATTTCAATTATATCCCACCACTATAGATGTATGTAATCTTTTAAAAAAAAAAAAAAAAATGTAAGAGAGCTGAAGTAAGTTATTAACAAGATGAGGATATTTTGATTTTTCTTTTCTTATTTTGTTATTCAATAATATAAAAGCATAGATGAAAAATATCAAATAAACATGTGCCCATCTAAACTGGACTCGGAGCAAAGCTCGAAATGCTTTGTGAACCTTTGAGTACATGTATAAACTCAATGATTAGGCTCTGTTTAGATGTTGTATATTATTCGTTATTTTTTAAATAATATTTTATAAATATCGTATTATATATTTTTAAATTATTATTTTTTTATTTTATATACATCACATTTCAAAAGTTATTATAATATTTATTTTAAAAAATATTTTAAATAACAATTGTACAAATGGAGGCACATGATATTAATGGACAAAACTTGAACCCAAAAGAATCTATTTTAATTTTCTACTCGACCGAGTTTAGGCTTGTTATACCCCAATTCTTCAAGGCAATCAATATCAAAATTAATTTAATTTCCTTAATAAATAATGATGATGATGACAAGTTAGTAGTAACTTATCTAACTTTGGTTTTTCTTTATGTTGTGAAACAAAGTAAAAAAGTTGGTGGCTTATTATTCTTTCATTAAATAAATAAAAAATTGAGAGAGAGAGAGAAGTGTTTTACTTTACCCCCTTCTTGGTTTTTGCATAGCAAAAGGTCAACTGACTTTCATACGAAATGCAGTTGATCTATCCCCATTCTCAACTAATTATTAGTACAATTCATATGATCTTATAATAATTTAAATTGAAAACATTAAACCAACTAATTACTTTGAATATCTGTGATTTATGTTGTATATTCAATTAAGTACATGTGGTTAGTGTGTGGGCTGTGCGTATTTAATTATTGAAGTCGTTTTTTTTTTTTTCTTTTATATTAAGTGGAAATATTAATGGCACATAAAAGTCGTTCCTACCAAATTGCAGCAATGCATTTGCCGATTATAATGTTTGCTCAGTCTTGTGCTTGTTTGGCTCCTCCAATTCCGAGATGGCCTTTCTTTCACTTCAGATAACAAGTTGAAGCTTTTCAATGTACTGTTACTATTATATTTTCTACAAGTTATAATTTATATTTCTGTTCATCCATTAATTTTGCTCATTTTTCTTTTTATGTATTCTTCGATTTCTTTTGCTTAATTGCTAGCCCTTTTTCATGCAGCTGCACCCAACGTTGTTTACTATCATAGGCTCTGTCTTATTTTCTGGATAAGGTAAGAATTTTATATTAAGGGTGATATGATAGGAAAATTTTATTATCCGTTAGCATATCATATCATTATACTTGAATGATTATACATTATAATATCATGTGTTTTTGAATATTTTTATGATATAAGTTTTAAAATACAATGATATAATACTCTAGCAAATAATAGAATTTCTATCGATATGAAACGCCTTTAATTTTTTTTTTTTTTCAGTTTATAAATTCTTTCTCACAAACTCAGAGATATTTCTGGATTTTCTAATTAATTTAATTAAAAGTTTTGAAAATTTTACAGTCCTATTGAAGAAATTATCTCATTGACTTCAGGCCTTGTACAGTAAAAGTTGTTAAAATACATAGTATCATACCGTAAAAACTTTTAAAGTACAACGAGATAGTTCGCCCAACGGAACTATAAAATTTTCCACAAAATTTATATTGTAGTTGACTAATGAAGAAAGTAATGTTGGTACCTGATTCTCTTTTTGATGTTCAAGTTCTGATTTCTTCTGATTTTGGAACAAATTTCCATTTAGTTTGTCACTAATTATTAATTGATATATTTAATTTGTGCACGCATGACAGCTATCATGGCATACAAGACTATACCAGCAGAAAGACAGAAAATAATTCATGACTTTGAATTTATTAGCTCTTCTTTCTGGAATAGTTGGATTATATGCGGTTTTCAAATTCCATCACGACCTTGGAATTCCGGATATTTATACCTTGCATTCTTGGTTTGGAATTATTACCGTCAGCTCATTTGCTTTGCAGGTAACTAGTGCTAATTAAGTCCAATTGCTCTACTAATTAATTAACAGTTGTTGCTTACTTAGCTTAATACACAACATCATATTTCTTGTCTTCTTTGTACTTTAAGTAATTGTAAAATGTGCAAGTATTGTCTATCAGTGCACGAAGATTTCAAGTTTGTATGTTTGAAGGAAAATCTAAATTAGTGTAAATTACTTAAATATACAGTATATAGTATATACATCACCACGAATTAACTTAGTGGAATTTCAACTTAAGTATGTGTTAATTAATTGTTCAATAATGCTGTGTGACTCCAAAGCCAATTATTTGATGTGATCCCACTTGTCTCTCAAAAGACTGCCACTTGTACCCTTAGTGAAACTTGTTAACAAGTGGTGCAAGTGAATCAAATCAAGTTTGAATACAGAACTCATGTTAAAAAATTTTAATGTGTTAGTAACTCAAATTTGGCTCGATGAATACTAAAGCTCGATTAAGTTTAGGGCTAATTATATTTTATCTTTTTAAATTTTAATGTCATTAATAATTTAGTTCTTAACGTTATCTTTTAGGTATTAAAATTTCTGGATTGACGATCAACTCTAATGACGTCTAAAATTTTGATTGAACGGACAAATATATCCTTGGTCAATCACACTTTACCCATTTAAAATTTATTGTTACTAACACTTTAATTCCTAATATTATGTTTTAAGCACACTATTAACTCCACCCCTTATGTGAACCATTTATTTTGATCATTCTACTCCTATTTAATACTTTTTTTATCTTCATGTGCTCTCTATCCCTCCAAAATAACTATTACCACCATCACCACACCAACAAAAAAAAAATAATGCGCTTTTTTTTGTCTTCTTTAAAAACTTTGTCTTTTTATTCTGATTGGCAAATAATTCTTAAGAATAAAGATCAATTCAAATTTCTAGACTCGTGCATATAACTTTCGTTTTGCTAAAATTTCAAGTTCAAAAAGTTTTTCTAATTAAGAGATGTGGAACCTTTATAATTGATCGTTAGTAACAGTGATTTGTGTTTAAAAATATTAATTAGATTTTATCATTTTTTTTCAATTATTCACAACTAAAAAGGCCAGTAAAAATACCGATTTCAACTTTTAAACATCTGTTCAAGTCTAATTACACAAACCAAGTCTTTTCTTTATAAAAATTAGATTCATCAGACAAAAATAAAATAAAAGAGAATAGAATAGTAACATGGGTAAAATAATTATAGTATTTCCTGACATAGTGAAAGGATTTAAGTACTCAAAAAATAACATTAGGAATTAGTATTAGTAACGCTAAAATTTAAAAGTATAAAATGTAATTAACGCTTTAGCTTACCTATTTTTAATTTCTTTTTTCATTTTGCTTTTAATTATGAGAAGTAATAAATATTAACTCCCCGTGTAATGTGTATAATTACCTACTCCGCATTACAGAATGAGTAATCAATATTTACTCCACCCTAAGCAGTATAATCATTTAATTGCCCGTAAGACCGTTTTGTAGTTTACTGAAACACGAGACAAATTGAAGAAACAGATATTCCAATTGGGCATCGATTATTATGTTTGACCAATTCTTTAACTGGAAAATGATTAGCTAGTTAAAAGGCCCCCAAATTTTCCAATTTTGCATGACCAATTCTTGAATATTTCTTGCCAATTGGACATTAGTCTAATAGTAAAATAACCAAGATTGATACCTGATAAACTATTAATATCAACGCTCTTGGTTTCAAGTATGAGTTTAATCTGACTTTATGTTAGTATTTATCTCATTATTTATAATTTTATTGAATTGTAATATATTAATATTGATCATATTATTTTCACTTATTTGGAATCTTATAAAAGATGTATTTGTTGTATATTTCTTAGGAGTTCAATATTCTAATTCCAATGTTTGAACTTTTTTTTTTTTTTTTTTTGGGTTAGTGGCTGTTTGCATTCTTCACATTTTGGTTCCCGGCCACCAACTCCACAACAAGAGCAAACTTTTCCCCGTGGCATGTTAGGTTTGGCATGGTTATATTCTTCATGGCAATATTGAGTGCTGTGACAGGCTTGGTTGAGAAATTCATCTTCCTAGGCTTAAAAAGAGAGTAAGAAGCATTAATAGTCAATTTCACTGGACTGTTACTAGTCATCTTTGGAGTATCTGTTGGCTTCACTGTTCTTCTGCCTGCAAGTTTTTGAAGGGTAGCCCATGGGAATCTTGTTCTATTTATGGTATCACTAATTCTGCCCATATTTTTCCTAATCTATACGTTGTTTATGGATTCACTTGGTTTCACTACACTAGGGCAAATAATGATTCCTATGTTGGTTATAAATTTTTTTTTTATTTGATGAATAATTATCTTGTGAAAATTATTCTTTTGAAATCTTGTACTTTCTTTGCATTGGTCCATGCATAAGATTTGTGACATTGGGAAATTTGTTTTTGTTTTAGGAAAATTCTATGATAGACTGAGAGAATCATTTCTTTATATTTTAAGAACTTGTATATTATAATATCATGTGCTTTAAGGTTTTATATTGTACAAATCTTTACAACTAACGGGATTATTTCTTAAACGAACTGTAGAATTTCTCTCTGTTTTATATTTGCTAAAAGTGACAAGGGATACTTGCTTGGCAACTTCTCATAATACGACTGCATGATAGTCTAATATTCATTGTAAAACTGTTAATTTAAAAGACAAATTATTTATAAATTCATAAATTCAGCACTATATTTATATTTGCTAAAAGTGACAAGGGATACTGGCTTGGCAACTTCTCATGATAATACAATTATATAAGATTCTGTGATTCATTCTAGAATTGTTAATTTAAAAGAAAAATATTTTATAAATTCATAAATTTAAAATTATTTATCAAAATTATTTCACGTGACTGAGTCATTAACACATGATTTTAGATATTCGGTCAGATTTTGTTACTTTCTTTCTGAATCTAATGACACTTTAGTAATTTTGTCACTTTGTATAGATGTACTAAATTTAAAAATCTTCAAACACAATTTCAGTGGGATAAGTATAATTTAGTTGACTCAAACTCATTAGTGAAGCTTTAATATTTGGATCTAAGCTTGTGATAATATTTTTCCTTGTTCCTAAAACACCAAAAACCTCTTCCGATAAAGTGAAAATATGATTGTGATTAAGCAAAAAACTTATAAAATTAAATACAGTTTTTCTACAAAAGTACTAAGTGATATTGGGCCTATCTTGGTAGCCAAGCTTAATTCATCTTTAAATCGGGCTTAGTTTTCAAACACAGTTCAAGTTTATGACAAAGCCTAGTCCTGCTTAGGACGGATTGAGATCGGGCCCTTTTTTCCCTGCTTGAAGAATATGGACATAGTGGTTCTGGAGCCTACCAAGCAGGAAAAGTTTTTTAATGCGCCTAGTACAAGTTTTTTTTTTTTTTTTTTGGAGAAATAGTGTAAGTTAGTTGTTCATGAAGCAAACCAATTGTTCCAAGTCAAAAAATGTGCGGCCTCCTTATTTCATAAGATAAATAAAAATTACAGAAGCTTGTAAATTTGAAAGTAACAAACACTTGTTAACCATTGATTATATTTATGAAAAATTCTATAGTCTTGTTGAAGAATCATCCTCTTGTAATTTAAATCTTGTATAGTATAACACTATATGTTTTAAAAATTTATAATATACAAACCTTTATAGTCGACACAATAATCCCTCAATAGAACCGTAGAATTTTCCATAACGTGACTATAGAAATCACATTTTAACCTTTTTTTAAGGATATTCTTCTTCCCTTTTATCCCTAAAATTTAGGCATATCCACCCTTATTTTCTAAATACAAATGCAATCATCTGAAATCTTATAAGTGACATTTTTAATTTGTAAATTTATGTAGTACATGTGTTTGTAACTTTTACCATCCGTGGTGCTACAATAATTCATTTCTTAAGAACTCTCCAAAAGAATCTCCTTGCAAATTAAGTATGATTGTTCGAAATAATCCTCCTTGTAAATTAAGTATTGCACAGAAGTAAATGAAGTATGGTCTGCAAATTCACTTGTGCAGAATTGATTATATAAAAGCACAACCTTTTTTTCTTTTTTTTTTTATAAGGAATAATTAAGTGATGGTTTTATGTGCTTCAACATTTCCAGATATTCCTCATATACCATTCGGTTATAGCAATACAGGCACAAAGTTGTCCAGAAGCTAATTAAAACGAGATTAAAGATTTTACATTAGTAAACAACCATATATAATCTGTATTTGGAGAAAACAAACAGAACCCTCTAAAGGACGAGAAAACCAAAACCTAAAGTCAATGTCATCTGATTGCAAAATACCATGTCACTTGAAAGAAGAAGAAAAAAGAAAAGAAAAAGAATGGTTACACCCACTGTTGCTTTGTCGCATCCATTCTTGTCAGCAAGCCTGCAATCTCAGCTTGCATCCTCACCTTCATTTTGTAATAATCACAATGCAAATCTTCTAAAGTTTTGAGCTCGTCCAAATTTTTCCTCCGTCTGTCCTCAGTTTCCTGTAAACACAGTTCGGCAAGCTTCTCAGTATACTCCTTTTCCAACCTTTCCATTTTTACCCGGATCATTCGCCTGAAACCCTCTGCTTCTATCCGTGCCTCATCTGCCCGGCCCTGGAACATCCTGGCTTCTGCTTCTTTTACCACTACAATGCTCTCCAAGCTGTCAAAACCATCTTTCTTCAATGGTTTCACAGACCATTCATCCTCAATCGTCTTAGAATTGTCACTCATGACAGAAGCTTTCACATCATTTTGATGAAGATCAACAGGTAGTAAATCCTTTCTTCCACTTGAAGTGCTCAAACCATAGAAGGAAGATTTTGCCACAAGAGAATTTGATGGTGGAAGACCAGATGCATCATTTCTAAGACTAACCTGACTAGGCATATCCTTGGGATGAATGGTTGAAGTAGTAATGTCTGGAAAAGCATCTGCATCTAAAATGAGTACAAGCAAAAAAAAAAAAATTGAAACCATAGAAATATAATCGAATTTGTTTCATAGAACTTAAATTGAATTTGTTTATAGTACTATGTATCAAGAATGATGAACAGGAACATGTATCATCTTGTGAGTTGCTACTCCTATTCATGAGGTAAAAGAAAGAGAACCACAATCATTTATAAGCTTTTAGTTAATAATACAAAAAATGAGGCAAAAATGAATATACAATGTATAAAAAGACCAGTTTTAGGGAAATGAATGGCATGCCTGGACGTTATTCAAACATCATTGCTCTCTCTAGTAGTAAACACAAACATCTGCAGAATGTACAACATGAGATACAAACTTTTACGATTCCCAATAGTTTCAAAACCTCCGACCGTATTCACATTCCAGTTTCCAGCCATATTTCAGCAAGGAAACCTACCAATATTGGGTCATGCTAGAAATGAAGAACAGATACTTAAAGTACCAAGAATGGGATATTAAGTTTGGTGAATATCTTTTAGATTTCAAACTCTTTAACATGATCTTTTTACGCACAACTATTTGTTTTACTTCAGAGAATTAATATACCAATTAAACTAGTTAATACTTTAAAATTTTCACCAAACTGCACCAACTCATTTGACATGGCCTAGGTTCATTGGAGCCTGTGAAAAAGGGGAACTCCTTAGCTAGTAGTTCTGGAGATTTTGGTGGATAATGTTTGTTACCTAGCAAGACATCAAGAACAGACAACACCAGAGGATAGGACATATCTAAAAATATGTAGTAGCAATAGTCTATCCTACACAGATCATGTCAGTTCCAGCCATCAATCACCACGCATGTCGTTTATTGTCAGGTGCAAATCATAAGCTGTATCTTCCTGTGGCTAATTTAAACTAGCCTATTTGTTCCCATTCAAGACTTGAAGCATATAGGCATAGAAATTTTGCTTGTATATACTGAAGACACAAAGTATGGCAATATAAAAGTAAAGCTCAAAAAGTTCAAAAGTCCAAAAGTTCAACTCAAGAAAAAATAAAAACCTTAGACAAGGTAACTATGGCTAGACCTCAAGAATTACACCAACACAACCTGTCTTTCTCTTAGGAAACCTTCAAAGAACATCTCATTGGACCAACTCTCCCTCAAGTAAATGTCTATAAAAAACAATAATGCATTTGTTGCATCAATAACTTATAATCATACAGATCTTGCAGTTAATTTCATCTAGCCTATTCCTCATGCATATTTTGCAGAAAAGAGTTATTAAATCATTTCCAAACATACATACAGTTTAGGGAGCTGATCCAATCATTCATCAGATTGCACAACATTTTTTCTAATCAGCCAAAATAGGTCAACAAACCCCTATGGTTTGTGATTATAACGGGTAAATTACAAGGAACTCCCTTGTGCTTTGGCTAATGTTTAGATTACTACCCTAAGGTTTGCAAACCTACAATTTGCACCCTTGTGGTTTGGGCTTTTTGTAAAATGGATGGAAAATTAAAAACCCAACGGATTTGCGTAAAAAGTCAAAAAAACTCCTAAGCCATAGTACCCCTCTACAGCCTAGAAACCCCGTCCGTTGGAAGGGAGGAGTTGTGTTTTATATTAAATACAAAATTAACCATTATTAGAGCTTTAAATGACTAAAATAACCCTTAAAATCAAAAATTTTCAGCCTCATAACAGTCACTTAACGGAAAATTTAACGGTTTCACTTTAAACCAAACCACAAGGGGGTGGATTGTAGGTTTGCAAACCATAAGGAGGTAACATGAACACTAGGCAAACCACGAGGGGCTAATGTTCCTTGTAATTTACCTGGTTATAAATGATATCTCACGATAACAATCTTCTGGAACAGGGCAAACTAGAACGAAAATTGTAAATGTGTCATCATGAGTAGAGTAGAAATATCAACACACATGGACACAATAAGCACACTGCTGTTAAACATGTGGAAAAACTAAGTTAAACTCAGTAGAACAGAAAAAATACATTGGACCTTAGCTAATAGACAAGAAGAGTGTCATTTGCATGAGTGGAGTGATTTTCTGTTAACTGAAGTCGATGAAGAGTAGCTGTCTTAAAACCAATTCTATCTAGGATGCAGACTGACACAAAATAATCAAGTACAAAGAAGAAACTGTCCAAAATATTTAAAATAACAAATCTGGAAGGTATGTTGCAGCAGTAAGAAAGAGGAATGATTATGAAATTAATTAACTGCTTCTCTTCCAGAGTTTTATGTTTTGGCTGGTTGATTAAAATGAAAGTTCAGCTTGCTTGGATTTGATTATTTCTTTGTGAAACGCATATTTTCATCCTCAAATGAGAGCTCAAGTTAAGAAGTGAGCATAGACAAAAAGACAACAAAAATGTTCTTCAAGGTTGATCTTATGCAGATTTTTTGCATCAACTTTGATGTAAGCAAGTTATTACTTTCATTCTTCCCCCTACACAATCCTTCCAAGAATTCATCGAAGAAAAATATAAAACGATAAGGAGATATCACAAACCCAGCAAGTTACATCTTATGGCAAACAAATTTATTTGGAATATGTGCATTAATTAGTAAGAGGAACTATGTAACAAGTACAATTGTACAAATGACATTACAACAAGTACACAAAAAAGAAAATAGAAGGAAAAAAGGATAGGTCAGGAGACTTACAATTGAAAAACTGAAAGATGAAACTGCATGCATCTGATGGAGACATCATCTTGTTCTGTAACTTGGACAGCATCTCATCAGCCTTAACATGCAGCTCCTTGCCTTTCCGATCCTCACTACCACGAAAAATTTTCCGGCTAACGCAGTCAAGCTCTTTGATAAGGGTTTCTAGGCCCCAGTCCCTTGCACAAGACATATATACATCCTTAACAAACCCAAACATCTCGGAAGCATGACCACAACCAAGACAGTTAAATTGCATCTCAGTTGTCCCTGTTGGTCCCTTCAAGCCAGGACCTGGCCTTATCAGATTTTTCTCAATGCCACAGGTAGCATGGCACCAATGCGAGCAGACATCACAGCCAACCCAACTGCAAGTGTTGGCAGCACAGTCAAAGCTGAGGCACACAGGACACATGCATGCACTGCAGAATCCCTTTTTTGTTGAGCAAATCTTGCAGTCACAGTCATCAACAGGTAATAAACTCTTGCAATTCACATTTCGACACCTTTCAAGTAAGAAAATATCTACCAGTTCCGAAGAAGGAAGGCAAATCTTGCTAGATAAATAGGCATCAAGACCCATTTTGATTGCAACCAAAATGTCAAGTTGGATTTTGTGAGCTTTTGAGAGAGTTTATTTATCATTGGTGAGATCAGATCTCCTATCGAGCTTCTTCTGAAGGCCTAACAATTCATCCTTCCTCTCAGACTTTGCTATAAGGCTCTTCAAGTATTCCTTTATCGATTCAATAGTCTCCTCAGGAAGCTCCTGAATTATCTGAGCCATGACAGGTATAGACTCCGAAACAATTTCTCGAATTATCCTCTCAGGCCTAGAGACCCTACATGCAATTCCTCCATCTAAACTCTCCAAACCTCTGAAATTCTCAGAACCTCTTTCCCTTGAATCACCTGACCGAGCATCCAACCTTGGCCTTGCAGGCAGCTCGGATGGAAAAAATGAAAGATTATCAGAACTAGCAGCCCTAAAAATACTATTATTACCTGTATCCTTATTAGCTACATGATTCCCCAGTGCAACACCTCCAGCACCAGGATTAGCCAATGCTACAGTCCCATCCCCAAAAGGCCTAAATCTGCTATGGACTGACCCATTAGTTCCCTCCCCGCCATTCCAAATCTAATATAATGGTTCACAATCCCTCCGGTGACTACCCCCTGAATATTCATAATACTCTGTTGAATACTTCGTAAGGGAGCAGCTGGGGTTGTGGGAAAAAGGATGGGAATATGAGTAGGACATCGAGGCTGCAGAAAAATCATTCGAATTAGTAGTCGTAGTCCTGGTATAATTATTTGGGGGTTCGATTGACTGCACAATCCTGCTAGCCCTCAACCGAGCTGGGAAATCGCCATTTTGAGCCAGGTGGTCACCATTTTGTACTCGATTTGACCCAGCTAAAGAGAGGGAAACATCAGGCAGAGCTAAAGACAGATTCAAAGTTTCCATTCTTGCCTTCTTTTCCCTATTTTCTACCTCATTTTCCCCATTTTCTTCAACTTCCCTCTTACAAGAATTCCCTCTATCTCTATTCTCATTCAAACGAAGAAAATCCCTCTCTACCCACCTATTATTCTCCTCATTTTGATCCTCAGAAACCACTACTTCTTTCCCTTTATAACTGCCCATCTTCTCAAAGGAATTCAACAGATTCTTACCAGAAACACCATCCTTACCATTCTCACAAAGATAACTAAGAGTAAGCTCTTGAAATCCAGAATTTCCAGTCTTTTTAGCCTCACAAGCAACAGAACCCGAGCCCGAACCCTCAAAATTCCTCATTATTTTCACAGATGAATCCCTCAAAAGATCAAGACCGTTTTCTAAAATTCCATTTTTCTCAACTAGGTTCTCATTATTTTTTCCTTTTTCCTCAGAAAAATCAGTGATATTCTCGTTGTTGTTCTCTGACTCGCTCGAATTATCTTTCTCTTTCATCGTCATCAGCTTACATTAAACTATCAAAATTAATAAAATCTTTAAACAAAGACAAGTGTAAAGATTCTTGCTTTAATTTTATGATGAGGAGAGATGGGAAACTTACAGAGGAGCCAAGGGCAGTTGTGAAATTTGGGAAGAATCTTTTGGGCTAATGGAAATCCTCAGCTATCGACTCCATAGCCGTCTGTCTCTAATCTCTCTCTTTTTTTAGTTTTTTCTCGCTCTTCTTCTTTCTTTCTTTCCTCTGCGTCTATTATTTGTGCAATTTGTAACGGCTGAATTTGTCTTTATATTATTTGAAGGATTAATAACACTTTGCCCCCTGAACTAGGTAGGTAATTACTTTACCCACCTGAACTAAAAAAATTATATTTTACCCCCAATCACATGATTCATCTTTTAAAAAATTTATAATATCAAGTTAAATGACTAAAATATTCTTATTATTATATTTTAATTTTTCATGTATTTAATTTTGATGTTCAATACATATAAAAAAAATTAGGAAAAAATAAAATATAATAACAAACTAATATTATAATAAAAATTATTATTATAATAAAATATAATAACAAAATAATTAGTGAGTGAAAATATGATAAAATATTGAATTATATTATATTTGACATTGCAATTTACACAGGTTAATCAAATATAAAAATTGTAAAATGTTAAGAGATATTAAAAAAATCACAAAGTTTATAAAAATATATATATATATATTGTCACATAATATATTTAAAGAAGAATTTTCAACAGAAAATTATCCCATTTAGGAATTGTTCTACCATTATAATTAAACATTTAAATTTGAAATAATATAAAATGAAATAATAAAATTTAAAAATTTGATCAAGATATATATTGATATGGATTATATTAAAATATTATATAATTCATTTTTTATTATTTTTAAATAATTGTCACATCACTATCAAAATTTAAATATACAAAATAAAATATAGTGCTAAGGGTATTTAAGTCATTTTACATGATATTATAAATTTTTTAAAGGATGAATCATGTGATTGGGGAGCAAAGTGTAATTTTTTTAGTTTAGGGGGGCAAAGTGTTATTACCTACCTAGTTCAGGGGTAAAGTGTTATTAACCCTTATTTGAATTAGTAGTATTATGTAATTTTTTATGTTTTATTTATTTATTTATTGTTTTTGGTTTCTTTTGAGTGGTTTTAATTTTTTTATTTAATTACTGTAAAGTGTTCGCATTTTGACTTTTTTGATTACTCCACGCGGAATTGTGTGTGGGGTTGGCAACAGAGAGAAATGACATAAATGCCCCCGTTAAGGGAATGAATTTCTTAAACTTTGCCAAAGTTCCTAACAAGATTTACGGTAGTTATCTAGTAATTAATAAATATAATAATTACTCAATAATTACTCATTTTAGTGGCCACCATTTCAAATGTAAAGTCTTCAAACGATTCCTAAGCATCTATTTACTGAAATAAATTTAAGGATTAATAATACATTGCCCCTAAGAGATAGGAATAATTTTATTTTGCTCTCTAAACTTAAAAAATTATATATTTTACACTATTCATTTATTAGTAATTCTAACACTATCAAGTAAATTCAGTTAAATGACTAAAATGCCATATAATTATTTTTTTGATTTTCGTATTTTCAACTTTTAATAATAGTGTAATAATTATTAAAAAAATATATGTAAAATTAAGTATAAAAATATATTAATATATGTATCCATTCAATATATTTTGTTTGTCAAATTCTCATAGTTCATGAAGTTCCTTTTAAAAAAAAAAAAAAAAATTTAAGTTCATTTGTTATTATTTTGAATTGTGGTGTTTTTCATAGTGGTACCAACCGTATACGCTTCTTCATAAAATTTCTTATTGTAAGTTTTGTGACAATAGATTTTTTGTAAAAGTTCTACAATTTTTTGTTGTGTTTTGGTATTTTACTTTTGTCATTTTCAGTAAAATATGTGCGAATTTAAATGTCAGATATAATTTGAGTCAAGTCTTTCTCATAGTTTTCACTTTCAAAAACAAATATATTCATTTATTTATAATTTATTTTTCTAATTTTTAATAATTATCAAACTAGTATCAAAAATAAAAATATTTAAAAATAAAAATAGTGATAAGTGCATTTTAGTCATTTAATTGAATTTCATTGACAGTGTTAGAATTATCAACGGAAGAATAGCATAAATGGAGCAAAGTGTAATATTTTATTTTAGTCTAGGATAAAGTGTAATTATCTCCATCTTTAGGAGGCAAAGTATAATTAATCCTAAAATTTACCAAAGTTCCGGGTCTTCTGTTTTGCTGTGTCAGAGGACACTACTAAAGTTTCCGCAATAAAATAAAAATAAAATAAAATAAAAAATATGAGTGCACTACCAAAGTGGGCAGAAAGATTATCCCTCATAAATAACTTCATAAATCTCCTATCAAAATTTAAATTTGGCTTTATATCTAATTTTCGTGTGAACACTGGAGTCCACTGGATAGCATAAATTCTAGTAATAAATATTATTTGACTTCGTGAATTTATTATAGTAACTTACATTGTTTGACATTGTATATTTATTCATAAATACAATTTCGTGTAATCAGTCTAAAATGGGTTAGATAAATATTTATTTATTGTTATAAATTATATTGGTTGTTAATGCATACACATGTATTTTAATTTTTATAAGTGGTAGTGGAAGTCTATCCATATCTAAATATTTGACAGCTGCAAATACACAAGTTACGTTATTTACATTACGTAACTTATGGATTATTGTATTCTTATAAATATATACACTACATGAGGAATAAAAGTACAGATTATCAAATCTTCAATTTTTCTTTTCTCTCTTTCTCTCTCAATTTCATACATTTTTTTTTTTAATATTTTGTTTAACTTTTATAACACTTTATCAGCACGATCAATCTAGTAAAACTTGAAGATATTTAGGTATTTTCTTATCACAATAATTATTTATTATTTATTTCGATTATTACTTTGAATCATGTCAAATCTTACCAAATTCGAATTTATGGCCCTTGACATAACGGGCAAGAATTATCTTTTATGAATTTTGGAGACACCATTAAAAAGAAAAATACTGCATCTAATCAGGACAAGGCAAAATCAATGATTTTCTTTCGTCATCACATCCATGAAGAATTAATCTCTTATAAGTATCTCACCGTAAAAGATCTTGCAGATCTATAGGGAAGCCTGAAAGATCGATTTGACCACTAGATTATGAAAACTGTAATTCTTCCCAAAGTTCATTATGAGTGGATGCATTTAAAATTACAAGATTTTAAATTTGTAAGTGATTATAATTTAATAATGTTTAGAATCAGTTCCCAATTAAAATTATGTGAAAAAAATATTACTGATGAAGAAGATATGATGGAAAAACATTTTCTACTTTTCACGCTTCGAATGTGCTCTTGCAGCAGTAATATTGTAACAAAGGTTTTCGAGATATTCTCACCTAATTTCATGTTTTCTTGTGGCTGAGTTAAATAACGAATTATTGATGAAAAATCATGAATCTCGTCATATTGGAACTACTCCATTCCCTGACGTGAATGCAAATATGTCTGAAAGTGCTTCACTCCCTGAAGTGAATGTAGCTATGCATAATAATTTTAAAAATAATTATACTTATGGCCGTGCCCATGGACTTGGACGCGGGCAGCCGTGAAAAATGTCGTAATAATTATCCATACCACCAGAAGTGGATTAAATTTAAAAACAATGAGAAAGGAAAGAAAGAAAATATTGGTCAAAATAATCTTACCAAAAATACTAAAAATTTATGTTATCGATGTGGCATGACAGGAAAAGAGAAAAATGTGGAAGCAAATATGACTTAGCAAGGTAATGGCATTATGACAAATTTTACTGATAAAGTTTATGATTCAAACTATAATGCTAATGACTTCAATGACCTCACCGATATAACACATTTGGATGCACCAGACTTCTTTGAGAGTTATGAATACATTGTTGGGAATGAATAAAATTGTGAATTTTTTTAGTGTATTATGCTTTTTTTTAGTTTATTCAGTGGTTTTTTTTTTTTTTTAGTTTAGTTTAAATTGTAACATTTATTTTAATGTAATTTGTTTTCTTTTTTTCAACATTTATTTTGATTAAGTCATTTTTTCAATTAAGAATATGAGTATTTCTTATTCAATGATTGGATTCAATAACAGTAAAGACTTATGTATTGCTAATAGTGCAACAACATATACAATACTTAAAAATAAGAAATATTTTTATTCTCATTTAATAAAAGGTAATGCCAATGTTAGTACAATATCGAGTAGTACTGAATTAATTGATGGTTCCGGAAGAACCATTATATTATTACCTGGATGAACAAAATTCATTATAAATAATGCATTATTTTCTATTAAATCTCAAATAAATTTATTAAGTTTTAAAAATATTCGCCGAAATGGATATCATATTGAGACTGTAAATGAAAAAAATATTAAGTATCTATATATCATAAAAATAATATCTGGAAAGAAATATGTTTTAGAAAAGTTATCTACTTTTTCTTCTGGTTTGTACTATATATATATATTAGTACAACTGAATCACATGTTATAGAAAATCAGAAGTTTACTAATCCAAACACTTTTATTATTTGGCATGACAAGTTAAGCCATTCCGGGAACAATATGATGCGTAGAATAATTGTAAATTCACATGTACATTTATTGAAAAATCTAAAAATTTCTTAATTTAGTGAATTTTCTTATATTGTTTGTTCTCAAGAAAAGCAATATAATTATTAGACTATCACCAATTAAAATCATGATTGAATCCCCAACATTTTTAGAACGTATTCAGGGTAATATTTGTGGGCCCATTTGCTCGTCATGTGGACCGCTTAGATATTTCATAATTTTTATAGATGCATATACTAGATGGTCTTATGTGTGTTTATTATCTTCTCGCAACCTAGCGTTTGCGAGATTACTTGTCAAATAATTTGATTAAGAGCACAATTTTTAAATTATAATATTAAGAAAATCCGTCTTGATAATGATGGCGAATTTACATTTTAGACATTATAACTATTGAACATCATGTAGTACATGATCATATTCAAAATGGTCTTGCAGAATCATTCATAAAACGCCTCCAATTAATAGTTAGATCATTACTTATGAGAACAAAATTGCCTATTTCTACGTTGGGACATGCTATTTTACATACAGCAGTACTTGTACTTATAAGGCCAACAAATTATTTGAAATTCTCTCAATTACAATTGACTTTTGGCATGAAGAGTCTAATATATCCCATTTAAGAATTTTTGTTATGGGTATATGTTCCAATTGCTCCACCACAACGTATAAAGATGGATCATCAAAGAAGGTCGGGGATATATGTTGGATATGATTCTCCCTCTATAATTAAATATCTTGAACCATTAACAGGGAATTTATTTACGGCATGTTTTGCTGATTGTCATTTTGATGAAAATATTTTCCTAACATTAAGGAGAGAAGAAAAGCAATTTGATAGAAAAATTATTGTTATCGCACTTTGATTCTCGTACAAAACAATGTGAATTACAAATTCAAAAGATAATTTATTTATAAAATATTGCGAATCAACTGTCAGATTCATTTCCTGACCTAAAACGAGTTACTAAATCTCATATACCAGTTGAAAATACTCTAATTAGAATTGAAATTCTAGTAAAATAACCTATCAATGGAAATGATAGTAAACTACACGTGAAGCATGGTAAACCAATCGATTCCAAAGATAAGAATTCTCGAAGATAAGAGAAAATGAGCAACTATTCAAAATGATCATATAATGGAGTTAGGTACTCCCGAAGAGACTCTAGACATAAGTAATCATAGAATCTCAGAAGTAGATCAGGTACCTGAATCTAATGAAAATGAAGAGATTTCGTAAGTTATGTCTTTATTGAAAAAAGATAGAACTGAAAAGATATCACTGTCGATAACAACTTTGTTTATAATATAGTAGCTGATGTTTTGAATGAAAACGAGGATTTAGAATTTAAATCTGTCGAAGAATGTCGACACAGAGATGATTGGATAAAATAGAAAATGCAATTCGGGTAGAATTAAATTCACTTTCAAAAAAATGAGATATTTGGACCTGTAGTCTAAACACCTAAAAGTGTAAAGCCAATGGGGTACAAATGAGTATTTGTGCGAAAATAAAATGAAAAAAAATAAAATTGTGTGATACAAAGCACGCCTTGTCGCAAAAGAATTTTCACATGCATCTGGCATTGATTATAAAGAAACATATTCTCCTATATACTAAGTGGATGTAGTCACCTTTATCTATCTTATTAGTTTGGTAGTTCATGAAAAACTTGAAATGCGTCTAATGGATGTTGTGACAGCCTATTTATATGACTCATTACATACAGAAATTTATATGAAAATTTCTGAAAGATTTAACATACCTAACACATATAAAGTTTTTCGAGAAAATTATGCAATAAAACTACATAAATTCTTGTTTGGTTTAAAGCAATTTGGACGTACGTGATATAATCACCTTAGTGAGTATCTCTTGAAAGAGGGTTACAAAAATGATCCAATTTGCCCCTGTATTTTTATAAAAAGAACTAGATCAGAATTTGTGATAATTACTGTATATGTTGATACTATAAATATTATTGGAACTCCTAAAAAGCTTCAAAATACAATGAATTGTTTAAAGAAAAAATTTGAGATGAAAGTTCTAGGTAAAACAATATTTTGTATAGGTTTACAATTTGAACACTTAATGCATGAAATTTTCATTAATCAATCAACTTAATTAAGAAAAATTATTAAAGCGATTTTATATGGATAAAACATATCTATTGAGTACTCTAATGATTGTAAGATTGCTTGATATGAAAAAAGATCCTTTCCGTCTTCAAGAAAATGATGAAGAATTTTTTGGTCCCGAAACACCATATCTAAGTGATATAGGAGCATTAATATATTTTACTAATAATATACGACTTGATATAACATATGCTGTAAGTTTGTTAGTAAGATTTAGTTCTTCTCCAACACGAAGATACCAGATGGTATTAAGCATATATTAGATACCTCCGATGGACCATTGATATGGTTTACTTTATTCAAATGAATCTAAATTACAGTTAATTGGCTATGCAGATGCCGGATATTTATCTGATCCACATAAAGTTCGACAGGTTATTTATTCACATGTGGAGATACAACTCTATCATGATGTTCAATAAAAAAAATTTAGCTGCTACTTCTTCAAATCATGCAGAATTAATTGCTCTACATGAGGCAAGTAGAGAATGCGTTTGGTTAAAGTAATTAATCTAACATTAAAAGATAAATTGCCAACAATATTATATGAATATAATGCAGCATGCATAGCCTAGTTAAAAAGAAGTTATATCAAAAGATATAGAACGAAACATATTTATCTAAAATATTTCTACACTCATGATCTTCTGAAAAACAGTGATGTTGATATCCAACAGATTCACTAATGTGATAATCTAGCTATTTATTCACAAAGGCGCTACCAACATCAACATTTGAAAAGATTGTTTACAATATCGGAATGCGACGTCTCAAGGATATTAAGTGATGTTTTCATAAGGGGGAGTAATAGTACACACTGTACTCTTTTTTCCTTAATCATGGTTTTGTCCTAATGGATTTTCCATGCAAGGTTTTTAATGAGATAGCATGCAAAAGTGTATTACAAATTTTGTGTACTCTTTTTCCTTTATTAGGTTTTTGTCCCACCGGATTTTTCGTAGTAAAATTTTAACGAGATACATGATCTAGTTATTAGACAAAACCAAGGAGGAGTGTTACAAGTTCTATTTGTTGTAAATGTCTACATATGTATTTTAATTTTGATAAGTTATAATGGAGTCTATCTATATTTAAGTATCTAATAACTGTACATTCAAGTTACGCTATTTATATTACGTAACTTATGGGTCAGTGTATTTTTATAAATATATGTACTACATGAGGAATAATAGTACATATTGTCAATCTTTCATTTTTCTTTTCTTTCCTTCTCTCTCAATTTCATACATTTTTTTATATTTTATTTAACTTTTATAACATTTATAAACTTTTCACCTTGTGTAGAAATAAATATAAATTTTTCGGATCCTTTGGTTAGATGAATTCTTTTATTACAAATATTACATCTACTTTTGGAGTGATGACGATTTGGAACTTTACCAATTTAAACTTCAAGGTGGCATGATAATAATTGCACTTTTCTGAGATGGTAAGAAATTATATATAATGCAGATAAAGTAATTTTTTATCAATTGTAATTCTGGAATAACAATTAAACATGGAAATATTTTTGTGGTAACAAACTTTAAATGCTACCCGAGATGTCGTCTTGTTACATTTTGCGTAGTATTTTACAAATTATTGTTCGATTCTTCGAACTTGTGCGTGAGTTTTGGGCAATTCGTATGATTCATACATTTTGCTTTTAACTGAAAATGTGTTAATATGACATGCTCTAGCTAATGAACCTTTCTCAATAATAAAACCCCAAAAGTCAAAATAACTTGCTATCAAAAGAACTTTTTATTTTGGTTTTGAGATTAGTGGATTATATTTTGTTAAAAACTCTGAAAGAATTTTGAAAATAAAAGGTCTTATAATTATCTGAGTTTTGGTCTAACTAATAAATTAAAGTAATTTACTATCAATAAGTTTAGGACAAAAAAAAAGGTCATAATCATAACTAATTAATAAGAAGTTGCAGATTATTATGTAACTAGCTAGATATATATTTCTGGTACTTTTTTTTTTGGGACCAAAATATAAGTAGCATTTCATTCCATTGTTATTGAATTCGGTCCGGCCTAACATTTGTGAACTCGGTAAACCGGCCTTAAGACAGAGTTGGGTTTCTCCAATGACCAGACAAAGAAGGAACTCACAGGATTTCTTACAAGCCGACAGTGAAACTGGTAAATCCAGGAACTCGGCTAGGTTTGGAAAAATCTGGCGGGCTTGTTTCTTTGAGAAAAAAAAAATCAAATTATAATTGCTAAATTTTTTACCAGTTTCACTGCCGGCTTGCAAGAAATCTGGCGGGTTTGTTTCTTTGAGAAAAAAAACCAAATTGTAATTGCTAAATTTTGAACCAAAAACCTCTTAAATAGAAATAAAAGGTTTTACCGCGTAACTATGTAAGTTTTTGTTTATTATATGCCTATTTTTTATTTATATACTCTCCAAACTCCACTATTGCATTAACTCCAATTTAACTTTTCATGTGAAAATGTTATATAAATATTCATTAGTAGCATATACATTGTCAATTAAGAGTTCTTCATGCATAAAAAATCTTTTCACGATAAAATTAAATATTACAAAAAAGAAATTAAGTTTCTTTTCATAAAACTTTTGTTGGACAATTACCAACAAATTATTACATTATTTTCTACAAGAATAACCTTGTTCCTAATATCATTTTACATTTCAAAAGTGGTAAATAATTAAAATAATTATTAAAATATATTACTAGAATAAATAATTTTCTAATTTAAATTAATAAAATAAGATGTTATATATTTGATTGTATAAATTCACATATCTGTGTAAAACATAATAAAGTACTATTGTACTATTGAAAAGTTACATTTATACTTAAAATTTTTAATAAAATATGTTGTTATGAATATTTTCACCATATATCTTGTGTTCAATCATTTACGGATATTATATATCAATAATAAAACATATTTAAGTAACCCACCGGTTGAACAAGTAACTCATCAATTGAATCAATAATCCGTTGATCCATCTCCTTCGTAAAATTCCTTATCAGGCCGAGGCTTAATAACTATGTTTCATTTAACTGAAGCATTAGGTATAGATACTAGACGATTAATAGAATTCCAAGGTGAAGCTACATATGCTCCTACACGTTTTGGAGTGGACAAATACAAAAGATTACAACAGCGTCACAGTATGTTTGGCAAGACAATCGACTACTTATTGAATTCATGATCTACATGCTTAATTCGAACGATTCAAAACCAACCGAGTAGCAGGACCTGTAGTCCAATATGAGAGAAAGTGAAAGGAACGGGATGGGGGCTTTGATCGGTCAGGATTTCTAAAACAATAATATATTTCTGGTACTCGGTCAGAGTTTGGGTGAATTCTTGTCTAACAATATAGTTTGGTCATAGTTCAATACGCGTTTGAAGAATATAAGTTAGAAAAAACACGCACTGAGGAGTGAGAATAGGTTTTCAAGTTACAACAGAGGGGTCCCCTTAATTATTGACATTTGACTTTGACAAATAATAATGCTTCATCAACTTTAATCCTTTTACAATTTTATTTGCCTTGGGTTGTTGAAAATTTCCATTTGAAAATTACGTACTCACTTCAACACACACATAATCCTGTTTGTTTTGAACTTTTGGATGGTGTTGGTCTGAATATATATATTAGCTTGCTTACCAAATCAATGTTCTTTCTTTGTATTTAATTTTGATAATTTTTTAAGAATAGTTTAGTGACTAGCTAATTATTCAAAAAATTCTTTTACTTTGGAGTTGAATTTAAATAATTCATTTGAGGATTTTGAGATGAATATTATAAATCTTCTAGCTATTATTTTGCCAAATTTTGTTCCAGAATTCTTATTTATTAGGTAACAAAACGAAAAAATATATATATGTTCGTTGATTCCAATCTTTTGGAAATTAAGGGGGTTATTATGGTCAAAATACTGCATGTACACATTACACTAATCAATTCTCAAAAGAGTTCCCTTACATGGTTAAAGAACCCCCAAAAAGGTTGTTTTCAGTTGTTTAATCAATTGATCATCTAGTTTTCTTTTTAAGGGTAAAAATTATTTTGATCATTAATTTATTTATGACTTTTTTTTTTAAAAATTAAAAGCAAAACACTAATTTAGAGAAGCGATTGTTGAGCTTTTGAACTTTTGCTATTTAAAAATTTTAAACAAATGTTCTCTTCCTTTTTTATTCTGGAAAAAATTGTCAAGAGCTAATTTCTTAAATGAATAAAAAATCTCGTGATTAGTAATTATTCATAGTCATATGAGAACAACACATGCAGACAAAGGGGAAAGAAAAAGACTAATTTAGATATTTAGTCTCTTATTTTTTGGATATAGACCAATTTAATCCCTTAACTATTATAGTTGATCAATTTGGTCCATTATCTATTACAGCGGACCAATTTGGTCCATATCTTTAAAAAATTAATGAATTCAGACCTATAATGGAAATCATGGACAAATTAATAGATCAAGTTACGTGATAATCATGTGGCCATCAACTTGTTATAAACCTTAAATTAATTTTTTTTTTTAAAGAATCTTGACCAAATTAGTTTTTTTTTTTAATAGATAAGAGACTAAATTAATTTATATCCTAAAAATGAGAGACTAAATTGGTCTTTTTAAAAATTTAGATTTTTTTAATAGTGTATTTATATAAAGTGACAAATAAAAGCCACTAATGTATCAGTAGATCTAGAAAGGAAGAAAAGAAATTCGATCGAGAATCTAAAATCAAGAAGAGTCATAATTTGATAAAATCTTACCACTAGTAATTTTGACACGTAATTATGAATTTATAATTTTATAAATGAATTTTCTTGTCTGAATCACTTCTCCATAACCAGCTTTTATAAAATGTGAGGCTAACGAGAAGACGGTCTTGTATTTCTCCAAATTAAGTGGCCATATAGAATCAGAAATGATTAAGGGATTATTTTTTCCAAAAAAACAAAAGAAAATTTGACTAAGGGAAAGATCTTGCATGATGCTTCATGACGGCAAATGATATTGACAGAGCTGAGATTGTTAATGAACAGAGCAATTATTGATAAAATGATAGTATTACCCGTTAAGGTCAAATCAAATAATAATATTATAAATTCTTATGGGTTCTGTCATTATATCACACATCCTACTTCGCCGATTTCTCGCTGATAAACTAATCACTTTCTGATCATCTCCACCACCGTTTCGGTCCCTTTCCCCTCTCGCTGCATACATTATTGTTTTTTATTTTTCTTTCTGTAATACTCTATGCAAAGAGACATGGATATGGAGGCGTTTTATTTAGAAGCCCATGTAGAAGATCAGACCTTCTGAAATTAGAATATAAGTCTTGCTTGAATGCTATCCAAAAGAAAGTGTTTTGTTATGGTTATCTTTTTGTGATTAAAGTTAAAACACGAGAAAAGCTAATAATTGATTAAATTTATTCTGGTTTTAGGCTATTGAATTTGTGTAAACTCTTAGTATATGTTCTAAAGTCAATTTGTTTTGAAGACAAATTACACTTTTATATTTATACATATTTTGTAGTATGTAACATTTTTTATCTATTTGATTTGATACAATGTTTCGAATAAAATATATATAAGAAAAATAATAAAGAGTTATGATTATGAAATTCTCTACGTAATTATATTTTATTCGTAAATATCCCCAATAGTAATATTTTACACGAATAGATTAACACATAAAAGTATGTGGATGCTTATTGAGAATAAGTGCATCGGATTGACCGTATTCCACATGGATTATTATCCAAATGCCAGTAGATTAATCTTATTGTGATAGTAGTGTAATGATCCTTGACTTGACGTCATGACTTTATTTTGATTTTGGATTATTATACTTTGCCTCTATTAGTTGTTACTCTTAAGTAGTCGCATATACGGTAGAGATCGGGTATTGTATAAATTATGAAAAGATAAAATATGACCAATATAGAATTTACCACTACTTATAGTGGGAGAGTATATCCCAGTATGGCTACTTGAAATACGATCTAGAAATCTTTGCTCAAAATAGAAATAGAATTAAGTAAAGTATCTTAAACTCTATTTCAAGTGAACTGTATTTTTTAAAGAAGTAAATTAATTGGTTCAATAAGAGTTGGCATTATATCTAAACTCTTAAACTAATCGGGGTACAGTGTAGCAAAAGGATAATAATTACATGATAACTAAATCACTGATAGGTGAAGTCGACTACTTAACATACTCAACACTTGGCTGGTTATGATATTTTATTAGAAACCAATCTTGATCTATAAGTGTAAATTAATTAATTAGTAAATTAATGATAATTAAAATTATTTAATTTATCTAATCCTAATTAATTTAGGATTATAATTTATTTAGTCCTAATTAATTTACGATTATAATTTATATTTATTGCCAACGTGACTGAAAAGCTAAGGGATCACACACTTTAAGATGATTAATTAGAGATTATATTGATTATATGATAAGTATGATATACTTATGGGCTAATTTTTGAAATAAATTAATTTTTGGGACTTAATTATAATAAATCATAAATCTTAATCAGAAGAATTTATATATAAATCATATAAGTTGTTAGGGGGATATATATATATATATATATACACACACATATATATGGGGTAATCCAAGCCGTGAATAGGATAAGAATAAAAAAAAACGTTTTAAAACATGTGTATTTGAGAAACGTTTGGAAAAAAAAAAATTGGAAAAACATTTGAGAATAGAGAAGTTAGCACTTTGTAATTAAGTCAACCAATTTTTGTGAGGATTCCAAAATAATTATTTATGTGGAACCATTAGAGCTTGTAAATTGACATTCCAGACAAATTGGAGATTTTACCTTATTTTTTAGGTATAATTCTATACTTTTCTTATACTACACATAAATTGATAGATGATCCATAAAAAGTAAAATTTTAAATTCCGCTACGTGTTGTATAATTTACTTTTTTTACAGAAAGCATACTTGTATTACAGGAGTTGATGGGATACTTTTTTCTTCTATCCGATGAATACTTAGAAATCATATTTTAGATTTGTAGTATTACATAGAATTGGTCACAATTCCACTCAAAAGGATGAAAAAAAAAATGTTTGAGATTGATGAATCTTAGTAGCATGAACTAACTAGATAGCCAAAAGGCAAAGATAATTTGTCTATGTTCTAATTACACCGAACCAACTGATAATAAAAACACTAACATTTAAAATCACTTGCATTTGCAGAGGTCTCTAAGCAATTTCTTGGACCAAATTGTTAGCCAAGCTGGGGATAAAGCTTGGAAGCGCACAAATTGGCACCAAATTCAATTGGTTTTGGGACCTTAGCAGTTAGCACTTAGCAGTGTTCACAGTATTTAGTGAACTAAATCCTTTGTTGGTGACGCTGCACTAGGTGCAGCATAGAGATAGAGAGATTGGAGTAGAACGACACTGTATAAATTGGGTCTTGGGCTTTGTATTGTTTGTTTGTTATTATTAGTAAATATTGGGTGATCAACCGATGACGATGATTCTCTTATGATATTTACATGTTATCGTATGGTATTTATAAATGAAAGTTTTCGCCCTGATGTAATTGTCGTAGTTAGAATGTTAAACCTTAATGGAATCAAACTAAAGAGGTCTATCAATTAAATTTATCGGATCGTGTATACATGTACGTATATATCAGTATTTATGTTATATTACTGGACTATCCTCTCAGAAGCTATAAGATATGTACTGTTATTTAATTGGATGAACACTTCATGTATCGATCACTTGGCTAAAACTTAAAAGTATGATTTCCTTAGCTTTATCGACTGATAAGTCATCGAACACCATGACTTGCTCACTCCAAAAAATGTCATTTTGGGCCGGGTTCCAATTCCCTCACCAGCTTGGGGAGGAAAATGGAAATAGATTCACCAAGATGTTCAGAGTCCTAGCAGCCATCGGAGCCTCCCTGTTCTTGCGATCTTTTAAATCTCTAACATCAAATCTACAACCTTTTTGGTGCAGGGGTATCATAACAGAGAATGGGTCTTATTACCAATGATACTCGTTACTATTTGTTAAACTACTATAGGAATCCTTCAATGGGAATCATAGTAGCAAAACACCTCCCCCATGATTCCCTGCCTATTATTCTATTATCATTTTGATTAACCCATATAATTCCTTACCCATTATCCTTCTATCATTTTGTTAAAAAAGAATCATATTTTCTTATAAACTTTTTCTCTCTCTTATCCATCAGACATTTTTCTCGCTTCTTTCTCTGGTCTCCCATCAATCGATCACTATAGTGTTTCTCGTCGATCCGACCATTGCAGCGTCTCCCGTCGATTCAATCACTGCCACTACAACTCTATGAGGCTTTTCTCTCTCTTCATTCATCGAATTCTTTTTCCTAATTTTTTTTTTTAAATTATCCACCAGATCTAACAACTCTGGTAATATTAGATCTAACAACTCTAGTGGTCTGGTGCTTTTTCATTCTTATTGAACAAATTTTTTGGTTAAGAAATGGGTCTTCATATTGACGATCTTTGTTTAATATTTGCATGATAGATCTCTTTTCTATTTGTTGATCTGGCTTAAGAAATTGAAAAAATTTTATTACAGAAGTTTCAACTAGTTATTATAGTTTTTTTTTTTGCCCAGTGATAATTTGTTTGATATTTGATTCAATTTTTAATTTTTCTAGGTCAAATTTCTAATTTATTTTGATTTTTTCTTAGTTTTGGTTGTAAATTGCAATAGGTCTTCCATGTGTTTGATGAAATGCTTGTTAGGAAAAATGCATTTTTAGATGTTTATTTTCTTTTACTAATTTCTACTAATTTTTCTTTTATTTCCACTTTTGTTTTCTGCAATAAGACCGAGGCTGTTTCGGATGTTTTGTCTGCAGTTGTGATTGTTGTCGGTCATTTGTGCTTCCTATCGGCCTTCGAATGGTAAAGAATATTGTCTGAATCCATCCCTTGTCTTATATTTATTTTATTTTATTTTTCTTATGATTTCACCATCAAATAATGAATAAAATCCCAACAATATGATAAAACTGTAAGGGGTTTAGATATTGGTCGATTGTGGCTACTTGTTGGACAATCAAGTAGATATAAGACTTTGTCAATTTTTTCTTAAATTAGTCTTTCTTTTATGTTTAGATTAACATAGCACTTATGCTCAATAATTGAAAAAAAAGTTGTAAAATTGTCCACTGATCACAAATTATGTGTTTTTTTTATACAAATAACAATAGCAATTTTTATTCTTTATTATATCTGTACAACTATCTTGGAGTTTGATCTCATTGCTGGAAGTTAATAAGCATTAGGGATTTGATTTTGATTTTGTTTATTAGTAACTTTGCAATTTTTAAAGTTATTGGTGAAGTAAAAAATAATATTTTATTGAATTCTATTTGTAAGCGCTATGCCAAGGAAAGATAGTAGGTTCTGGCAGGAGTCGGGCTGATTTTGTTTATGTTTCATAGTTATATTTTCTTTATGTTCAATTGCTCTATTTTTGTTTAATCAAATGCTTAAATGTTGATTATTGGATTTTAATTTTTTTTTTATAATACAACAATGGCACGTCTTCCCTTTACAAATAGGAGGACACGAAGACAACATTTAGTCAATAGCATCTTATACGCAATGTATATGGTGTTAATTACTTTATTTGTGTATCGACAATATATTGTAATGATGCATTTCAAATATAGAAAACACCATATACTAAGTAAAGAGGAAAAAGGAGTCAAAAGAATGCAATACTTGTTTAGACTTGTTAGTGAGAATGATGTTGTTTGCATTAGTCAACTTCATATGGATAGACGAACTTTTACCATATTATGTGAAATGGTTAGAGAAGTTGGTGGCCTAAGAGTTACTAGAAATATGACATTAAAAGAAATTTTTGCAATATTTGTGTGTATTGGCCCATCATAAAAAGAATAGAACAGTTGCATATAAATTTTTGAGGAGTGGAGAAACTGTTAGTCGCCACTTTAATCAATGTCTTCTGGCAGTTTTAAAGTTGTATCGTATGTTATTTAAGACACCTGTGCCGATTTTTGATGATTGCATAGATGATCGTTGGAAATATTTCAGGGTACTAAGCAAAATTCTTTTTAAGTGTTTACTCCCATCAGGAAATATAATATTTGAGTACTAATTTAAACTTCTTTTATTTGTTTTTATGTCATTGAATAGAATTGCTTAGGTGCATTAGATGGGACATTAATTAACATGATGCCTCCTGTTGAGCACAAGTCTATATATCGAATTAGAAAGTCAAATCTTGCAACCAATATATTAGGTTTTTGTGCGCCAGACATGCAGTTTATATATGTATTGTCTGGTTGGGAGGGTTTTGCACATGATGGGCATGTGCTTCGAGATGCGCTTTCTAGACCTAATGGTCTTAAAGTACCTCAAGGTAAAATCTCATGCAATTTAAATGTGTAATATCCTAACGTTTGCTAAAATCTAGAATAATATTAACATAAACATGTCATGTATACTTGAAGGTTGTTATTATTTGGTGGACGCTAATTTTTGTAATTCATAAGGATTCCTTGCCCCATATCGAGGACAACGACATCACCTCAATCAAATCCAAGGGCATCTCGACCAGAAAGTGCTGAGGAGTATTTCAACATGAAACACACTAGAGCCAGGAATGTAATAGAAAGGTGTTTTGGGCTAAAGGGAGATGGAAGATTCTTGCATCACCAGCTTTTTTTCCAATTCAAACACAAGGGAGGATAATTTTGGCTTGAATTTGATAAGGACAATGCCTACGATCTACAAGAAATGATAAGAAATGAGGATGAACAAAGTGAAGATGAGGATGAGGACGAGGATGAGGAGGATGGCGAAATAGAGTATATTTCAATTATTGGGTCTACTGATGATTTGACAAACTTTAGAAATAATCTAGCACAAGTATACAATATTTGGAGATGTAGTAGGGCATAGTCAGTGACTTTAAAAAAATGTATTTCTATTATTATGAAGGAGGTTGTTAAAAATTTCCCAAGTTTATGGTAAAATTCCATTTCAATTATTTGCATGATTTTTTTCCCTCTTTATATCTATTAAATTAAGTAAGCATATTAATTAATTTACGATTTTTTTGGGCTTTTAATTATTTGATCACTATGAATTTCATGGTTTCTCTAGTATAGGAAAGTGTTGAGTATTTTAGAAAATAGGCAGATTGGAAAAAGTTTATGTGTTTTCTATTTTTTTTTTCAAACTCTATCTATTCTTGCAGGTATGTGGCATCTGAGTTGCATAAGTTGGAGAAGTTAATTTTACCTTCACAATGTACTTCCTGTTAAAGAGTGAATAGAATGAATCTAATATTCTGTCAAATAGTGAATGAAATGTATTAGTTGGCGAAGTTAGCAACATATTTCTTTTTTTTTTTTCTGGCTGACATGCGTCATATACTAGTGATATTACTTTTGTTCTGGCTGACATGCATCGTATACTACTGCTATCTCATAGAATGAGTACTTTTATACAATACAATTATTGTGATAGTGAGTTGTTCAGTACTTTTATAGTTTGCTAATTTGGTGGTGGAGTTACCTTTATTTTATCTATATATATTTGATGTGAAAATGGACTCTTGAGTATACTATGTGTTATTACAACTCTATATTGTATTATTATAGGCCTTGTTTTAGAGCTCTCACGAAAGAAGCTTTTAACTTTTCATCTTCTCTCTCTTTCTCACACTCTCTCATTCCACTATGTGAGTGTATGTCTGAAAATGGCCACTATGTAATAGAGAGTACTACTACTCCTACTCCTCTGTCAGCAGAAAAAATAGAACAAATATGATTGAACAAGAACAGTTGCCACTGAAGCTACTTGAGATCCTTTTTCTTTCTTGCTTTCTCTTTTTTTTTTTTTTTTGAATTTTTTTAATCATCAAATGAGCTACCATTACTACAGCTGCTTCTTCTTCTTCTTCAAGGCAACCACCCTTCCAAGTTTTTGACTTTGTACTTGAAGTTTTTGTTTGAAATATTTTTGATTTTTTTGGGATCAAATAATATGGCATGTGAGATCAGTTTTATAGATGGTAGTAGTAAAAGCCAGAATCATGAAGTGATTTTTGTTCTTATGGGATTTCTTCTCTTGTCCTTGAGTTTTGGCTCTGTGGATTATGATAATGGTAAGTTTGAGAGCTTAATGCTTTTTTTTTTTTTTTTTTTTTTTTTGGGGTTTTGAATTATTAAAATATTCTTTTCAATTGAAGTTGTATCATGGTGGTGTGTGAAAAATACAAGTTGAGCTTCCAAATGCTTACCCATACAAATCTTTTCATAAATTTTGACTGATTGTAGATGGTTTCATGGTTACTTGATCTGATTGTAGGTTATGATGAATGCATGAAATTTCGATCAATGAGAATTACTTTAGAAAAAAACTTAACAAATGTATGCTTACTCTTTTATGTGTCCTCTTATGCATGTTCCTTATCAATACCATAGACAGGTATACTACAGTTCCCCAAGATGTTATGGGTAACATTGAAAGTTTTATTTCAATGTTCTCCTTCATGATGATTTAATATGCTTTTTCTTGCTCAAAAGACTCTGCAGTAAATATTGATAATAGATTTGTGCTAAATTTTAATAGGTTTACTCATTTGTTGATAAGGGATGGAAAATATTCGTGAAATTTTAATTGCAACTCAACAACATGGACGAGGAAAGAACAAATGTTTTTGGGCTGATAATGAGGTTAACCGCTAATTGAGGCATTGCAAGAGATAGAATGCGATCCTTTATAGAAGACTGATGGGGGATTCAAGAATGGCTACATGGTGGAGTTGCATAAAATGGTCACGCACAAGATTCTAAATTTCACAAAACAAGTTGATCCATATATCGACTCTAAATTAAAATGGTTGAAGAGTAGATACCATGCCATTACTGAAATGGTAAAACAAAATGGTTGCGAGTGGGATAATGTTGAAAAATCATCAAATGTGAGAGGCAGTGGTATGACAGCTGGGCTAAGGTAACAAAACCTTTATTGTGTTTGTTTCAACTGCTATTTACTTTTGTTGAATTACTAAAAATTTTTGTATCAAATTATTGTAAAGACATAAGGAAGCAAGAAGCCTTTGGAATATGAAGTTTCCCATTACTTGGATGAACTTGAGCATGTGTATGGAAAAGATAGAGCCAATGGTAAAGCAGTTGAGGACTATGAAGATGCTGTGAACAATTTGGAGGTTGAGGAAAAAAGTGATGAAGCTGCTTCTTATGTTAATTGTGAAATTGATGATGAAATAAGCATTAGCACTTCAAGAATATAAAAGAGACAAATAGTTCATTTGAGTAAGAAACTCAAGAAGTTGAAAACATCAGTAGCACCAGTAACCTCACCTATGGAAGCTCAATTTGAGATGGTAACGAATAAATTTATATCTTCAATAGATGGTATTGCATCTCATTTTGCTAGGATAGCAACAACCATGACTAAAGAAGACAAACGCGAGCAGTTATCTTCTAGTAGGGGCAATTCTTTGGTTGCACTCCTATTAAAACTGGAATTGTGTGAAGGGGATACATTTAAAGTTGCTGAATTTTAGCTGGTGCTCCTGCAAAGATAAATGTGTTTTCTCAACTTCCAGTTAATATGAGTCAGAGGACATATGTATTCAATTTACTTTATCCTTCGTCTTCTAGTAATTTAGGTTCTTCTAGTTATAAGGTAATATCTATGTAATCAACTTAGCTTAGTTAATTTTGGTTTTTGAATTAGAATTAAACAGGTTATTGTATTCGTTGCTTAATAACTACAATTTTCAACTTTTTATATAGTTTTGAGTTTACTGTGTTGGTGTAAAGGTGTATGTTTTTGCATATTCTTTTTTGTCTTGTGTCATAGGGCTTAAAGCTTAGCAACATTGGTCAATAGCAGGGCAGGCACTTTGTTTTGGAGCTTTTTTTGATGAATGGATTTAAACTTCCAATGGCAAACAAAATATAATCAGGTTGTAAATAATATGAAAGATTCTTGCCATGCTTACCTCTTCTTTATCTTTTTTTTTTTTTTAAATTCCATGTTTTGAATTATTATGATGTTTTAATTTTTATTTAGTGCTTAAAAGTTATTTTTTCAATAACATCAATCATATATAATTATTTCTAATCAGTAAACTTTATCTTAGTCGTGCAGTATAATTATTCTTTTTTCAGTAACAATAATCATGTAATTTTGAACAAAATCAATAATGCATAAGAACTTTTGTATTTACTGAGAATTATTTAGGAAGCACATTAAAATGTGAAAAGGCAAAAATAAATGATATTTGAGTACTATTCGAAGAAAACGTAAATTTTTAATAAAAATAAAAAGATCAAAAAGACTTTTTAAAAAATCTTTTTTAAAACCCATTAATTAACATAAGTAAACCAAACAGCAAAACTTGTAATCACACCCATTCCATGGTTGAACCAAACACGTAGGGGGAATCACAAAAACTCATAGTGATTATAGGGTTTATGATATCCATTCCCATTCTCATTTTGAGGTGCAAATCAAACACTTCCTTAATATCTTAATTTTGACAGTGCCCATGCCCAAAATTATGGCGATTCCAAGGCTGAGATCCCCAAAGCTGCCCTTATCTTTCAAGTATTGACCTGACAAGACTACAAATTTGAACAAGTTTAATGTCTGAATAGTTGGAAAAATCGTCGGGGTCCACAACCTCCGACGATGCCATAATCATCGGCACAGGAATAATAAAGAAGAAGCATTCTCGTCTCCTTCCTGGCTAGAAATTCAATCTAGTAGAGTTTATTAATTTAAGAGTAAGTTTTGATTACTCATTCCGTAATTTAGGATGAATATAATAGTCGTTGAGATAATAAAATAGTCGGTGAGTAGTAAATTTTTTTTATTAATTTAGTGTTATTTTTTATTTTGACTTGTATAAGGGCAGGTTTGGAAATTTATTTAAGATTGATATGTGGTTAAGATTTTGGCTCTCGCATTATCACCAGCGCTTCACTACACGTTATTTACATTACCACAAAAATGCATGCCAAAATGCAAAAGTTGACTCCTCATTAATGTTGTCGTGATCAGCAACAAGAAATCTGGCATAGCCTTAAATATATATAAATAAATAAATAAAATGAATCTGCCAATCTGGCATAATAATTGTGAAAAGCCTGGTGAATATTTTGGATTTAGTCTAGCTTTCGGTTAATTAACATTTAGTGTCTAATTTTAGTGTCATACATGAGATCAACATGTCAATAAAAACTAATCTAACCATGCAGGATATCTTTCACTTTTTCTCACAAATTATTAGAGGTTACTTGGTTTTTTATTTTTTATTTTTTATATATATTTTTTTGAGGTTACTTGGAATATCTCCATAAGACTGTAAAATCCAGTTAAAAAGTAGTAATATGAAAATCATATGCCTGATCAAACGGATCATTTAACGTACAACGATTTAAAAATTAATTGATCATTTAGGCATTTGTTTCTCTTTCGACAATAAAGTGCAAAAAAATGATAAATGTTTCTCATATAATCGATTAATTATAAATTTAGTGATCAAGTTGATAACCAATCTTTATGTAGTTGGGTGACGTCTAATACGATTTGCTCTACAAATTAGTTAATTATAAACACAAATTGACTATTGATTTTACATATACTGGATGAATAAATAATAAGATTAAATGGTTCTTTAGGCCCTCCTAAACTACTGTCATGTTGTGACAGATTGCATTTCAAACTCCCATTCTAAACAATTTGCACAGAAAAGATTGTCTACTGTTCCAACTTGACTCAATGACTGCAATTGCTGGGCACAGGATATCACGTTCCGTTTTTTGTTACATTACTTAATGAATTATTAAAATTTTATAGATAAATTTTAATAAAGTAATATTGACAGTTCATTATGTGGTGTAACAGGGAGTGACACAAGATGTGAAATAGAAAATTTTTAACCCAATTGCTAGCTCTAATTGATTGGATTATTATTTATTATTTTTTTAAATAATATTTTATAATAATTATTCAAATTAGTTAATCACCTTTTAATATCACATATGTCATGCCTCAAAAAGTAGCTAAAGTATATACTAAATGACATTCTAAATTATAGGTGTCCATACAGAGTCTCAATTTTTCTTAGGGTTAAATACATTAAACTTCTTTAAGGTTTAAACAATTTTGTAATAAATCCTTTAATATTATTTTTTTCTCACTTTACTTCTTTGATTAACGGTCAAAAATAACTCCTCAGTTAATTTTTTCAAAAAGACAAATTTACCCCAAAAGGTTAATTGTAATAAATCATCTTAAGGTTTAAGCGAAATTTCACTTTATTCCTTCATATAATTTTTGTATCATCTAATACAGTGGGATAAAAATAAAATTCAATAATGTGGTCAATATTATTAAAAATATAAATATGCTCCAAATTAATTAATATTCTAATTCTCGAATTATGCTTTCTTCAATATTTAAAATTTAAAATATAGTAAAATAATTAATGTTATTTTTTTATGAATTATTAAAGATATTTCATCTAAATTATTTTGATTTGAGTTTTTTGTTTATATGTATAAAGTTATTTCAAATAATTTAGATGATAGTTGAATTATATTAACAAAGGAAAAAGGTAAGAAGAAAATCATTTTAAATAAACATAAAGAAAAGTAAAAAAGAAAATAGACTAATACAACTTTAATAAATGATTATGGGTCTCGTATATTTAAAAATTTATTTTTACATAAAAATAAAATATAATAAAAAGACCGAAATATTAGGAATTTTTTTTTTGTTTAAATTTTTTTTCACAAGTACTTTTAAAGAACCACTGGTGTTGGTTGCATCATTATATTTTTAATTATTTTGACAATATTTTTATATTGATTAGTGACTAAACTAGTTTAATTGACACAAAACTAGAATTAAGGGAAAAAATGACAGATATAATAAACTTTAAGGGGTTAATTTTATTTTATCTTGTAGTATTTGAGGGTAAAAATATCTTTCTTGACTTTTTAATAGTCAAATTACTAATGTATACTAACGAAAGAAATAAAGTGATAAGAAAATAACGTTAAAGAATTTAATGTACAACAGTCCAGACCTAGAGATTTACTATATTTAAAACAAGGAATATGAATTCTACATTCAACAAGCCATGGGAATTGTGGTCCGGAAAAGTTAGACCGAGCATTTGCAAATGTCCATAGACATTTTCAACAAAACAAGGGTTAATTTCACATTGCTCTCCTATGGTTTAGTATAATTGCAGTCTCTTTTCGGGTATCATAAATTACAATTATCTCCCAAATTTTAATATTTTGAGAAAAAAAAAGCCTAATTTGCTGACATAAAACAAAAAGCCAACTAAATATCTCAAAATGTCCCTATTATTGTTTTGAACACAAACAAATAATTTTAAAATAATTATTTAATTATTTAATCTTGTAAAATCTCAAAATCCTCCCCAAATCATCTTGTTAGCTTCTTAATTTTTATGTGAAGGTTACAGTAGTCATTTTACATTCTAAAGGGAGGTAAGTGCAATTATTAGAACTTGAGAGAATGTTCCAGTAATTATAACAAACTTCAGGGGAGGAACGTGAAATTATCCCATAAAACAATATAGAGAAAGTTCTTCAACTGGATTAGTGAAAACATTGAAAAGACCATTGCTAAGGATTTCATACCAGAAGTGTAAGTCCATTCTAATAAGACTACGACGCTTGTTTTTTCTTTTTCTTTGTTTTTGTCCCTTCCAAAGTTCCAAATTTCCTACTTCAAGTATGAATCATCCATTATTAAAGTAAATAATTGCTGCTGATGCTGATTGATTTTTCTCCTTGCACCCAGCACCTAAACCAAACATCTCCTTACTAGTATTGCACGTGACTCACGTCTTGACATTGATTGATACTGATTTTTTTTTTTTTTTCAAATTGAAAACATTTTACTCTACAAAAAAATATTCAACTAGACACTATTAAGGGACATTAATTGATTCTGTAGTATGAAGGAGTCCAAGGAACCGTGTAACTTGTAGGAAAATTCTATGGTGATAATTTCATAAATATCCCCTGAACTTTATACTAATATTATCTAGCACTTTTAAACTTTAAAAAATCTCATAAATTTCCTCTAACTTTATATTCATTGTAAAATATCAGCTTATTTCAGAAAGAAATTGTGAATTAAACAATTCATTTCAGAATAAAAGGAGAATTAAAGTTTTGGTCCTCAAACTATAGATAGTGCTCAAAATTGGTCCCCAATCTAAATTGAAATTGCGATTTTAGTCCCAAACTATTTATTATGTAGGAAATAGGATAAATGACCAAAAAATCCAAATACTTAATGACTTTGGCACATGGCCACTTACTCTAAAAAGGTTTTGTCAAAATTCATGTAGTTGCACGTGAAATTGATCTCCAATCTTTATGGATTGTAACTAAACAAGTCCCCATTTTGGAATAGTTTGCTAGATTATAAATGATTTAAATAAATGCTTTTGAATTCTTATATTAAATATTACAACAATAACATCTTAATATAAATACTTTTTGATTCACTTTTTAAGTATTATTATTGTTAAAAAAATGGTAAAAAAAAAGTAAAAAAGATAAAGGATATGAAAAGAGATCAATGTCTATATAATGGATTTTTTTATATCAATTTAGTAAAATAAGAGTTGCTTCCCAAGATTAGAAAATTGGTACTCAAACTTTGTTAGCTTAATTCATAAATCACATTCACAACTAATATAGGCACTTAGTATCAAAAAAAGATAATTGTTGCCATTCCGAAAAATACAATATACAATTGTAGGATTGTATGAAGGTTAAAATCAAAATTCTTCTAAAAGTATTTAAAATAAAGGGGAATTAATCAATTTTTTATCTTCAGAAACAACAACAACAACAAAAAAAGAAATTGAAACTTACAATAAAGGGAATGTGTAAAAAATAAGAGAAATATGAGAGCAATAATGCTGGATGATTTCTTTAAGAAATTTTAAGGAATCCCCGTATTAGGGTAAACAAGTTAGAAAAATACTCAATTACTATGGAATCAGTTTTGGATGGTCAACTATGGTACAAATGCCTTCTAGTTTATTTTTTAGGTATTATTAATTGCTGAATTGTATTAAGTAATGTTTAATATATGGATTGAATTACATTTGTCTAAATCATTTATAATCTGACAAGTCATTCCAACAATGAATGAGAATCTGTTTAGTTAAAATCCATAAAGATTGTGGATTAGTTTCACACACAATTGCATGAATTTTGTCAAAAACTTTTTAGAGTTAATGGCTCTGTGCACTACACATGACCAAAATGGTCAGGTATTTGGATTTTTCTGTTTGTCCTATTTTCGTGTATAAATAATAGTTGAGGGATCAAAATTGCAATTTTGCATTTATTGGAGACTAGTTTTGAGCACTTTTTATAGTTTGTGAACCAAATCTACAATTTTTTCTAGAAAAATAAGCTGATTTTATTCCCATTTTATCTCTTTATTGACCCACTAATTAATTTAGTACCAAAAATTTGACTAATTAGAAATTTAGAATGGTTGGAAAAATTATATGAAATGCTAAATAAATTTAATAAAAATAGAAATTTGTATCAAATTTTATCTATGTATTGTTGTATTTATAATGTTGAACCTCAGTTATGTTAATCATATTTTGATGATGACCAAATGACACTAATGGTTTGAAACATTATTGTTACAAGTGTGCAGAAAAACAGGTAGGTTTGGACGCAAATGATCGTCCGAACAAAATAACCAGAAGACTCCACGGACTCAAATGACTGTCCGAAAGACAGAGTTTCGAACGATGGTAATCGTCCGACAAAAAGAATTTGAAGCAAATCTCGGACAAAGAACAGCGTCTGATCATATTTCCAGAAGACTTTGCTTCGATCAGACGCAGGTTCGGACGCATCCTCGGACGTCCGAACGAATACCCTTAGAGAACGGACGCAGCGTTGGACGCAGGGTTTAGCAGCAGCCGTCCGAACGGTCCAACGGCTTGTTCGTTCGTCGGCCGTCCGAAAGGTCCAACGGCTAGTTTTCCAGTAAACAGAAAATAGCCGTTGGGAAGTTGTTGGAAACAGATTTTTGGCAACTATAAATACCCTAAGCCTGAATTAATTAAGTAGAGACTTCTACATTGATTACAAGTAATTCTTGATCTATTTGGGAGAAATAGTGGGTACAAATGTTGTAATAGTGTAGGTAGTTTTGTGAACAAAGTTTAGAAGTGTAAGAGTTCTTCAAGTGTAAGATTGGAGAGATAACAGTTGTAACAAAGGGAGGTTGTAAGTGTAAAACTCTTGGCTCAACTAAAGGAAATTAGTGTGAGCAAGAGTGATCCTCATTTGTGTACAAGAGGTTATTGTCTCACCTACTTTGAAGAGACTTTTAGTGGCTAAACTTCAAGTTGTGAACTTAGTAGTTGCCTTGTAAGAAGTTCTTTGTAGTTGAAAGCTCCAAACTTGAGAAGTTTGGGAGTTTGGTTTGATTCTCTTAATCTCAATATTCTTATTTGTTCTTTAAGCTTAAATTGTTGAATATCTATTGTATTCATTTGTGCTTAAGTTTTTATTTGGTGAATAAAGTTTGCATTTTTATTAAGCACATAAAAAGATTTATTTTAGATACAACCTAATTCACCCCCTCTTAGGTTGCCCTTTGGGACCAACATATAATTCTTTGCAGATTCAAAGGTATACATTAATTCAATTATATACAATAGGCTGAAATTAAAATCTTTTCATATTCACTACAATTTTAATTAATTAAATTTTTTTGTCAATCAACCTAGTCTTTAAACAAATTATATAATTGTATAAAAAGATATGAAATTTATGTTAAATATGTGGTTAAATCTTCCCAAAATAGAATTTGCAAAGCATTCTAAATATAAGAAAACACTAAATTAAAATTTCATACAAAACTAATTAATTGCTATTATTTGATAAATTAAATTAGCTCGGTATATCTTTTCTTCAACTATTCTAATTAATTAAGTTTTGATACCAAAATCCTTGTGGGTCAACAAAAAGATAAAATTGGAATAAATTCGCTTCTTTATTCTAAAATAATTTCTTTTTAAATTAGGCTAACGTGTTACAATAAATAAAAAATTAGGGGAGATTTGTGATATTTTTAAAGTTTATGGGTGTTAGGTGATATTAGCATAAATGTCAAGGAAGTTTTATGAAATTATCTCAATTCCATAATCTCGTTAATAGATAGCGTATCACACCAATGTACTTTGAATACCTGTACTGTACAAATTTTAGAACTCAATTATATAATACCCTAACGAGATCATATAACTCCCCTTACTTATTATCCCAAAAAGAAAGAAAAAAAAAAAGGCATCCGTAATTAAGTTGCATGAGAGACAACCATGGTCCATGCAATGAACAACAAAATCATACAGTTAGCTGATTTCATTTAAAATGAATTCCTGGCCTGTTTTTCTAAACCCACATACAACAAAAAAAAACCCCTCTCTATCTCATTCATTCGTACTAGTACTAGCTAGGCAAGTGTCCTGGACATTTTAGTCTGAAATAGAGAGATTTTTCATTTATTTATTTTTCATAATACGGAGTGATATGATATGAATGATTTCAAACTAAGGGGTTACATGACACGAGCAGGTCCTTCACATGACTAGCACATTTTTTGGATCATCCATAAAGTAGGAGATTCATCTAAAAATAAGAAATTTTCTTATTTTATGGATAATCTAACAGCTCTTGTTAATTATTTCGTAATGTAAAGTGACTAATAAAGAATTTTCCTCATGAAACTTGCCATGAATTTAATCCACCTAAAATTTTTTCCCGTTAAACAATCTAGCGTGTGTGTCTATATATATATAGATAATCTAGTGTGTATATATATATACACACACCCCCTACAGTATATTACTATTCTTGTGTAAAAAAATAATAAAAAAAAGATTTTGAACACAAACAAATAAACACTCATTATGCTTAAAAGTATAATAGTGGTGTATAAATATTGTACTCCCTTTTTCCACCATTCCAAAGCTATTGTCACCCAAGAGTTGGACACAATTTTTTTTGAAAATCCTAATTTTATAATGTATATACTAATATTATTTTTTTATCATTGAGATAAGACAAGTAAAAAAGATATAATCTAATTGTTCAGTAAAAGTATAATTGGATATGATATTATAAAGATATAAAATAGTAAGTTCAAAGATATATTATTTTTGGGACGTCCGAGATAACTAGTGAGTTAGAATGTAAATAAGAGAGAATGAGTATATCAGTAGGATTCAATAACAAAAAGCAACATTAATGTAACCGTGATCAATGAAGTGTTCCCACGCAAAGCCAACAAAAGGAGTTTCACGTGATCGATGTCTATCTTCAACCAAATGGGAGTCTATATAAAGCAACCCAATTAATCCATAAACTCCAACAACATTGCCGCACATAGCACTACGTTGTCTTTTATAATTAATTGGTAATGCATATAGATATATATATATATATTCCAGCAGTTCTCGACCGGAAACTGGTCTCCGATGGAGCCTCGTGGCCGGAGAAATGTTTTTCTAATTATTGTTATTGCATTGTACTATCTTTTAGTGACGAGTCTAGTACTTTCTGTTGGGGCAGCAGCAAGAAACTCCTGTGAGTTTTCTGCTATATTCAACTTCGGTGACTCGAATTCTGACACTGGCGGTAAGACTGCGGCATTTGGGCAGCTGTGGCCACCCTATGGGGAGTCATTATATTTCGGTGGCCCTGCCGGCCGGTTTTGTGACGGCCGTCTAATTATTGATTTTATAGGCAAGGATTGATACCTGTATGGCAAATATTTAGATAGATTTGGTATTTGATCCCATTTATAGACCTATAGTGTGGATTAAATTTTATAAAATATATGACATCAGTTAATGTATGCAAGATTTCATAAAATTAAATTATAACTATAAGACCTACAAATAAAAGAAAAAATTAGATCTTTTTTTTTTTTAGCTGTGTTGCATTGAACATATATTCTCTTGGATTTTAATACTGCCTTATCAATGATCCATGCAGACTCCTTATCATACAGTAGTTCATGTTTTTGCATGCTTTTAGACGTATAAATTATTGGTGTCATTCTTAGATTAACCACATCCACAACAATAGCACTAAGAAAAGCAAAACATATGGGAGTACTAAACCCTATTTTTTTTTTTTTTTAAGATGGTAGGATGCATTGCGAAATAGACTAACTTCACTATACACTTACTAAGTTCTCTTTTACACGACTATTACTTTTTATTTAAATTTTAATTTTGAATATATTGTACCCTAACTCTAACATCCATTTCATTCTATTTTTATTTTTAATATTATTTCTAAAATTGACGAATACTAGATACCTGCAGACCAAGCACCTTTTTAAGGACATATTACATCAATGGAGGTAATTAAGATTAATTTTATTTTGCACCCTCTAACTTTTGACTAATTCCTACTTTATATACCCAATTTTAAAATTTGAACACATTACACTATCAATTCTCATATGCATCCTATTTTCATAAAGGAGAAAAAAATTGAAATAAAGAATTTAAGAGGAAAGTAAAAAATTATTGTTTGTAACTAATGAGAAGTTACAGAAGTTATATTATATGTAGGGATATTAGAAACTACAATAATTCCACATTTAGATCGAAGGATTTAGCGACAGATTTGAAATTCATCAAGGGTAAAATTAATAAATTTTAAATATATCTAAATTAAAAGGTATGAAAGGAAGGGATTTTAAATAACTTTTAATTTAGATGAATTTGAGATTCAATCATTTTATTTTTACAAATTTCTTCAACAAATAGGTGGATTTCAAATCCATGGATCCAAACGCAACCCAAAAATATTACACCAGAACGGATTGATTTTGTAGTATTAATTATTAAAAGTAATACAAAGAATTACACCGAAAATGATAATTACACAAAAATACTCATCCATTGTTAAAGTAGTGATATTCAATATAATTCATTGGGCGAATATTTTCCATTGAATCAATTTCTAACGTTTGGAAGGTGTAGAAACTATGGATTGCATTAGAATTTAAAATAGTTTAATTAAATAGTGAATATATGTTTAATTTATATTTTTGTATATAATTCACACAACTAGGCAATGAATTATGAACTCTTTGATCTTTAGATGGTTTTAGAACGTGAATTTCGATCGATAAATGAGATTACACATAAATGGGAAGAACACAAACCACAATTGCTTTTTGGAACCGAAACTCGAAACAGATTTAAATAAAACTTTTCTTTCTCCATTTAGAATTTTCTTGCCTTTTTCTCTATTTTGTTGTTGATGTTAAACTCAGTTCACACGAGACCATTGAAGATACATCCTATGCAATTTTCTTGGACAAGTATCCAAATTTGCATTTGTGATACCATATATATATATATATATATATATATTGACAACATCGCCTCATTATTAATTAATTGTGAATTTCTTCTTTTTTTTTTCAGCTGAGAATTTGAGATTACCATATCTGAGCCCATTCCTTGATGCTCTGGGCTCCAACTTTAGTCACGGAGCCAATTTTGTAACCGGCTGGATCAACAATCAGACCCCAAAATTTAACTCAACAACAGAGTGGTTTCAGCCCCATGAATTTGAATGTACAACATACTGAATTCAATGATTTCCATAGGAGGTCTCAAATTATTCGCAAAAAAGGTAATTCTAAAGATTATTTTTTTATGCTATAGTTAAGGGTAAAATACGGGTTAAACAAGAATATATGTCAAACACTTCTGTGTTCGAACTTATTTGACTATTTTAATGGATTTCTAAATATGTTTAAACTTGGTATGTTTATTTTCTGAGACAAATTCAAACGAACTTTTATCAATCGAGTTCGAATCAAACTTGAGTAGTTTGAAACAATTTCATGCAATTTTGAAATTTTAAGCCTATCTAATTGAGGTCGAGTTGAACTTTAAAAAAAAAAAAACTATATTTTTTTCAAGTTAGGTTTACTTAAATCAAACTTAAACAATTCTTACCAAACCAAATTCAAAAATATCAAATAGTTTGATTTCATTTACGGTTCTAGTTATAGTATAGGGACTAATCGACTTGCGCCTCCTTGCTTAAGCAATTCACAATGCTTAGGTTTATGTTTCTCGAAATCAAGATGATATATAGCTTGTTTGTTTGGGACAATTCACAGGGGGTGTTTTTGGAGAACTAATGCCAAAGGATGAAGATTTTTCACGAGCCTTGTATACGTTTGACATTGGTCAAAAATTGATCTGAGTGGGGATACTTCGTCAACATGATAACTGATCAAATCAAAGCCATTGTTCCCGAATTAATAGATCAATTGACAGCACCTATTAAGGTGAGTTCAAGCATTAATTATTTGTAGGGTAAAAGTATAATTTTCCCTTCTCAAAAATGGTTTTTTTTTTCTCGTTTAATTTGTGTCAAACTCTCTACGGATCCGTTTAGACAATCATTATCCAGAAGTAGTACTTGGAATAAGTAGTACTCTACCAACCATTTGGAATTATGTATGTGAAATAAAAAAATTTGTTAAAAAATATGTTTAGGTAATTAATGTTGTAAAATATAATTTGCAAATAGTTACAATCCAAACAAAGTAATTTATTTGTTTATTTTTGCTAGCAAAGTGATGCAATTGATAGTCTAAAAATAATTTGAACAAAAGCATGGCTGTCTAATTTATTCATTAATTTGCAAATTATGGTGAATTATGCAGGACATATATGATCAAGGAGGTCGATCATTTATGGATACATAATACTGGCCCGTTTGGAGACTTTCTTGATCACCGGTGGACAAATTGATGAAGTAGGATGTACAATTCCTTATAACGAAGTGGCTCAATTGTTCAACAGCAAATTGAAGGAAGCTGTTGTCCAGCTCCGAAAGGAACTTCCCGAAGCTGCTCTCACATATGTTGATGTCTACACCATAAAGTATGATCTCATCAGCCACGCCAAGAAGCATGGTATACTTCTCGGAAATTAAATTGACTTAATCTTTTTTATATTATCGGTACCATCAGATGTTATATATACGCTCTACATGTACAAAAGTAATATTTAAAATTTAAAAAATAATTATGTGGCTTGCATCAGTATAAAATAATTTACTCACCGTCAGTTTAGAAAAAATTAATCCAATTAAATTTAATCAAACAAGTCAATAATTATATATATTCACAGTTTAACGTGCTGATTTTAATTACCAGGGTTAGATTAGCAACATTTCATCGAATGGAAATTTTTGTGTTAAAAATAACTTAAAACCAAACTGAAATTTTGTTAGCATAAAAACACAGTTAAAGATGTATTTACCACACAAAACATATAACAGGAAGGAGTTCCATATGAATTAGAGCACATCCCACTCGCATATTTAGACCAACATAATTGCATATAAGAAAATTATTTATAAAGTCACAAATTTAAAGTCATTTGTCAAAACTATTTCACGTGACAAGATCATATCAAATCACGACTCTTTTTTCCAAATTTTAGAAGTTGAATTTCGTTCATTCTTTTCTAAACCTAGTATCACATCAATAATTTTTGTTATTTTATATAGATACATTCTTGCATATACCTCTACCCAGAATTTATGTGGAAGCTGGGTCGATGAAACACCCAATTAGAATAGCAAACTAATCAATAATTATACCTAAATTCTTATAATAAAACTGCTCAAACAACTTCTCTACAATGAATTAAGTTACTAAAACTAGGTAGAAAACTTCAAATATTTATGGACTTTATTAGATTTAATATGTCAACAAATTATATGGATTCTTGCAGGTTTTCAGCAGCCTTTAACATCTTGCTGTGGGTATGGAGGAAAATACAAGTATAGTCCATATTATGGTTGTGGACGAAACGTTACATTGCATGACATAAAAGTTACTGTTGGATCTTGCAAAGATCCATCAGTTATGGTTAATTGGGATGGCATACACTGCACTCAGGCTGCTAACAAGTTTGATTGCTGAAAGAATCATAAGTGGCTTGTATTCTGACCCACCAATTCCTTTGAAAATGGAATTGGACATCAACTTAGTGACTCCATATTAGTGACGTGTGTCCCTACTTTTATAGGGCAGGAGATACAGAGTTTCACTCTGGATAATTTCCTCCTTTTAAACAAACAAATAAATAAATAAAATTTCTTGGGTTTGCATATGCTCCAAAATTCTAATTGGAATTGTTTGCCATCTCTGTATTGGATTAGTTATGTATTTGAACTTTTAGACCCCTATAACTAAGTTTCTACGACATTCATCAAAGTACCTTATTACTTGAATGCCCTCCCCCATCTTTTCTTAAATCCTTGGCTGGATTTTACTTTTTTTAAAATAAAATAAAATAAAATAAAAAATTTATTATACAATGTAATACTAGCTGAATATCCTGTACAATGTACAGGAGAACGAATATTTACATTTAAATTTAAGTTATAATAAAATAATGATTACAACATAAAACCTTTAGCATTTTTTTAGCTATAAAATTTATTTTGTTATTGGATTTTTTTTTTTTTATAGATAAAATGTGTTTTCGATTCAAGAAAAGCAATTATATTTTAACTAACTATTCAAACTCAACTTATATTTTACTTTTCTTATCAACTTTTCAAATAATTTACTAACACTAAACTCTAAAGTGCTTCAATTCTATATAAAATTGGCAAGGTAGAGAGTCGGTTATGCACGAAATTTTATTATATGAAATGTTGCCGTGGTTGTTTTTACTACTGAAATAGGTAGTTCGAATGATTAGAACGGAGTAGGATTTATATAATATTAATAGGAGAGAACTTAATAAAGTTAGTTTGCTATTTTTGAAATTTAATTTGAAAATGATATAGAATAATTATCCAAAGAGGTAATACTAAGTAGGAAAAATTCAAATCCAATTATTTAGATTACATACTAATAATATCACTAGATTGCAACCCGTACAAATGCACCAAAGTTTACAATCAATAGTTTAACAAAAAAAAAAAATAGTAATGCAATTTTATTAAACAATTTTTTAACCAGATGTGTTTGTTGTTCATTTTGATAATCGAAAATTAAGACATGGCCACTCAACATATTAGATATAAGGATAGTCCAATTAAAAGTAAATTATGTTGCATATTTATTTTTAAAATTTTTCACATTTAGAGCGAAAAAAAATTGCAAATATTCAGTAAGTGCTTATGCATATTAGAAAAGAGTAAGGATAGAAATTTAAATGGAACAACATGAGATATTATCCTTCTTTAAAAGAATAATAATTTGTACAATATAAAATACAAAATACGTCGTATCAAAGAGAAATCTTCAATTTGTTGCCAGTTTTCTTGAAGCAATTTTTCACAATTGTATCCTTTTCTTCCCCTCTACTAAAGTTACTTGCATGAAGCATATAAAAAGAATGCATAAATTACTTTAAAGTTTTCTCAATATTGAGATATTACATGATTAAAAATTATAAGTCAACATTTAAGGGGAAAAAAGGAATTAAAATTTGACATAAAAATAAACCATTAGATATTTTGTTTGTTTGTTTGTTTATAAAAACTACTATTATATTCATGGAAAATTAAAAAATTATCAATTAATTTCTATTAATATCACAGTCAAAACCCAAACGTGAAGATTAACTAGTATGTTCCAAGATGCAACAGAGGTACTATAGTCATAAATAAATAATTTTACAACAGTCTGATAGGATTAGAAAATTAGGATGGGGAAGAAAATATAAAAGCTTACAGTACTATGTCACCGTATACAAAGACTTCACACCAAGAATATTCAAATTTTATAATTTTTGAGAAAGTAGAATAAAAGATTTCTAAACTTGTAAAATTATCAAACTAAACTAACATCAACAACAATCCCAATTCATAGAGTTGAAATATGAAAAGAATAAATAAAACCCTCTTTGGTTAGGAAAAAACACCATACTTGACGATACGTAATTAAAATCTAGATAATTTCTAATACTATAAGCAGCAAAAGAAATATTTAATTGTTCGTTTGTTTGTAAAATTATGGTACATATTTATAAGAAACAAAATTAGGAAATTAGATGATAAGAATATCCTTTCCTCTAATTTTCAAAACAACCAAGATAACTGCGAGATTAGACAGAACTTAATTAAGATTAGGAGGGAATATTAAAATTCTTATCAGCCTTTTCTGATACATTGAGGTGAGAAGGTTTTTTTAAATAGGCCTCTTTAATTATAATTAAATTATACTAGTGCAAATGGCACACTCCGATGTGTGTGCAAATTTTAAAATGAAAAAAAAGAAGATAAAAGTTTAAGATTTAAAATAGCTAAAAAATTGAAAGTTATGAAAAGTTATTTATATAATAGATAATTATGCGAAGTTATGAGGGCAATTAAGGAAACACACTAATTTTGACATTACACTAAAAGTAGTTGCTCTTAGACTTTATAGATAGTTAGATAAATAACAAATCCATGAAATTTAGAGTCAAAATCCCAATCCCTATCCCTATATATGTAGTAATGAAGTCCATCTTTCCACTGATGATATCTCCAAATATTAGAATCTTAAAGACAAGTATAATATCGTAACTTTTGCATTTTCATTTACGTGAGCATGAATATAAAATTTAAATGATCAAATATCCTAACTGAATACAATTAGTTTAGATATGGTAAATCTAGCATAACTTTTAGATAAGTTAGAGATTTGAACATTGAGAATAAATTAGCCAAAAATACACATAACAAACAAGAAATTTGTCCAAGTTAACATAATTTAAACTCATGACACAATTGCCATTTTCTAGTTACTCCTCATAAAGGGGGTTTTGCTTTAATATGTACATATAGATGTTATCTCGGCAACTTCTGCAAAGAAAATTTCAAATTGACAATCCAAAAAAGTTTAAAAGATAAACAACGAAATAGTAGCAAGTTGTCTTCTTTTTAATTTGTGGGTCACTTTGCATATAAAATAAAGGGAAATTATATATTCTCGTTAGAAAATTGTTCATTATTTTTTAATGCTTGTACAATACAAATATTTAAATTACATGATATTATATTGCATAAGCATTTCAAATATAATGGGATGATTCTGAAGAATAATTATATAATTTTCCTAAATAATGTACTTGGTTTCAAATCCAATTTACATATCCGATTGACACACAAGTTTGATACGATCATAGCGTGCAAAGTTCTACTCTCAAGTCGTTCTCTGCCCATTTCTTTGAAAGGATTTTGAATTTCCCTTAAACCTTAAAAAAAAAAGGATAAATGAATTATACCCCTTTAATTAATATTGTAATGCCCATAAACTTTTTGGGGTTAATTTATAATGTTTATGCTATTCTCTTAAGTTGTTAGGGCCTCTGTGGTAGTGTCTTAAACCTTAAGGACCAAACTTGCAATTTCAGAAAATAACCTATTTATCTGATTGTAACTTCTCCAATCGCCAGTTATAACTCTTAACACTTTTCTGCCCAAGACTAGAGTTTGGTGGTCAAGGAAAATTGGGAAATTTAGAAGAGAATCAAGAGGTAATTCGTCTAGTGATCAGATTGTTGAAGGTAATTAAACCCTCCCGTGTTCTAACAACCGTATCTATTTTTATAATATATCTTGTGCTTGAAGACTTATTTATTTTAGTGTTCTTGAAAATTGGGAGTTTTGGGTTGAGTCAATTATAAGGTACGATCAGGTGTTGAGAATTTAGTATATAAATCAGTATGTGTTTTCGTAACATAGTTAATTAAAAAAAAACGATCGTTTGTCTCTAATCAATTGCATGGTAAATTGTTCCTATGGACGGGCTGTGCATGGGTAAATCATGACGAATTGTCCGTCCATGCTAAACTGCTCCAACAAGTATTGGTAGAAGGCTACTATTATTGCCAGAGCAAATGATATCCAACTAGAGCAAATTTGCCAAAATGACAAAATTACCCGCCATGATATGTTCTAACCCCAAATCCTATTCTTTGTCCCGTTTCTCCGTTTCAGCTCCATCATCCAATTATTTGTAGACACTCATCTAAAGCCTCCAATAATACCAAAAGTCATACCTAACCAAACAGTAACTCTTGAAGAAAAAATTTATGAAATTTAAAAGAGAATAAAAACAAAAAAGGTAAATAACAGTTTAAATCAAAAGGCCCTCCATCAGCTAATTACTTTATCAAATAATGATTAAAATATTGAAAATTTCAAGGTTTTTAAGATTAAGAATCATTGAATACAGAAAAGGAAAATTCGCCAAAATAGACCCTCAATTTTTTAACTTTTGTCAAAATGTGTCCATCAACCTTTTTCGAACAATCTAGAATAGTCCCTCAACTTTTTTTGTAGCCAGAATGGTCCTCCAACTTTTATTTTTTAGCCAAGAAAGTCTTTTATGGTGGAGTCACCATAAAAACCTTTTTCTTTTTTTTTTGATAAATTTCACATAAAAGGACTATCTTTGCTAAAAAAATAAATGTTGGACGACCATTCTGGCTACAAAAAAAAAAGTTAAGGGACTATTTTGGCTAAAGTAAAAAGTTGAAGGACTATTTCAACGATTTTTCCTACAAAAAAATATGAAGAATTCAATATTACATACAAGAAGTGGGTGAATTCGCATACCATTTGATTTAGCAACGTTAATGTTGTCCAAGATTGGACACTTGGAAGCCATTAGAGATGAGTTGTGAAGCCTTGGGTTTCTGCATACTCAAGACAAAAGAAAATAAAAAGAGAAAAGGAGGAAGAAAAATAGAAAAGTATAGAAAGAGAAAAGGGCATAGAATGACTTTGAGTAGATGAATTATGAAGGGTAATTTTGTCAGGCAGAGAAAATTTGCTCTGGTTGGATATGATTTTCTCTTGCAACAATATTAGCCTTAGTAGAAATATTTTTGTTACAGCCACAATAGTCTTACAATGGTCATACCAAAAATTGAGTTCGGCTCTTGATTTTTTGTCCTCAATCAATGCACTAGCATTAGTTTTGCTATTTTAAACAATTCTTGGTCAGTAGCTATTGTTTCACTTGGAATAAATTAAATAAACACAAGGAAGTTCTAGTTGATGGAAGTTTGAGAATTTACTCACATTGGTTCAATATTTTAGTATTTAATTCCTTTAGTAATTAAAATACGGTGCTAAATTATAAATCTAATATTTTAATGCTTTTGAAATTTATGAATTCAAAATTTCAATCAATTATAGCAAACCAAGTAACCAAAGCATTTGGCCAGGCCTGGAACGAAAATATAATGGCCAAGCTATTTGCAATTTTGTCGATTGCTAAGTGCCGTCTCCGGTGCTAATCTATTGGGTTTCTATTAGGTTTTTTCACCCTTGAACCATTGAGTTTTCTTATTTTTATATTGGATTTGGTTTTTAAAATGCTCATTTTATATTTTTTTAGGTGTGCACAAACATATAGAGCCAGACTAACCAAATAGCTAAATTTATGTTTTCGTCAGGTAAGTGGTTCTTATGTCTTTTTATTCTTTTAGTAAATATTTTGAACTCCATATGATTTATAAAAGCATGTTGATATATGACGAGAATCGAGCAAATATTAAATGAGCTTTTCAACAATATGTTATATCTATGGATCCCAGTTTTTATGCAACGATTACGTCGTATGTGTTGTATGTTACCTTAGGCATGTTTGGCTCATAGTGAACTTTGGTAACATGGAGATAACTATATTCTCGTATATGTTCAGTTTTGTTCCGTTCTATTCTATTATGGTCCTGTTTAGCAGGTTTATAATATTTAGACTTGGATCTAATAGTCGTATTACCCTTGTAAATCTATGAGCTCTTGGTTCTGATATGTTTCATACGAATTGTGATTGTGCTAATAAGTATGAGAAGTATGACTGGATGTTTGATACTGCTATATAACTTGCTCAATCTGGTGGAAAGATATTTAAATTACTTGCTGAGCAATGTGTTACTTACCCCATTTCTTTTAACATTTTTGTAGCATATGATTTTGGAATTGGTCATAGCAAAGGGGATTGGTCTATCGGCGAGTCGGGTTATGAGTATGACTAAAATTATGACTATCATTCACAGGCGTGATGTCTAGTAGTTAAAATTTATAATAAAGACATTATAGAGGCCTATGTGCATATGACATTTTAGTATTTTCGTTGTTTTTTGTATTACCCCTATTAGACTTGATTATGTTATTTCTTCTTTCCGATATACTAGGTATGGTCTACTTCAATTTTAATAAAATCATTGTGGATTTATTAAACTGCTTTGTTATGCGAGCCTTTCATGCTCATAATTCATCTTAAGGTACGACGTGTCAGTGTTTCAATTTTGGGGTGTGATATTTAGTGGTATTACACTCTAAAGTTTAGATTTCTTATCTCTGTCACATTAGTGAAAGTATGTCAAGTGTAGTATTGAAGGCATATGAATTGCATGTGACACATAATATGGAAATGGCTAGCCCATATTGAGTGACTGTGTACTTCTTTTGAATTCAGTACAAGAAGTAGTGATGAGGGGGGCTGAGAGGGATGAGTCATGTTAAAATCATTTATTGGATATGAATTTTAATTATGTGTGACTCACGTTTGCTTTGTCTATAGGATCATGGCACCATAACAAAGTAAGCAGAAACAGGTAATGACTTCATATGAGGAGACTTATAGGGAACTTGGGATGGAATTTGATGCTGATCGGGTAAAGGGACCTTATAATGTGCATGATGATGGACATGATAGTGATGATGGACATGAAAGTGATGACCCAAAGTTGAATGTACCCAATAGGGAATTTCTAGGTGATGCACACAAAGCTACCCATAGGCACCAAGAGAGGAAAACCAGACAGACGAGCCTTCCTCCTTCTGATTTACTGGCTATGGCTTCGGTCATAACTTCAAATTTTTAGATAGTAATTCAACACAGTCTGGCTCAACCAGCTCAAAGTTCTCAGCCTCCACTAGCACATCGTGACAAGGACGTAGAGGACTACTTTGTAGCCATGAGTAAGGCTAAAGTGCCAATGTTTGAGGGAAGTGCCAATCCAGATAAGGCAGACAAGTGGTTTGGGCAGATTGAGGAGATTTTGGTACTACTAAAGGTACCTGAGCCACTTAAACCTGAAGTAGTTACCCCTTTTCTAGAGGGAGAGGCCAAGGTCTAGTGGAAAGGTGTGTCTCCAGCTTTGACTTTTAATGATCCAATCACTTGGGATACGTTTCGACAGTCTTTCTTGAAACATTATTTTCCACCTACTCAACAGTTCAAAAGCAAAGGGGGTATGAATGACCCAACTGAGAAGATGATCTTTTTTTCGAGATGGTTTGTTGAGTGAGATTCAGACACAGATTGTAGCATCAAGGATATGCACTTTCAATAAGATTGTTCGAGGCTGCATGTGATGTAATGGCGGATATAAAGCGTCTTGCCTTTATAGGGATAGATAGAAGCAGACCTGCAGTACCACCAGCTTGACTGACTATGCCACCACCTAGGCCCGGTGTTAGACATATGATGCCATTCAGGAAATACCCAGCTTTGGCAGTGACACGCTCTTCCCATGCCATTGGGAAGAAAAAATGGCCAATACCACTGCCAGCTGCACCTCTCATTCATCTTATCCACAATGAACGTTTTGTTACTTCCGTTACCTGTGTAAATGTTGTTTGAATATGGATGTTCCTTCAAGTATGAGACATTGGACCAAAAGCTTAAAGATTACCCGAATCCAACCTTACCACCGACACCATCTAGCGAACAGAAAAGGAACTCTGGGAACACAAGAGGCAATGCAAATGCCCGTGTATATACATTGACTGAGCAAGAAACGATAGAGACTAATGGAGTATGAAAGGTACTATTTTATTAAATAATGTGTCTGCTTATGCGATTATTTGATTCTAATGCTACACATTTTTTTGTATCTAAGAAATTTGCTAAGAACTTGTGCATGAAACTTGATTGGTTTGATGAAGCTTATCGAGTTGGTACCCTAGGGAATAGAATCATTGAGTCTAGATGGATATACAGAAACTATAGGATGGCCTTGAATGAGTGGAAATTCGGAGCTAATCTCATTCAAATCACTATGTTAGACTTTGATGCCATCCTTGGGATGGATTGGCTGTCCTGAAATTATGTGCATGTTGATTGTAAGGAGAAAAGGTTAGATTATGCTATCCGGAGGCCTTGGAGTTCGTCTACCAAGGGTGCTCTGGTAACAGAATGAAGTTGAAAACTCTAGTATTGTCTTCCATGCAAGCTAGAAAGGCTTTTAGGCGTGGGTGTGAGACATATTTGGCTTATGAGGTAGACGCAAAGAAAGAATGGAAGAAGCTAGAAGAAATCCCTATTGTGAGATACTTTCCAAATGTTTTTCCTAAGGGTTTCCTGGCCAAATTCTACCAAATCGTGAGGGAGTTTGAGATCAAGCTTATGCCTAAGTTGCACCGATCTCTAAGGCTTCTTACAAAATGGCACCTGCTGAACTCAAAGAGCTAAAGAGCCAGTTGGAAGAGCTTTTGCATAGAAAGTTTATCCACCCCAGTGTGTCACCTTGGGGAGCTCCAGTACTTTTAGTTCAAAAAAAGGACAGTAGCACACGATGTACATAGATTATTCGGAGCTAAACAAGATCACGATCAAGAATAAGTACCCTTTACATTGGATCAATGACTTCTTTGATCAACTAAAAGGGCTAAGGAATTCTCTAAGATTGTCTCAAATAGGGATATCATCCGTTAAAGACTAAAGCTGAGAATATTCCTAAAAGTGCCTTTCGTACCAGGTATAGCCATTACGAATTTCTAGTCATGCCTTTTAGTTTAACCAATGCCCCTACAACTTTAATGGATCTTATGAACAAGGTTTTTCAGCCACACTTGGATAAATTTGTCGTGGTATTTCATTAACGACATCCTTGTTTACTCTTCAAGTGAGAAAGAACATAAAAAGCATCTTCGTGTGGTTCTCCAAACTCTCAGGAAGAAGCAATTATTTACGAAGCTTAGCAAGTGCGAGTTTTGGCTGAAAAGTGTGACATTATTGGGTTATGTGATATCAGAGAAATGAGTGGTCATGGAGCCAAAGAAGATTGAAGCAATTGTCAATTGGCTAAGACATTCTAATATGGCTGAAATTCGGAGTTTTTTTGGTTGGTTGGTTACTACCGCAAGTTTGTGGAGGGTTTCTCTTTGTTGGCTATTTCTTTAACCAGGCTGACTCAAAAAAGGCCCAAGTTTGAGTGGTTAGTAGAGTTTGAGGCTAGCTTCAAAGAACTAAAGAAGAGACAAATGTTTGCACCAGTGTTGAGTCTACCTTCTGGAATTAGAGGGTTTGTGGCCTATAATAATGCATCCAAAAATAGGTTAGGCTGTGTTTTAATCCAGAATGTGCATCCAGGCAATTGAAGTCAGTACGAACAGTACTACCCAACTCAAGACTTAGAGTTGGTGGCAATTGTGTTCACCTTGAAGATTTGGAGGCGTTATTTCTACAGTGAGTAGTGTGAGATCTTCATTGATCGCCAAAGCCTTAAGCATCTTTTCACAAAGAAGAAGTTGAACATGAGGCAACGAAGATGGTTAAAACTATGATATAAAAATTAACTACTATCTGGACAAGGCTAATAAGGTAGCTGATGCTTTGAGTCAGAAGACAGTGGGGACTATGGCTGTTATGTTGGAGCAACAGTTTACTAATATGAGGTTGGAGGTAGTGGAGTCTACCGATAGAGTTCTATCAGCCTTAGCCATGCAAGTGACTGTGATGGAGCATTTGAAAACAACTCAGAACGAGAATGAGAATCTAATCAAGATGCGAGAAAAGACCAAGAAAAGAGAAGCACCCGTTTACATGTCTTGAATGATAACAGTCTGTGGATGCAGAATTATCTCTGTGTTCCTAATAATAATGAGTTGAAGGAGGGAAATCTTGAAAAGGCTCAAAACTCCTAGTTCTCTATACATTCGAGAAGCACTAAGATGTACAGATACTTGAAAAGGGACTTCTGATAGAGTGGAATGAAAAAGGATATTGCCGAGTACGTGTCTAAATGCTTGGTGTGTCAATTGGTAAAAATAGAATATCAGAGGCCCAGTGGTATGCTAATACCACTAAAAATATCAAAGTGAAAATGGGAGCACATGGATTCGTGATTAGGTTGCCCAAAACCAACTTAGGTAATGATTGTGTTTGGGTGATTTTGGACAGTCTCACAAAGTCAGCACATTTCTTGCCTATGCATATAACCACATCTACGGAGAAGTTAGTGAAAATGTATGCAAATAGCATTGTGAAACTTCATGAGGAGCCTGTGAGTATTGTATCTAATCGAGATCCCAAATTTTGTTTCTAGGTTCTGGAATGCCTACCAACAACTTTGGGGACCACTGTGAACTTGAGCACAGCTTACCATCATCAGACAGATCCCAGGTGGTCAATCTGAAAAGACAATTCAGACCTTGGAGGATATGTTAAGGGCCTATGCGTTAGATTCAAAGGCAACTAGGGCGAATATCTAATGCTTATGGAGTTCTTATACAACAATAGTTTCCATAATAGCATTGGGATGGCACCATATAAGGCTTTGTATGAAAGGAAGTGTTTGTCACCACTTTATTGGGATGAAGTAGGGAAAAGAAGCTTACGAGGCCAGAAATCATTCAACCAACAGTTGGGAAAATAACTTTGGTTCAAGAAAGGTTGAAGATAGCTCAAGACAGATAAAAAAGTTGAGCTGATATAAAAAGGCGATGCTGAAATTTGATGTAGGTGAGAAGGTGTATCTGAGGGTGTTGCCTACTAAATATGTAGTTCGGTTTGGTAAAGGCAAGAATTTGAGCCCAAAGTATATGGGTCCTTCTGAAATCCTTAAAAGGATTTCGAGCTTCGCCCATGAATTGACTTTACCACCAGAGTTGCCAAAAGTGCATAATGTATTTGCACATGTCTCCTATTTGAGAAAATAAATATCTGATCCGAATCATGTGGTGGAGTATAAGCTGATAGCTAGTCACAAAGAATTATCTTATGAAGAGATGCCAATTCGAGTGGTGCATCAGAAAGATCAAGTTCTTCGTTGAAGGACTATACCTTATGTGAAGATACAATAGTCTAATCACACGGAAAGAGAGGCCACATAGGAACTTGAGGAAGAAATACGCAGCAAGTATCCTTTTCTTTTCAACCCCTCAGGTACGTGAGTTTCAACTACATAACTTTTCTTAAGAGGGATAGAATGTAATCTCAAAATTTTTTTGGGATTAATCTGTAATATCTTCGCTATTCTCATAAGTTGTTAGGGCATCTTTGGTAGTGTCTTAAACCTTGAGGACCTAATTTGCAATTTCAAAAAATAACATATTTATCTTATCATAACTACCCCAATTGTCAGTTACAACTCTTAACACTTTTCTATCCAACACTAGGATTTGGTAATCAAGGGAAATTGACTACAGAAATTTAGAAGAGAATCAAGGGGTTAATTCGTCTAGCGATCAGATTGTTGAAGGTAATTCAAACTCTCGCATGTTCTAACATCCTTATCTGTTTTTATAATGTCTTGTGTTTGGAGAGTTATTTAATTTAGGGTTCTTGAAAGTTGGAAGTTTTGGGTTGAGTCAATTATAAGACACTTCATTAGGCACGATCGTGTGTTGAGAATTCAATATATAAATTAGTAAGTGTTTTCGTAACATAGTTAATTAAAAAAAAATTGATTGCATGGCTCTAATCAATTGCATGATAAATTGTTCATGGACGGGCTATGCATGGGTGAATCGTAACGAACTGCTCATCCATGCTAAACTACTTCGGAAAGTATTGGTAGAAATATTTTTACTATAGCAATGATCGTCTTATAATTGTCTTACTAAGAATTGAGTTTGGTTTTTGATTTTTGTCCTCGGTCATTGCACTAGTTAGTTTTGCCTATTAGGGTAAATTCATTAAACAATTCTAGTATGGTCAATAGCTATTGTTTCACTTGGAATAAATTAAAGAAACAGAAGGAAGTTTTGGTTTATGGAATCTTGAAAATTTACTCATGTGGGTTCAATATTTTAGTGTCTAATTCCTTTAGTGATTATAATATATTACTAAATTTGAAACCTGATATTTTAATGCTTTTGGAATTTATGAATTCAAAAGTTCAATCAATTATAGCAAACCATATTAACCAAAGCGTTTGGCCAGGCCGGGAACAAAAATATAATGGCCAGGCTATTTGTGATTCAACAAATTACCTAGGTTCCGTCTCCAGTGCCAGTCTATTGGGTTTCTATCGGGGTTTTTTCACTTGAACCGTTGAGTCTTCTTAGAATTTTTATATTGGATTTTTTTGTAAAATACTCATTTTATATTTGTTTAGGTATGACTGAACATATAGAGTCGGACCAACCAAATTAGCTGAATTTATGCTTTCCTCAGGTAAGTGATTCTTGTGTCTTTTCATTCTTTTAGTAAATGTTTTGACTCTTATAAACTCCATATAATTTATAAAAGTATGTTGATATATGATGAGGATCAAGCAAGTATTAAATGAGCTTTTCAATAATATGTTATATCTATGTATCTCGATTTTTATATAACGCTTATGTTCATGTGTTGTATGTTGCATTATACATGTTTGGCTCACAGTGAATTTGGTAATATGGAGAGAACTATGTTCTCATTTATGTCCAATTATGTTCCATTCTGTTTGATTCTAGTCCTGTCTAGCGGGTTCCTAATAGTTAGAAATAGATCCAATAGCCGTATTACCCTTGTAAATTTATGAGCTCTTGGTTCTGATATGTGTCGTTAGGGGTGTTCAAAAGTCAGTCAAGTCAAGTCGAAAAAAATTTGACCTGACTTGTTCGACTTTCAACTCGAAATCAAATTAACTAAACGACTTCTCGACTTGACTTTGACTTCAACTTCAAGTCGAATACCGATCTATAGATTGACTGGTTTGACTGGTTTACCAGTCAAATAAGTCGTTTGACTTGACCAGTCAAGTATTAGTCAAATAAGTTGAACAAATATATATATATATATATATATATATATAGATGTATATATATGAGGATCTACAGTTACAATAATATATTAATGTATTTCTATACATAATATTTTAGTCATAATATTCTTAATTCTTAATAATAAAATATGTTAATAACTAATAATATTATTTTTTTCTTAATACTTAACTATCTTTTCTTTGTATAATTGTTGGTGTTATGTACAATTTGTATACTTCTACATTAATGTAAGTGTACAACTTATTAATGTAAGACTTTTGTTTCAATAACTAATTAAATAAATTACCAATTTTCTTTTAATACACATAGATACTAGAATTAAGTAATTATATATACTAAAGTATTTAATGAAATATCTATGTATAATATATCTATACATACATGTTCTATGTTCATACATTGAGATTTGTATAACTTTATAATTGTAATAAAAATATGTTTTACATAACATTTAATTTATATACTTGTACACCGGCAGTTATACTATATAACTTATTAACATAACATTTTTACTGTTAACAAGTATATTAAATGCATTACTAACTTATTATTAGTATAGATAGAGTTAAGTAATCATATATATTTCTATATACTTATAGGATATAAGTTAACAAGGGTTGGTGATACAATAATACTTTTCTATATATATGAATTGATTTTGGTAAGTGGTTCTCAATTTAGAATTTTATAAATCAATTTTAATATCTATATATAATATATCACTAATACAGATTCATATATTAAGATTTGTAACTTTTGTGTGTGTGTGTATATATTATGAATTATATTTTTGTACACACATTAATAAAAAGATGATAATGTGAAAATTGGAATAATTAAAACAAAAGTGTTACATTAATAAGTTGTACACATATAAATTTAATACACTTTAGTGGAATGAAATGGAGTTTGTGGGATAATGTACAAAATTTTAGAATTCGAATATAGAATGAAAGAAAATCAAATATTCGACTATTACCTTAATATTCGACTTATTTGACTCGTTCGACTTACCGGTCGAACAAGTCGAATTCAAACAACTCGACTTTAATCGACTTTTGATTTATATAACTCGACATTGACTTTGAGATTTTCAAGTCTAAAGTCAAACAATTCAAGTTAAACAAGTCGAAAAGTTGAACACCGATCGAAAGAACACCCCTATGTGTCGTCATATGCATTGTGATATGCAATTGCATATGAGAAGCATGATTGCATGTTTGATAGTACCATATAACTTGCTCAATCCGGTGGAAAGATATTTAAATTACTTGCTGAGAAATGTATTGCTTACCCCATTTGTTTTAACATTTTTTGCATATTATGATTCTAGAATTGGTCACGGCGAGGGGGATGGGTCTATCAGCGAGTCGGGTTATGAGTATGACTACACTTATGACTACTACTCACAGGCGTGATGTCTAGTAGTTAGGATTTATTATAAAGATATTGTGGAGGTCGGCGTGCCTATGACATTTCAGTATTGAATTTCATTGTTTTTTTTATTACCCCTATTAGACTTGACTATGTTATTTCCTTTTTCTAATATACTAGGTATGGTCTACTTTAGTTTTAATAGGATCATTATGATTAGCGTTGCATGCTTAGGGTTCATCTTGAAATGCAACGTATCAATATTCCATTTTCAGGGCATGACATATATTTTGAGTTGCACTTTACTTCAGAACTTCATTTACAAGCACTTAAGCCCCCATTTTAATATTTTTAATAGAAGTACACTACTATCTTGATTATTTTTCTTTTGTCCTTAATCTTTCCTCTTTCTTCTTTTTCTTTTTTACATTGTTCTCTCTTCCATTAGCAATTTTTCTTTCCTCTATTATATTATTTGTTTATTTAGAATGAATGTTTTTTATGAGCTTTGGCTAATTCTTTTGTTTTTGTTTTTGTTTGTTTGTCTATTAATTTTCACTATTCATAATCATTATAAATTCAATACTATAACAAAATATATAGTTCTTACATTTCCAAGATCATATGAAATCTAGCAATTAAATTATTTAAACACATCTAAATAAATTAGACTTTATGATTAGTCAATTATTAATTAATATTAATAGAAAAAAAAAACAAATGAACACTTAAAGCTCTAATTTGTTTATCTATGTTTAAATAAATTAATTTCAACACTCAACATGCACCAAAATTTAAGCAAAACATATGCACACACACAAAAAAGTAAAGGAAATTAAAAAAAGAAACTAAAAGAATTAAGATATGGGTTACCTTGTGGTTTCTCTTTAGTATCACTTTGCCTCTTTTAGATTATTTTGTAACACTTAACCTCTTGTTGGACAAAAATACCCTCATGCCTTCTTTTTTTTCCCAATCGATAACAATACCCTCATGCTTTCTCATCTTATTTTTTCTTAGCTTTTTTTTCTCATTTTTTATTTTCCCCTCAATATTTTTTCTTTTTAATGTTCCCCTAGCTTTATGGCTATGTCAAATGTGATGTTGTCTAAATCATTGGCCAAGATCACTCGTAATATGTTCCCAAGAGATACAGAAAAAAATTACTCCTTTCGTCCTAATATATTTATCACCTTACGAATTTGCACAAAGTTTTAGGCAACTATAATATTTCTACCAAATGGCCATAATTACCCTTATTGGGTTTGCATTGACTTCATACAAATATTTGAGAGGATAGAGGGAGAGAAGAAAGGAGGGAGTGATGAAAAATTAATTATTAGGTCCACTAATTGTTGGGATTGAGAATATTTGAATTTTGGAAGGGAAAATTTGAAATTTAAACAATGCAAATCATCCATTTTAAGCAAGATGATATTTTTATTGGAACATCCCAATATGGGAAGTGTGACAAAATAAATGGGACGGAAGAAATATTTATCTGGGCCTAAATACTTTTCAATTTTCATAAAAAATTTATTGTAACATACAACTGGAAGAAGTGTAATGTGGAAAACCTAGATTGGCTCGTAATATAGACTCATCACCTTTGACCAGTGTTTTTAAACTTGAACCAGAGCTATACCCGCCAGTTCCACCAGTTAAACCGAGAAACCTGTCATGATGTCGGTCCGATTGAATGTTATAGCCAGAATTTACAAAAAACCAAAAAGAACCGGTGATCCGGTAAAACCTGTTTAAACCGTGAACAGGTGATTTTTTGTTCTCTTCACAAATTTTAAAAACTAAAACCAAAACCCTAACATATCATTATGTCCGCCGCTCTATACTCTCAGTTTCTCTCTTCATCTCAACTCTCTCTCTCTCTCCTTTGCTCTTTCATCATCTCATCTCTATGCTTTAACCAATTATTTTCACCATTAATTAGTGAAATCCCAACATAACTTTGACAGCAGAAAAATGAACTAATTCTTGTATGCCTGTGTGTGTTTTCAAAGGGTACCTAACCTCTTTTCTTTTTTCTATTATCCTTTTTTTTTTTTTGATATTTGGTGACGAGTGATGATAGTACGACGGTGGTGGTTGTTTTCTTGGAGGTTTCGATTTCTGATTTATGATGGTGACATGGTGTTTGTATATGGTGGAGGTTTTTTTTTTCTCCAATTTAAAATTGGTTGTGATTTTGTTTAAAGGGTTAAAATAATTTTCTTTGGTAATTTTCGTAAAGGCACATGAATTTTGGCAGCGTAAGGCTTTAATTTGATGACTTCTTGTCATCAATGTTTATGGATTTTCTTGGTTGTCCTTAAACTTTTTAGTTTCTCACCACTGTTGCTCAAACCCCTTCTTTCCATCCTTGTGGTGCCACGTCATCACCAATCAACTCAGCGATCCGATCGATCGAATTGCCTGAACTGGAAACCAATGACTTTTTCGAGCCACCGTCCGGGCCGAGTTTTAAAACATTGCCTTTGACCACACATAAAGTTGGGGAAGAGAGTTATTACTTATTACAAAAACATATAAAAAAAAACGAGAAAAGAAACAAAATAAGAGAAAAACATTAGATATAAAAAGTAAGTGGGTGTTTTGGTCTAACAAGGGGCATTAAGTGGAGTACAAATAAATCTAAGGTTGCATAGTTTATGTAGTCACTTCATGTAAACCACAAGGTAGTTTACTATAGTAATTAACCCTTAAGATATCAAGGGTAATTTAATCTTATGTTGAATATGCCTTGTATCTTTTGTTTTGTCCCATATTGGTTTAGGAAGAATTTTTCTTTTCCACTCAAAGTTATAAATTAAGAGCCTTAGTTAAACTTTTAAGTGCACCAAGCCAAGAGAGTTTTAGTAGACTTTCAGGGTCTTTATGACCATCCTACCTTTTGTCTTATTTGAGCTCTTTCGTACTTTTGTTATAATGGTGCCTATAGCCCATTTTGTTGATATCTCTCTAAATTTGTAATCCTTTTAAATTACTGTAGTTCTCCCCTTTGCCCCTAGACATAGGTCGATTTAACCGAACCACATAAATCTGTGTGTCCCTTTTGTTGCAATTTTTCTCTTTATTTATCTTTGTTATCATCTTCAAGGGCTCGTTAAGTAATATTCACAAATACCCAAGATTTCGATCCTAACAAATTGGTATCAGAGCTCACACAGGGACCCGGTTAATCCGATTTGATGGTAATGAAGTTTTGGGTTGAGAAATTTTGAATCATAGATTACTTGTTGGCAAGCAATTTTTTCTTGGTGTTGGCCGTTTTGTTACTCTCTTCTATAATGTATTGGACGTTTGAACTTTTAGGTGGTCCGTTTGGTATTTGTGAAGAGTTTTGTTGGGCCTATTTTGTTAATGAAGAGTGGGTTTACGTTGAGTACAAATTGAGACTTTATTAGAGAAGATGGAGTTATGTCGATCCATTTGTGAATCGAGAATATGGGCCATTGAACTTTTGTGAAGAAGGTGGAGAATTTCGCTTTGTGAAGATTTATTATTTTACGAGAATTTGTTATGCGATACAAGTCAATGTAGAGATTTGTACAGTATATCTTGTATCTTTTATTTTGTCACACATTGGTTTAAAAAGAGTTTTTCACTCTCACTTAATGTTATAAATTAAGGGCTTTAGTTAAACTTTTACGTGCACCAAGCCAAGAAAGGCTTTCTACATGGGCTTTCAGGGCCTTTATAGCTATCTTACCTTTTGTCTTATTTGAACTCTTTTGTACCTTTGTTATAACGGTGCCTATAGCCCGTTTTGTGAAGGTATCTCCAAATTTATATTCCTTTTAAATTAGTAGATTTTTTCCCTTTGCTCGTGAACATAGGTCAATTTGATCGAATCACGTAAATCTGTATGTCGCTTTTGTTGCAATATTTATCTTTATTTATATTCGTTACTATTTTCAAGGACTCGGTAAATAATTTTCGTAAATACCCGGGATGTCGATGCTAATATCTTAAAATACCAAGAAAGAGGTTAATTGATTAAGAAATACTTGCTTAAAAAAATATTATAAGAAAGAAGAAAGAAGCCTTGGTCAGCACATCATTAGTGTAGAAGATAGAAGCCTCATGCAGATGCAGCTCAAATAAGAGGGCTAATGCAAATGCAAATATCCAAATATGAAAATGCTAGTACAAATTTCAGGCAGAAATTCATCAAAACTTTTAGGTATAATTTAGCAGAGAGGTGTGCAAAAGGAGTACGTAATACCACAAAATCTAATAATTTTTGTAAATATGCAAGGTGGCAACTCATTTCTGTTTGCAAAAAAAGGTTTCCATCTTGAATGCAAACATGGTGGTAAGACACTTCACCTATAACCTATTAATTATAGATTCGAGTCACTAAAGGGTAAGAGGAGAGGGGAGAGGTGGGCTTTTTAAAAAAAAATAAAAAAATGTAAAGAAATTGATATTCTGAATATTTGGACAAGCAATATTAATTACTAACCAATCCTTAATACAGAAATATACAACATAATTAATGAACTGAACCATAGGATTAAAAAGCTCACATCCATCTCTAACACATAATTAATCCCTGTACATTGGTACATGGATACAAAATTATGAAAATGATTAATAATAAATTCATATAACAAAAAAGGAGAAGATAACTCATCAAAGTTTCAGATTAAGATCTGGTATTTTTGACGAGTCTGTCCTGGATGGTGGAGCTCACTGATACAAAATTTATGCTGGAACTTTGCCCTGAATGGAAAGCCACATTGCCACCAACTCCATCAACTTGTCGAAAACTACCAGGCCAGTACATTTCTACTTCATCATCTTCCGTGTATACTGGCACTGGCATGCCGAGATAACCTTGTTCAAACCGTGCTCCGCCTCGTATTGCATGGAAAGGCCTATCCGATGACACGATTGGTTGGTGATGAACTGATGCATGAGCTTCAATGCCTAAAGACCTAAATGCAGATCCATGGAGGGGTAGCGAAGCCAAGCTGGCATACCGATCAGATAACATATTCATCCGCATGGCCCTTTTTGCTAGTGTCCTTTCCCTCTTGTGTGCATTTTGATGACCTCCTAAAGCCTGCGAGCTATAGAACTTGCGCCGACAGTAGTTGCAAGAGAAAACCCTTGATACTCCGGGAGGTGGAGGATGGGGAAATACTTCACCGCTATTCTCATCCACACTCTTCAACTCAGCAGGATTGCTGATTGAAGCCGAGAGTCAAGTCCAGAGTAACCGGCCTCGGCTCTCTTTGGAGATCAATGGAGTTTGTCAGAGATGGTGAAGATGTCGTGCTTTCTTTGGAAGGACCAGGAGAGACTTCTTGGGTGGATATGTTGGAAGCAACATGGCTGCTGACCTCGGAATCTTCTTCAGATTCAAGATCAATGGCTGGAGACTTCATTTTGGGGTAGAGCTGTGAAATGCAAAGAGTTCTTCAACAAGCAAGACACCTAGGTACTATTGACAGCTAATGACTCGTGTTAATTATCTGCAAGTATCATGCCATCTATTAGTTTACGTACTGAATAATCCATATTCGCACACATAAATACAGAGAAGGAGCTTGGAAGACCTTATCAGACTCTATCAAAAAGCACATGGTGGTAGAGGTAAAAACCATAGTGCTGATTAAGGCATTTTGATGAAATTCCTGGAAGGAACAGTCAGATTAATCCTAACAAAACAGATGTGGAAGTTCAGATACCTGTACTATTTCCACGAGATGGACTACAGAAACATGTAATGAAACTGGTTAATTAAAGCATCACATTAGCCTCCGGGAGTAGCAACAAGCAATTCTGAACATCATCCTTTCTTTGTTCTAAGAGGGCTTTCAGAATGATCATAGACCACACACAATAATCAATTGGCCAAGCCTGTGTTTGTGACTTTGCTCTACCTGAAAATCATCTTTTTAAGGTTTCATATGAGAATGCTAGACGAGGCTCTAAAAAAGAGGACGAAGAAGCATGAGACCGATATCAAAACGGCAAAAACTAGACAACTTTATATCCTTTCAAAACCTTCAAGTTGAAGCAAACTGTACCGTATGTCACATGATAAACTCAGGAATCCAGTCATTCCAATCGTAGTCAGGTACTCCTTTATTAGTAAACCTTTATGTCTCAATTATGCATTTAAGTAAGATTATATTCCATAAAGATTTCTTATTACCAAGAAAACTGAATTGTTTCAAGGTAATAGAATCAGTTCTCGTAAAAATCTTCGACAAAAAATAAAGAAAATACCTCCAAGTCTGATCTTAAAAATATACCAACATCATCTTCTAATGTGTTTGGTAGTAAAGAACTGTTGTCAAATGGAAAGCACAAGGTAACATGCAAATTGCTTGTAAGAAAAAATTTTACGGCGTTTGTAACGTCATTAAAGATGTCAATTTATTGTAAGACAAGGTATATTAGGGATGATCCCATTAAGTGTGAATGAAGTATATACCTAAATGAGGATGTTACAGGAAATTAAGGACCACCATATGTAGCACCCTGTCTTCTTTATTACCTATATACCTGATTTGACAAAAGAAAAAATCAAAAATCATCAGCAAAGCATTAGATTAATTAAAAATGATAGAGCAGCAAGCAGAAGTAAGAGAACAAGTTAATATGCAGCCATAAACAGAGGAGAAAATTACAATGTTACAATGGATGCCGAATTGACAGCTGAGTGCTTGAAGAGGTTACTCCTAGTCTATCTATTTTTCGCCAAACCTACTCAAAATCCCTGGATTTAATAGTGAAATGACCTATTTCAATCACTTGGCTCACTACATCAACTACACGGAAGAAATAGTGACTATCTCTTTCCCTAGTTGTCATTCCATAACCAAAAGATTAACAAATTGACATGATTCCATGTGCTCTTTTGCAGACTTGATAAAAAAGTCATTCATCAATTGTACCGGAATGTAATGCCGCTTAAGTTAGGAAACAATGTTCAATGCATCACAAAAGCAACAATTAAGAAGTAAAATCTGGTATTGCCAGCAGAAGTACGTCAGCTCAGAAACAAAAGTAGTTGCACAGCTCCTCTGGAACAACATTTCAGTAGAAAATCCCTTTCCAAATTTTTTTTGATGAGTTACAGATGAGAATTTGCTAAGGTATCAATCTTCCCTAATCACAAACAGGACTCACAGAACCATTTCTGCGTCAGCTTATTAAAAAGAAAACTCTTATCAATTCTTATAATCTATTCTATACAATCCAAAGGCCTGAAAATTAAGACTGGCAATTGAGATAATTCTAGGATGTCGATCAACAAACAACCATTGAGAGTTCAATTTCTTGCCATCACAGAACCAAACTAGCATGTTGACCAACCTTTCAGCAATAAGACGCCAAGCTTTCCATTTCCAACCCCGAATGCCACTATCATATTATTCAGCTGAAAACTTCCACTTAGAAAGTCTCTTTAGGATTCCAGAGAAAATGCATACTCACTGAAAAGGTATGTTATACTGAGAAGTCATTTTGCAATTGTTAGAAAGCTACATCACAAACACAATATATGACAGGGAAAATATTCTTTGATTAGTGAGTCAGTTGAAATTTCTATAATATGATTTTAAAGCTGTGGGATTTTGATACATTCTCTCTATATCCACATAGGCCATGACATTTCTTGCAAAGAATGCTAAAAACTAGATTAACATTTTACTACAAATTATCAAAGGAAAAAAAAAAAAAAAAAAAAAATTCTTCTCAGAGTACATTCAAGGACAAATATGCTCAGATGAAAAGGTTTTTCTTGAAGGCCTGATAATCCCAAAATAATCACTTGAAAATAAATGGAAAAAGAAAAGCCTTCCTCAATATGCTTTTCTACAAATTATCAGTTGAATGTATCAAAAGCCTTAAGAGATCCCAGATAAGTTTTGAATTTTGATAATAAAATAGGACAAAAAGAAAGAGACATATATGGTAAGAGGGGAAACAGAGGAGGACAAACAAACACATTCATAGACATAATTTCTTCAAATTCAAATACGCAAGAAAAATGGGAAGATCCCATGTATCCTCTAACTGTCTTAGAGCTATTACAGAATAGAAGAAATGCAGAAACTGCAAACAAACTGTTAGAATCCAACTTATGCTAATTTTGAGCAACAACCAGGTAAGCCAAGATGAGTAGAAAGAGTCAAGAACACAGCAATAAACAGTTTTCGAACTGTTGTTATATATAAACTAGATGTATATATCCTCCACAACCAACAAGTCTCAAAAGAGGATCTAAGACATCATCCAGCAAATGTGCTTTTTGTGCTTTAAATTCTTGAAAATTGATAAAGTTTCTTCAAGACCATATGAAACAAGAGACACCAACCTTTCAACAACTAGATATCATAGCTAAGTATCTACTATATCTACCATCACTATGACTAAATCCTCATGACAGCAACAGCTTAACAGACCAACTTAGCCAAGGAGATGATAGAACATATATCTTCAGCTCGTAAGTTTAGAAACATGGAAGATTTAATTCAACAAAAAACAAAGACATGTGAAGAAGTGAGTGATAAAAGAAAAATCCCATATCAGTACTGCATACAGCTTTCCTTTATCAAAAACCAAAGTTCAAAAGTAATCAAGAATCCACAAAAATCAGCACCAAAATTTCCACCCACAAGAACAAAGCAGCTATGAAAAATTTCCAAGTAAGCATATATGAACATCAAAATCTAGCCAACAGAATAAACAAAAATGGAAGTCTACAAACCTCAAGATTTTTTGCCCCCCAAAAAAAAAAAATCTGCAGGCCTCTCAGCTTCTCTGGTGACAAGACAGGAAGACTTGTTTCTAGATTCTAGTTTTTACCAAATATGGTGAGAACAGAGAAGAAAGGATAACAGGTCGTAGATGGTGATAAGATCATGAATGAGAGAGAGAAAGAAGGTGGTGCGACGTCAGATGAGTCAGGGAAACAAAAAAAAAAAAGCAGAAAACAGACTTGACATTATTTTTGTTGGCTCTTTAACTACTGATGGAGTGCATCCTACAAGACAGAAAGAGAGAAAAAGGCAAAAGAACTAACGTAAGTCCCACAAAAACAAGTGTGTCTGTTTCTGTATTCTGCAAAATGTTTTGTTTTCCTCTGATTGATGATCATCCTCCATCCACTAAAAAGGCAACCCAAAAAAAAGAAAAGAAAAAAAAGAAATCAATAAAGTTTGTGTTCAGATTCTGTTCAGTGTTTTCACTAAATTGCATCTTTTATCAAATGGACACCCATAACATTCAGTGGGTCCATCCATGCCCACCCCATTCCCATATGTGAATTGACATGCACGTCAAGTCATCAGTCCCTCTCTCATGCCATACCAAAACATGCCACATTTTACAATACAGTCATCCCATTACAAGAGATTCTCGATCCCAATCTATGCTATTTAATTTTAATTTATACCCATAAAATTTATTCAATAAACTTTAGTTTGTATCATAAAAATTATATATAAAATTATAAATTGAGTGTATTTAATTATTTTTTTATAATGAATCTTGTAGTCCAAATTCTGTCCCTCGTAACCTAACGAATTTTAAAGCAAAGAATCTATAATATTATATTATGAAAATAATGCATTTTTGAATTTCCAACAGTATACTCCCAACAATGGACATGGTCCACACTCCACAGCCACTTACTGTCTATTGCTGGCCACTGAAAAAGTTGCGTAAAATCTATCACTAGATTTTCATTTGGAGTTTAACTAAACCAAAGTGACCAAAATAGTCCCAAGCGGTTGATGAATCACATAATATTCAATGATGTCTTGTACTTGATCATGAAAGTTGTTACAAGTAATTAATTTTGTTGCAGGAAGAGAAAAAAATGGTTTGGGGCCTCTAAGTTGTTCGGTAAAAGACAAATGAGATTAAATTGTTTAAGGTCGTTCAATAAAGTAAGGGTCTGGTCTTCATGATTATTGAAGTTTTCTACAGTTAATTTTAAAGTATTCATTCTTTATAATCGTGTACATAAATTAAAAAATTATTAATTTATATAAAAAAATAATTTAAAATGATTAAATTAATTTTTTATATTAATATTTTAATTATATAATTTTTTATTAATTAATCTGACATTAAAGATAAAAGTTTAAAAAAATATTTAATACTTTCTTAATTTTTTAAAATCACATATAACAAGAAATAAGTATTTTAAAATGGAGGGATTACTACTTATTTGATCCTTCCACTTCAATTTATCACACAAGAATTAAAAACTTACTAGTATTAAATGGACTCAATTTAAAAAGATAATGCATCAAGTGATTAAATTTCTTTTATTAACATTCTCCAACTACATATCATCTCTTCATAAATATGATACTAAATTATTTTTTAAAAAATCATTTCGTAGAATACTAGTCTATCAATATATTTTAAAAAATCACGAATACTGAAACGTTATTATTGAAATTGCTACTTGTTGACCATACTAATTAAAAGCGGTGATGAAAATAGTAGCATGCAGTGACATTTGTTTTTAAGGATAAAATTGTAAAATTAATTTATTACTTTATTGAAGTCTAAGACAAAAAATAAAATATACAAACGATACATAAAATAAAACAGAGAAAATACTTAACTGATAGATATTATATACTTTTTTTTTTGTTAAAGCAGAAATTTGCAGTAACTAAAATATTCCTTTTTTGTCAAGAAACCTGGGAAGAGACATCTGGCACCGGAATTGGAACGATTGAAAACAAAGTACGTTTTTCCCTAAGCTTTTGATGTTGTTCCCTATTTTCTGAAGACGAAAAACAGTAGGCATCCAAGAACAACATAAAATGGATCAAATTTAGAAAACTACAGCTACTAGAAATATGAAAATTAATTTAAAAAGTAACAAATTGACACACAATCACAAACGAGTAAACTTATAATATTTATATATATATACCTTTGATTTGATATATTTATTCAGATTTTAATTTTTTCTTTTACAGAATTAACGACACATACAACCTTCTTTTTTTTTTTTTAATCAATTTATCACTTTAAGAACTAATAGTGCTAGAAATATTTACCTAGACAAGCTAGCACATAATCCCATACCTCTGTTCACACTACATTCAAAGTGGTAGTCCCATTTATAGCCGACAGCTTCATGTTCGCAAACAATGCAAAGTAGCCACCTACAAGACCAAAGGCACACAACAATTGGTTCACCACTTTTTTTTTTCAATTCTTTCTCTTTCATTACAACTTCTTTTTTCATGAGGATAGTGCACTAAGTTTAAAAGTAATGATAAGAAGATTATTTAAACAATATGATCTCCTTGTGACCAAATCAGATTTGGAGAAGATCTCTTCACAATTTCTTTTTTTGTTTTCTAGCTTTTCTTTATTGTCCAATTGGACATTTCTTATTCATTAATACTTTGGCTTTCATTATTGTAGGTTCCATTGTTACATCTGCTAATTAATAAATTAAGTAGTGGAAGGAATGTTCATTTGCTTCGAGCCCCTAACTCTTATTGTTATAATATAATTCGTACTAAGTGCATTGTTAGTACTAAGGCATGCATACTACTTTTCTAAACCAAATACATGTTCGTACAAAAGAGTAAATATGTGATTATTTAAATATCAACATTTTTTTTTATGGTATATGGTAGTTATGTGAACTAAATACAAGAGGAACGAACATGTATAAATTTGCATTAACAATTCCTCTTCGTACCTTAAAAAAAAAAAAAACAATTTATGTTCGTAACAATGTTTATGAAAACCTATAAGCTATTTTTTTTTTAATAAAAAAAGCACTCTTAAAAAATAGATGCAAAGTTGCTTGTTTATGATAACTTTTAACTAAAAATATTTTTTGAGTTTTTTTCAAAAAAATTACTTTTAAAAGTTATTTTTCAAATTAAAGAAAACGTATAAACAGTTATTAATAAGTTGTTGAGAGTATGGATATCATCACCAATTTTTCCAACTTTACAATAATTGGCAGAGCTAGAAGTGTAAAAAAAAAAAAAAAAAAAAAAACTTTGTACCTATTGATTTTCCTACTTGTAATTAAATAGAAGAACTAGGGGAGGAAGTGATGGTAACGAACACCCATTTCGAATTAGTAAGGAAATTAAATGTAGAATTGGTTATTGATCTCTTTGTATTCCATCATGTCAATATTTTGGAGAAATTATGAAAAAGCATAGTAATAGGACCAAACGATAATTAAAAAAACACGACAACTGAGAGCGTTTCCCGTTTACGTAATTTTACAAAATCTATTGTTGTCACTTGTCAATGATTATATGATTATAGTACAACGAAACGTTAAATCTCTCCCCTAAACGGTGTATGATTGAGTCTTCTATTATTTTTCTTAATGTTATATTCGTATTATATTATGTAATAGAGTGATATTTTTTTATTATTTAATATTTTTTTATATTAAAAATGTACATATTATCTTATCACATAATATAATATAAGTATAAAATAAAAAATGTAACAAAAGGCCTAAAAACCTCCCAAACCAAGATAATAACACGCTACACTTTTGAATCATCCCATTTCCCAAACATGCAAGCACAGTATAAAAACAACATACAACTCAAATTTATTAAACCAGCCATAATATTCCTTAAGCAACCATCATTTATACAATCAAACGTAATTATATCCAAGCTATAAAACCAATAAAGTCAAAGCAATAACAAGATTCTATATACATGGCAAATCCTAAACTAGATCATTGGCACGCAGGCTAAACAAAATCAGATTAACCTCATGCTAAGTAAATTATCACACGTAACAAACTCTTCAAGTTGGTCCTTTACTACAAAATAATATCAAACAACGAGGTCAGAGCAAACATTACTTATTAAATAGCGCTTAACCCTAATTACTGAATATAAACATATAATCAATGTAGTATACAATATAAACAATATAAGTAGAAATCAGAATATGCATGATAAATTAAGTGATCTCATGGTTCACGGTAGTCTTCTAGTAACTGAATCCAGATCTATTTATAATTCGCCTAAATAGATTAGACATAAGTAGTTGGGTACTGCTAGTAATCAGTAGGTTGAGTAAGTACCCGATATAAAACATTTAAATTAAAAAAGAAAAGAAAAGAAAAGAAAAGAGTCCACTAAAGTGACCGTTGAACTTTCAGTATACAATCAACATTACAATCTCATACAAGATATTAAATCGCTATGCATAAGTATCCTGTTACCTTATAACTTTGTCATACTATCTTTCGATACATTTTACAACTACATATTCAACCATATAACGTACAGTCCACAAATAAGTTCAATACCACTTAACTTGAAAATTTACGTCTTGGTACCCTCATCTTTATGTTGGTTGAATGTCCTATCTTCTTAATCTATAACTAAGATAGAGTAATATCATTCAACAGTACAGATCTTGATGTACAATATAGGATGAAAAAATAAGCAAAGAATGAACAAGCTAGGTAGTTCACTTGAACAAGCTAACTAGTCACACGAATAAGCAAGTTTGTCATTCTAGCAAAGGCATGAAGCAGCTGTATTTAATGATCAAAATTCACTCCAAATGCTTAGAAACAAGTGTTAAAACATGAATGAATAAATTTGAAAGTTCTAGGCAAAATGAAAGTGTGATTAAACATCAAATCATCAAAACTCTAAGTTTAAATACCAAGAATATAGAAATTTCGTCCAAACAACAGTCCCTAAAATCTAAAAACCCTAAAAATTTATGTCCAAAAAGTGTTATTAACCACAAATTAAGGTTGAACAAAGTAGAGAACTATTTGGTATAAAGAGTCCATTAATTAATAACAAAATTGAAGAAACTATAATTCAAGGAAAAGTTAAGAAATTTTACTACTAAAACTGTGCTGCATATAATTTCAATTAAAACTTACCTAGATAACTAGAAAATCAAATTAGGAACACAGTTACAATCTAATTTTTGGACTAGAGATCAAGATTGAATAAAAGGGTTTAAGAGAGTTCTTGGAGATTTTGAGGGATTTTTGGCTAGGTGTGAAAGGATAATGGCAACAAAATACTAGGAGGTGGTTTGTTAAGGAAGCCATGGCATATTTTCAGAAATGTACTTTGATCCCTCAAATGAAACTTAATTACATTAGTGATTGTTGACTTCGAAATATGTCTAGAAAGAGCAAAGTAATTTTTAAACATTAAAAAGTGATTTTAACAGATATTTAAAATATAGAAATAAATATAAATGAACGTGGAACGACATCTAAAGTGTATATGTTACATTAAATGGAATTATTTATTCACAAAAACGATTACTGAATATAACGTGATCATTTAAAAACAACTAGATGTACATAACAAATCATCACATCTAGATGTGAGTACTTGGTCAAAAACTAAATAAATAAATAAGAGCACTAATAAAACTTGTAATAGGTATTTTGGCTTGGAGAGCATTTTTTGTTCTAAATGTTTTGCATCTTTTGAAAGCATATCCTAAGCAACAATAGTGTTCCTTTTTTAAAACATACAACCTAGGCAATAAGAAAAGGTTTTGTTGGTCATTTAAAGGAGGGTTTTTCTAATTCCTGTACCCACAAGTACAAGTTAACATGGATAAGATTCTAACTGCCAATATTTCTTCAATAAAAAAAAAAAATAACAACCAGCATTAGAAAAAATATGTTAACAACACCTATACTATAATTCTGGGTAGTTTTTAATTTGGCATTCAAATTTTTATCAAAATTCTAAATTAGAGATAATTTTTTTTTTTTTTTTGATAAAAATAATTAGAGATTACTTAATGTTTAACAAATTAGAAAGACCAAGGTTGATTTTTGGTATGCAATAATTTGTCGGTCCACTATATTAATTTGGTGTCTTTGTAAACAAGTCGTGGACTGCTGGGCCATATGGGTCTAATGGGCTTGACATGCTCCATGCAAAATAAACCAAATGCTGTTTTATTGCAAGATAGGATTTACTTTGTCCGTTTCATAGGGAGTGTTTGCTATAAAAGATGTTGGAGATGGTCTTATTGGATTATTTGATTCTTTCTCTGCTATTGTGAATAAATTATTTTAGGCATTCTATAACCCCTTGTGCAAAACCTTCTTGAGTATCTATAAAATGCAAATAGTTTACCTTAAGAAAAAAAATCAAAGAAAGGTAATTGCATTACAGAAAAAGTACATATTTGTAAAAATAGATTAATGCATTGAATCAGGCCCGTGATTAATTTTTATGGTATTAATCTAGAGTATAATTATCTCAGGAGAAAAGGAGCATATTTTTGGAGTAAGAATGGTACTTTGACGCCTCCATTTGGACAGAAATTTTTATTTATAATTTTTTGAATAATATTTTTCAATCATTCATCAAATATATTTTTTATGGAGAAACGGAGATTTATAAATAATTAATTGTTATTAATTATGGACCTGATATATTAATTATTTTGAATAATATTCTAAATAATGATTATCTAAACATAGATTTCTAGTATTATAAGGGGCATGATTATCCATGGCGGCAGAATTCTTTAAAAAATATTATATTCCTAAATAACTAAATTTCTAGATTGAATACAAGTTTGTTTTCTTTCCTCCTAGTAACAATTGGGAAATCCTAGTTTTCCAACTAGAAAAATCTCTCTGCTCCACTCACAATTATGCTGAGAATATTACAATATCGCCAGAATATATAATTAGTGGTGACTCAAAATCAAGCCAGATAAAGGTTTCGCCGGCAGCATAATATCTAAGTCTTTGTTCTATTAGAAAATCAAAGCTAAATCTATTAAAATTTAAAATATCCTCCATGCCATTTCAAGGATACCATAAGCAGAATCTAGATTATCTACTATTAGCACAGAGCAAGTTAGATAACATGTAAATATTCTAACCATTACCGCATTTGGCATATTCCATACTTCGATAAGAAATTTTATAGGAGAATTTTACAGTCTATCTTACGGAATCATTTTTTAATTTTAAAACTTTGCACAATACAAGTTTTTTAAATATATGATATTGTACTATATAAGCATTTAAAGTATTACTCATTTGCTTGTTCGAGTAGTTCAAAAGTTCTGGCGCATATATATCCACTTCTTCCGCTACTCGAACTCATAACAATCTTCCGCTAGTCGAACTCATAACAATAGGTCATAGGTGAAATGTCTTATCACCTAAATTACGCTTCGTCTTCAAACATATAAAATAAAAGAAAGTTCGTAAAAAAAGAAAAAAATTCTTAAATAATGTGGTTCATTTAGGATCAACTGATTAAGGACTCCAAAGTATTATACTTTGGATTCGATCTCAGCAAGAATGGTCCAGGAAAAGGATCCTTAAAACATAGATTATATGGAAATTAGAAATTACACTTACCTTTGGAATTTCTGGAACATTATTATGCAATTAAAATGTTCTACAGAAGTACATGAAGATGTGTTTTTCAGATAAAGCTCTTTCAAGCTTAAATTGAACTATAAAGCAACTTAAAGAACTACAAAACATTATCATAATTTGTACTGTTATAAGCACTCGATTAAGTACGCTTTAATAGTTGGCCATTAATGAAACTTTAAAAAGGGTAAATAATGTTTAAGTTGAAAATAGATTGTGGTGTCCATAATTATTAACCACCAAAGTTTTTTTCTTTAAATTCTTGGTGGGGTTTAGCTTCCACTTCCATATTTTGAATGATGAACACATATATGTAAATTAGTAGTAGAAGGTGTCAATTCTTGATTTGGACTCAATAAACAAACAAGATATTGTCTTGTGTTATTGAAGCTTACCACACTCAAAACATGAGATTTGATTTAGACTTAGGGTTGGTGCATATAATGAGGAACACAAACTAGTATTTAGATATCTGTTTTTGTTTTTAACTAATTCTTCCGGTCAATGATGACTAACAAGATTATGCTGACAACCTTGAAACTTCGACACTTTTGTTTCTGTGTATGTTGTTAATGGAAAATTTTGACATGAAGAATCCTCCTAGTATTGTTTACTAATCCATGAAACTTCCGCATTATTAATTACATTTCTAATTTATGAACATTTTAGCACTAAATTGGGACACTGTCCAAACAAAAGGGACTAATACAATTTGTCTAAAACGACTTATTAAACACGTCTAATCAAAGATTTTATCCTAAGTGAACCTTTTCTTGTTTTCTTAATTGTATAGTTGAAAATCTAATATTTATTTTCCCCATCCAATCGGGAAAAGATAGGATAGAAATCGAATCCCTCAATAGTTTTCAAATGATTCACCGGCCACCAAATCTAATCAAATAAGCTAGCATCCTCAACTTGAGATCCTACTCCAGAATTAAAAAAATCCCAAGTTGGGGCATGAAGTAATTATCAATTGTCAATATGGTGGAAGTAGGTCTTATGTGGGAATAGGATACACAAATACCGGTGGCAAAAGTTTCAATTGTCTAATCAATGAGGGCCTCAAAGGTTTCCTCAATTGTTCGAGGAGGTTGATAATCCAGATAAAGTCACACCACAAAATTAAACAAAAAAAACAAAAAGTCCACACCACACTAGGGTTATAAAAATTGCGATTCTAAATTATAAGATCATACAATCTTATGATCGCATATATCCTAATTGATTCGAATCGTATTAAGATGACCACAAACATAGCTTATCGAAAATTTTAAAGGGAAGAAAAAAAAAAAAAAGACTTGTAGTTGCTTTGGTTGTAATTATTTTTGTCATATAGATGCACATATTATTGTTTTTTTAAAATTTATTTTTACATGACATCAGTAGTTCGAATGCATGATTATTCGTTTATCAAGTCTTGTCTATTAGTGCTGTGAATCAAATTTAAATATATTTTGATTTGTTAAGGAGACCAAATCTAATATTAACTTGTTTTAGGTTTATTTCCATAAAAACTTATATATATTAATTTCATGTTGCTGTGGCCGTGTGTGGTGTGTTTGTTTTAAGAAATAAAAAATTAATCTTTGCTGCCAATTTGTTTGTGGATTTTGTATGTGTATTAAAATATCATAGCGCACAATTGTTTCTGCCTCCCATTACGTGCGTGTCTTTGAGGGAATAAAAATCTTTGCTGCCTTCTAGTCTTGACAATTGCTACAGTTTGTAGATTGTATAAGACTGTGCGGCTACTGCATCCTATTTGGTTTTTTTGCCGTCGTTTTTCGTTTTCGGTTTTTCAGTGATCATAATTTTGTGGTTTAATTAAAATATTTTGAGGGAGTTTAAATTCTACAATAAACATAAACATTAAAGGTGATGGATTAAAGTTGCAATTTTTTTGCCTTTTAATCAAAGTATATGTGATTGTGTTAGCATAAAAAAACACGCAGCGGAAAATAAATTTATTCAATACATATAAAATATGTGAGAGAAGAGGAGGAGTTACAAAATAAAACACATCGGACTCTCAGCACATACCTGAATTCTTATTGAGACCCACATAAACCCACGGCACAATAACCTTACCATTAGGCTAGAACCTCTTTATTCTAAACTCTCGCAACTCAACTTTTCTCAACTGAATAAACTAAGCAAACCCTCCATTTATAGGATAACAAATTCAACTACAAAAAAACCTCAAAATCTAATTAGAATAGGAAATAACAACTCTAAACACAACTGTATTAGGAAACTAAATTATTTAAATAACTAAATTACCAAAACCTAACAATAACATATTTCCTAATTGATAAGGAATTCGGGTTAATTATGCCATCAATGCCTCCTTAGACCAAACTTTCCATGAGGGTAGATCCACACCATGCATGATTAAGACAATCAAAAATTTTCATGTAATTTTTTTCTACCACAATTTAGTATCGTAAATTTGATTTAATCTTCATCTTTAAAATTTTTCAAATGATCCACGTATTTGGACTGATAAATTTTCGTCATACACTTTTCATCAATTTATCAACCTCCATGAATTTCCACCTCATGATAACTGGTATCAAAATTCTTAATTTTTGTAAATCAATTACAATCTATTTCATAGGATTTTTTTCCTCCATTATTGCTCAACACCAACAAAGACAATTATGATAGGATCCCTCTTTTTAAATCTCTGTCCAATTAGGGCCAATATCGTTGCACCCTAATTGTCAAACGAGTACCTCAAAACCAACCTCACGTATTCTAATTTTTCGATGTTCGAGTACTTCAACTAAACAAATTTTCTCCTATTTTTTGACAAACACCCCAAGATCCAATTCTTGAATTTAGAGCTCTGATACCACTTGTTAACATAAAAAACACTCAGCGGAAGATAAATTTATTGAACACATATAATATATGTGGGAGAAGAGGAAGAATTACAAAATAACGCATATCGGACTCTCATATTGAGACCCGTATAAACCCACGGCACAATAGCCTTAACATTAAGCTAGAACCTCTCTATTCTAGACTCTCTCAACTCAACTTTTCTCAGCTGAATAAAAGTTAAGCAAACCCTCTATTTATAGGGTAACAAATTTAACTACAAAGAAACCTCGAAACCTAATTAGAATAGGAAATAACAACTCTAAACCCAACTGTATTAGGAAACTAAATTAACAAAACTAACAATAACATATTTTCTAATTGATAAGGAGTTTGGTTTAATTATACCATCAGATTGTTCTAATTTGGGTAGTCCAAAACCCACTAAGATTGGAAACATTTTTGGAATCATCAAAAGCTATACTCTTTAATTAAATTTTGATATAAATGCAAAAAAACCCCTGTAAACTTTCCATTGATACCACATTGTGTCTCTCATGTTAGATCAAAGCATATGTCATTTATGCTCTTACCGAATATTTGTGTTTGAACCATAATTATTAAAATTTCGATCCTTTTAAACTTTGAAATTTTAACTAGACCTAAAGTACCACAATCAATTTTCCTTCAAAAAGAGCCATGGGATTGTGAAGAGAGGTTCGTTAATGGACGATATTGCAAGAATGTAAACAATGTTGAGTGGTCGGTGTGGGGGGTTGGGGAAGGATTGCATGATGATTGAGCCGGCTAGCTAACTTTGGGAATATTTGGTTAGTTAATTAATGAGAGATTTGAGGGGGTATAGGGGGTTTATTCCGGTTTAATGCAAAATAAATTAGTAATAAGGTTATGAATGACATAATGAAGTTTTCACTTTCACATTGGACTATAGATTGTAGAAAATTAAGAGATGAACGGTACATTATTGATTCAACTTAAACATGAGGGTGGCAACGTGATATTTGAGCATATTTACTTGGAGAGGGACTTTTGCATTTAACCTTTTGGTTAACAGAAGACCATTTTGAACATTTATCTTGACTAATTTGGTCTTTTATGATCACAACAATTCAATTTAATCTCTCACCTTTTAAAATCACGGCTAATGTAAGGTTTTTTAAAGAAAAATTGGACAAATTAACGATAGAAGTAATGTATATATTATGTAACTTTTAAATAATAATAATTTTGGGAGGTTAAAAATATAAAAATAATAAAACTTGTTTCATTAATTTCTATCACTGAGGATCGTTTGAAGAAAATATAATAAATTAAACTTAGGAAAATGAGAGAAAAGAAAAAATATTTGGGGTAATGAAAAATAAGACTTTTTTAACCTTAACATGTTCGTGTTTTAATGTTCACGTAATATTTAAGTGTCTTTTATCGTTAATTTGTTTATTTTTTCGTTAAAAGTCCTACATTAGCTAATATTTTGAAAGATAAAAGACTAAAATGACTTTTTTTTATATATAGGATACCAAATTAAAACATACACACTCCAAAAATAAGGGATCAAAATAATCTTTTTTTTCCATAATTTCATTGTCTTGTTGCTTTCGTTTTCCATCATTCAACTATTCATTCTCACGCTTGAAATCGAAGTGCAATGGCCACTTGAATTTAAATCAATTAGATCAATCAAATATTTACATACATCTTTATTATCAATTATCATAAATGCTTGACAGTGAAAGGATATTGGTTGAAAATATAAACCAAAAAGAAGAATTCAGTACTCATAAAAAGAATTCTTCAGAAGGCGGCCTAAAAATTCGAAGCTAATCATCAACATGGATATGTGAAGCTAAAATGAAGCATCAACTTTATTTTAAAAAATGATACAAACCCGAGCATTAAACAAGTGGAGAGTTGCAAGATTAAAAGATTCAAAAGACTTGTTTACTTCACTAATTTTGTTAACAAATTATTATTATGAGAAAAGAATTTGCCTAGTTTAATTTTGGATTATACACTGAAAACAAAATAATACGGAAAAAGTACCATAATTTTTTTTAGGGAAAAAAAATGGTTACATCGGGTCAAAGCAAGAGAGTATATGGGACACAACCAAAATCCAGGGAGAAGATTTTGGATTTCATTGAGCCATTGGATCCAACGACCAGTACATATCAACGGCTAAGGACAAACCCAAATGGGGGACCGCAACATCGCCTATTCAAAGCATGCATCGCGCGCAAGCCTAGTTGCGAATGGTCGATTAGTCAATTTAAAGTAAAATAGAATAAGTTTGACAAAGAGTTTGATTGAATGACTAATTAAAACTTGTTATATATAACAATTAAATCCCATTTGTAATAAAAAATCACAACTTATCTATAATCATTCAAAAAATCTATAAATATTTTTAAAAAAAATTATAATATAACATTTTTCTTTCTGGTGGTACTTTCATATGGGATCTTAGCGGTACCATTGTCTAGCATGTATAAGCAAATCTGCCCCATGTGAAGAAGGGATTATATAGCAGGGTAGGACTGATATCATTAATTGAACATAGAAAAATAGACTTTTGTTACGAAAAAGTGATGGAAAACTTGACTACAAACACATGGCCGACATAAACATATATATACACTTTGAATGGTAGAAATTTGATGTTAGCAACCATTTGTATTTGGATATATGCAGGTATAGGACGAATCCCAAAAGAGAAACTCAGAAATCTAATAGTGTTTTACTCATATGGTCCCCATGCAATCGTTTCTATTCTATTTATTACATGAAAAGATTTCCTCTTTTTGAACAAACTAATCGGAAGGTTTTAAGAATCATGCCGTCGTGTTTTAAAGTACAACGGATGACTCTAAGTTTTTTTTTTGGTAGGAAATGACTCTTCGCGGTGTTAGAATAATAATAAATATAGTTTGAAACAGATAGTGTATATTGATATATCGATGTTTAAATATACAAATACAATAACATTATATTTATAAAAATATAAATACAATAAATATAGACAACAAAATGTAGATTAGGTGATAACATAATTCTCTTATTACCTATTAGTCATAAGTGAAGTCACTAATGGGTATGGAGAAAAGTGAGTTTTACACCCCCTGTGTCTTCTAAAACCAGTATGGCACTAAATAATCTAAACTAAGGTAAGTATATACAATTTATTGACATTAATACTCCTCATCAAATTCAAGGAGGTTATGGAAAAACCAACTTGAAGATGCAAATGAGATTTTTGAAATAGTTTTGAAATAACATATGTTCAAAATCCAAAGTATAAGGAGCCCCATTCCTAGAGAGAAATCACTGTGAAAAGGGCAATACACTAATGATAAAGATTTTACCCATGAAATATAATACCACTGAAAAGAAAAAACCCATTAAAAGTGATCGAAAGCACACTGACAATAGAGGATATGAAAAGAGTGATTAAATCCTAGAAAAAAATTGAAAAAGGACATCTTTAATTGGACATACATAGAACAAATTGAAAACACCAATTGAACCCATGATGGGATTGGAAAAACACTAACAAAAGAGACTGAAAGCATTGATACCATGTTAGAATACTGATAAACAGAGTTTAAAAGGGACGGTGTATATTAATAAAACGATGTTTAAGTATACAAATATAATAAGCCAATATTTATAGGTATACAAATAAAATGAATATGTACTATACAATAAATATAGACAATAAACAATATGATAACCAAATAATCTAAACTAAAATAAATATACAATCGATTGAGTTACACTAATTGATTGACATTAAATTAATCTAAACTAAGGGATAATAGAATTTTTTTCAAACTATAACTAGGATTATATATACTTGTGTTATTATTATTATTATTATTATTATTATTATTGTAGTGATTTACTAGCTAGGTCAAGATGTGAGATAAGGTCATGTGAGATATAACCATAGTTATTAAACCCAGTTCAGGGAAGAACCAGGCAAGGAAGGTGAATCAACATGTTACTGGTTCAACTAGTGAGTTATTAGGTCACTGAAACATATTTTTATTAATATATAATATCTATAAATTGTTAAATACAAGATATATAGTGAAAATATTGATAAAAACATATTTTATCAAAAAAATTTAAGTATAAATGTAACTTTTCAATGTTTACATAACTTTTTCACATGAAGAGTTAAAAATGAGTTAATGTATAGAGTAGAGTTTGGAGAGTGTATAAATAAAAAAAGAGGCATATAATTACTAAAAGTTTACATGGTTAGGTGGTTAAGGCATTTTATTATTATTTATGGGCTTATAGTTTTTGGTTCAAAAATTGACAAGTACAATGTGGTTTTTTCCTAAAAGAAAGAAATCCGCCGGGTTTATTCAAACTTGGCCGGATTCTCGAGTTTATTGGTTGAACTGTCGGGTTGTACGAAACCCGGCGGGTTCCTTCCTTGTCCGATCACCAAAGGAACCCATCGCAATTTCAAGGCCGATTCACCGAGTTTACCAGTTGAATCGCCGGGTTACTGAATTCAATAACTATGGATATAACAATCCGGCTGTGCACTCAAATTTTTTTCTTTTTTCTTTTATAAGAAAATAATTAAGGGAAACGTACCTTACCACTCATCTCAGGAATAGGACATGAAACGTCAAGGCACATTTTCAACGTTTGCATTGATTCTTAAATATAGCTTTATCAAGTGCGGCATTATTAATAATGAAATTTGAATTCAAATTACTTATATAGTGGTTATTGAGCAGCTAATGACATTTTTGTAGTTACTCAATAATTAATGAGAGAGAATTATTTGTAGGTAATAAGATAGCCCACTTTATTACAAATTGGATGGTCATATTTTATCCAAATGGAAGTCTGTCATTAATTTTTGAGCAATTATTAAGATGTCAAGTAGTTGTTCAATGACCACAATAAATTTTACCCTCAAATAAAGTGTTTGATTTTTATCAATTAAACCGGATTGTTGGCCACTTCAATGGCGTAAAATGCCCAAACAAATTGAGGTGATGTGAATTGGTTCAGAGGTGGCTTCCCCATCATATGATGTGTGGTTTAATTTAACACAACATTTAGTTCCTACAATTTCAACAAATAAAATTCAAATAAGGGAAAATAACTTTAATATTGTCTCACATTTTATATTTGTACGTTTTTAGTTTTTCATATTCAAAATGATGCATTTTAGTCTCTCACAAATTCAAAATACACCATTTTGGTCCCTCGAGACTATTATGGGCATATTTTGATTTAAAATATTCACATGCGTACAAAATATTATATTTTTTATGGGCAAAATTAGTAGTTTGAGGGTAAACACACATAAATAAGTATTAAACGAAACTACTTAAAACCTCCTCCACCACAATCTCAAAATTCACACCTACCATTACCATCCCTATTTCCCCCCCTTACCGCTTTTCCTGCGCCACCCCTACTTCAACAACCCCAATCTTCTTTCTTTTTGGAATAATTTAGTGTTTAAGGTTATGTATTGTCAATTTTATATTTAAATATGTTACATTCGATGCGTATGTGAGTATTTCAGATCAAAATATGCCCAAGGGACTAAAATGGTGTATTTTGAGTTTGTGAGGGACTAAAATAGTTCATTTTGAGTTTGTGAGAGATTAAAATACATCATTTTAAATGTGAAAAATTTAAAAAGTATAAATGTGAAATATGAGAGATTATTAAGATCATTTTTCCCTCAAATAATCTCAATTAAATTTGCACAAAAACTCAACTTTTATATATAGACTACAGCGCAATTGTGTGCTTCTAGAGCTTTACCCGTACTTTAAATTGCTAAAATAGCTATATATATTGGTATGAATTCTATTGATAAAATGATTTATTTCTTCCTCTTTATAATGTGTGAATGAAAAGGAATCTATAGGATATGGAACTATAGGAAGTATTAAGAAAGCATAAAAAGGTCAAGAGATTAGTTTCCCATTAATGAATAGAATGTGAATTTAATTAGAGAGAAGTATGAATTTAGTCCCAACTTGTTCGTGTGTGTCTATATATATATATATATATATATATAGTAAGTCAAGTGTTTCTGAATTGAGTTTGGATAATTATTTTGGTTTGTCAAATTCTCACCACAATAACTTGGACCTGTCCTCGAATCAAGTTTTAGATGAATAATCAGACAATTTAGATTTAATAATAGTGATGACAAGATAAAAAAAAAGGGGAAAAGCGCCGAGAAAAATTAATCTCTCAAAATTAGAACTCGTAAATAGTTGAAACCTGTCAGTATTTTTTATTTTTTTAAACTTATTGTACATTAAAACATACATTTAATGTACATTTCTTTATGAGTTTATTTCTGGATTGGCTACATATACGAGTGTAAACAATATACGTGAAAGTATAAGCGTACAGCTGTAAATTGTACAATTCAAGACAGCTAAATTTAGATTTGAAAATGATTTGCAAAGTTATAAATTCACAATCACTTATCAAAATTAATTTATGTGACAAAATTATATTCAATCAATAACCTCTAATTTTAGATTTTAAATACTTGGTTGGATTACGTTCTTATTTAACAAATATAATTATACATTTATTATTGTGTCACTTTATCACTTTATATACATATATTGATTTGGATTTATTTGAGATTAAAAAGGTCATGGCCTTATTGAGTTTGTTAATTCACAAACCATATAGTTTTTCTTTCCTTTGTGACCTACCGATTATGAAATCAAGTCACTAAGGAATAAATGAAGGGTTAGTTTAAAAATAAAAAAAAAGCCATAGAGTTTGTTAAAATATCTTATGAGATAAGTCAACTTGATAAAATTTTTTTTTTTTTTTTAACTTGATAAAAAATTGTTTTCCTTATCTTATTCATATTGCTAAAAAGGAAACAATTATTATATTCATCATTTGGCATTTCTACGCATTATACTTCACTTTTTCTCTTTCCGTTTCAAGGTTTGCTTCCACACATTGAAAAAAAAAAAAGTTGTAAGAAGAGATAATCTGCTATGCAGTGTATCACCAGCCTATGGAGAAAATAGTAAACTTAATTTCCTTGTTAACACTTGGCTATTTTGTAGTAATTTAATTGGAATGATCTGCTCCTTGTCGCCATGTCATTTTCACCAAGATATGTGAAAGCGATGCCTAATTTCTTTAACCAAATATCACCATATTTCATTACCCTTAAATAAAAGGGGGAAAAAAAAAAAAAGGGATTCATCAGTTTATGAATCGATTTCGATTTAAGATCTAATTATCGAAGATTAGTTTTTAAAGAATCAAGTTTTGCATAACTTAGAAAAGGGTAAATTACTATAACCTATTGTGGTTTGGTTAATATTCAGATTTTTCTTATATAATTTGCAACCTGCAATCCTCTATCTTGTGATTTGGGTTTTTCTAGATATGTGCAAAAGTAATTAAAAAAAAATACCCTCAAGTCTTACATAGCTAAATTTGATTAGAGATTTTAATGACTAAAATAATCCTCTAAATAAAAAAATTTCAACCTTTAATACTTACTTAATGGAATATTTAATCAAACTTTTGCCGGAAGGGATATATAGCTAAGTTTGATTAGAGACTTTAATGACCAAAATAACTCTTTAAATAAAAAATTTCAACCTATATCGGTTACTTAATAGAATATTTAATAGTTTCACTTTAACCAAGTTATAAAGGGCGAATTGTAGGTTTCTAAAATATGGGAAAGTAACTTGAATATTCGCCAAATTACAAGGGAATTCTTTATAATTACCCCTTAGAAAATCAAGCTAAATATGAATTTTGATTTTTACGAAAAATCAATATGAGGTAGTTTGTACTAAAAGTTTTAATTATTTCACAATTTACAAAAATAGTGAGTTTACCTAAATTTTTCTATTTGTCAAAAGTAATTTCTAATAGGTAATCTAAGTGTTAAATGTGCTACCAAAAAGATTGAGTAGTAGTAGTATCACACTATGATTTTGGAAGTCAAAGACAACTGTAATTATAATTCTCACGGATTAGCTTTAGGTATAAAGGAAAGTGTCTAAAAAATATAGGAGAATTTAGGGGATAAAAAAATTGAATAAGCATATATGTGAGATTATACTATGTAAGATTTCTATTGTCTAAAAAAAAGTATGTACGATTTCTATTGTCTAAAAAAATTACCATTTGGCATAATTTATCAATAATCAACTTGTCTTTCTACTATATTATAGGAAAATTCTATACTATTATATAAGATGAATAAAAGTTTAAAGTTTTAACAACTTAACTAACTCTCACCATCGCTTTTTTCCGTAGTAGAATCAAAACTTAAGCCCATAAAACTTACCTTAACAGTTGCACTCTGAAAATTTTTAAAGAATATCATTTTTCCTAAAATATTTCATATCGTCAATAAATTCCAAACTAATCAATAAAGTTAATTTGCATGTCACTTCATTCATTTTTAATTGATTTTGAAATATTTTTTAATAAAATAACAAAAAATACTGAAGTAAAAGTCTTTAAAAGATTTACGACCACAAGGTCAAGTAGGCAATTGATCATATATATATTCTTCAGCGCAAACCCCACATAATTGTCTCTGAAATTACCAAATCCCACCTCCACACTGCATTTTTTTTTCATTTTCTTTGGCAGTTTAAAACTTCTCTTTAGTATTGGTATTAGTTAATGAAGATAGTTACTGCAGTTACAACTGTTTCGAGAAAACTACATCCATAAATAGACAACTAGTAAATTGTTAAAAGGTAAAAAGAAATGTCCAAAGGTCTGTTAAAATTAAAAATTGTATTTTGGTCCCTATACACTCGATGTACGTACAACTTGTCTAAAATTATAATATCGTTCAAAATCATAATTTATTGTTCATCGGGCCTATATTAAATTATTGTATACATTGACAGTTGTAAAATCAATTACTTTGGTTCATAAATATCTGAAGTGATGTATAGGACAACAATCTTATTTACGTATAAGAATCAATCCTAGTATTTAGAAAGCAAATAAAGGAAACAACAACATGAAGGCTTAAACCAAAAACCAAACATAGGAAAGTGTATTAAAACATTTTGAAAATTAGTATTATACCACCATTTTCTAAATTTCTATAATTACTGTGCCCTTCAAAACTCAACTAATTACTCGTTACCATTTGTTCAATTCTCTACTAATTACCTCACTCTACAAAACTATACTAACGGCAAAGAGTGTAACTCAAACTTCAAGACTCTACTAATTACACCACCGGTAAAAATAGTTATTCCAGCCTTTTTTCCTTTTATAATCATAATTTTATGAATTATCCAAAATTAAGTTCGTTTTATCCAAAAAAAAAAAAAAAAAAAAAAAAACAGAAATTGATAAGGTGAAATAAAGTTGGGAAAAAAAAAACAAAATCTATGAAACATGCTCTTTATATATTTATGTCAAGTGGTACAAAGTACTTGGTAGCTGAATTCTCTTCCATTGGTATAACGATAATCTCCACCGGTCTTAATTATCAAAATCCATTCTCTGAATGCCAGGAAAAAAAAACATGAATAAAAGAAATAATCTGTGCTATATTAATTAGACATACATACATTTAGTTAATAATCATTACCATTACAGTGAAGTCATTCATAAATCAGTTATAAAATTAGTGGAAGATACCTTAATAACTTGCAGGTTAGTTGCAAACCCGTATCACACTACTAATTACTGTATTTTACATGCCATGTTGGGAGATATCATAGGTGTCCCCCACGGAAAAAGAAAAAAAAAAAAAAAAACTAACCACGTTTATTGCTAAAGCAATTTTCCATGGGGAGTTGGACATCCATGCAGGCAATTAGTTATTGTTGTTGTTATTGTTTATCTTTTTTATTATTTTTTTTACTTCGCAGTTTGACTTTTACCTATATATTTTATGAATTTGTTATTCTCTAGACACATCAAATGACAGTTTTTTTTTTTAACCTTAAGATTTCATAGGAGTATAAAAGAAAATTATAAAGTGACAAATACTAAAATAACATTAAATTTTTATATATAATTAGTTATTTACTCACACTCGATGTGTGTACATTTTATCCAAAATTAATAACTTTTAAAACTACTATAAATAAACACACTCAATGATAGAGATAAAGAAATGAAATAAATAAATGAGACGAAATTATAACGCGAGAACTTGTCTTGTAGCGGTTGGGTTCCCTAGAGTATTAATAATAAAGAAATAAATAAATTAGACGAAATTATAACAGAGATAACTTGTCTTATAGCGGTTGGATTCCTTAAAGTATTAGTATTGCTGTGAAAGAATGAAAAATGCATAGATAATTATTTTGTATGAAATTCATGTAAAAATGAAAATATTATATTTGTGTTGTATATTAATTTTAGAGTAATACATATTAGGAGGGTAATTATATAATATGTGGGAAACTAACCTTAATAACTTATAAGTTAGTGGTTTAGTGATAGTTACTTTTAAAATATTTTTTTTAGTAATTAAAAATCTTCTTAAATTTAAGGAGTTCAAAGTGACCCCTAGTAAAAAATACGTGTTTGCTATTTATTTATTTATAATTAGAAAACTCTTTAAAAGTAGGAAATAGTTTGAAGGGAGACACCACTATACTAATTGAGACAACTAACTCACATCAGGTGAGTTGGTCACCAAACACTTTGTTTGAGTGTGAAGTTGAGAGTTTGAATTCTCTTACATTTTTAGGGTAGAGGTTAGATTCTCTATCACTTGGTTCAGATGGACCTCCCATTTCCCTTAGAATTAGATAAATAGAAATAGGTTGGATTGTTGTTGTTTAAAAAAAAAAAAAAAAAACTATGCCAATTATAGCTGTTTCTTTATATATAAAAAGATGAAAAATATTTAGATAGACCTGATTTTTTACCTTACTTGTAAATTTTGAAATACAGAATTAAATTTTAAAAAATTTTAATCCACACAACAAGGTATACATGTGGAATCAAAAATCGAATCTATCTAAGTATTTACTTAAAAATATAATATAGATATAAATAGTATATTAGTATGCAAGGAAGAAATGGTCAAAGAACGAGAATGGAAGCAAAATAGCCAACTGGGCTATGCTGGAATTTTCATCTTCTGATAGATAAACAGAGTTTCAGAGTGAGAAAGGGAAAGATAGAGAAAGAAGAAGAGGACAATATTTTATAGGATTTGGGGGGGACGAGCGTATCTACAAAATCCTTAAATTCGATTCAGTTGCTTTAAAAAGTAAAGGAAGGAAGATTACTCTATTATTCTAACTATATTGTATTATTATTAGGGATAATAACACTTTGTCCTATGAAGTATAAAAATAATTATACTTTATCCTTTAAACTAAAAAAATTAAATTTTGCTCCATTTACATTAGTCATCCGTTAACATCTCTAACGTCATTAACAAAAGAAATTGATTAAAATGCTCTTATCATTATTTTTTGATTTCTTAAGTTTTCAACTTTTAATAGTAGTGTGATAATTATAAAAAATATAAGTAAAATTAAGTATAAAGATACGTCAATATAATTCACATTCATATATTTTTGGGTCAAATTTTCCTAATTTATGATTTTTTTTTGGGGCAATTTCTAGAGTTTATTGGGTATTATTTTGAATTATAGTATTTTTTTTTTTTTTATAATAGTGGTAGCATCCTTCTCAAATAGGTTCTCAATGACATTTTCTATTTGAAGTTTTTTTATGGGTTTTTGTGTGATGATAGATTTTTTATAAAAGTTTTATAATTTTTCATTGTACCTTGATATTTTATATTTTGTGTTAAACTATGTGCAAATTAAAAGTTAAATATAATTTCAGTCAAGTTTTTTTTTCATAATTTTTACCCTCGAAGACAAATATATCTATTTACTTATATTTATTTTTCCTAATTTTTAATTATTATCAAACTATTATAAAAATAAATAATGTTTGAAAAATAAAAAAATAGTGACAAAAGCATTTTAGTCATTTAAATATTTTTTCTTGATGGTGTTAAAAATGCTCAAGGATAAATAGTATAAATAAGGGGTAAAGTGTAATTTTTTTAATTTACAGGGATAAAGTGTGATTACACCCATCTTTAGGGGGCAAAGTGTTATTAACCCCTATTACTATTAATCGGAAAATGCTAAGCAAACTGAATTGGCGAAAAGAAGCGATACAATTATTCTATATTCGAATTCTTGTGCAAATGAAAGGAAATGCAGTTTAAACAATAAATCTATAACTTATTACTTATAGGTTCAAACAATTAAAAGGTAGAGGGAGAAGTGATTTTTAAAATAAAAAAAAAAAGAAATTCTTTTACAAATTTAGTTATTTCTTATGCAGAATTGATTCTTCGTCGAATGTAATTATATCTCATGCAAAATTTAATTATATCTCGTTTAAAATTTAGTTATGGAATTCGTTAAGGGTGGGATAAATTTTGTTTGTATTTTAGCATTAAATAAACCCCTCAAACATACACTCGAAAAGAAAAATACCACAGATACAAAAATACAAAATTGGTTTGGGATTGCTAAAAACCCCTCCATAACTGAGCACATATGCCAGAGAATACCCAAATGTTATAGTTTTCAGTTATGAATATTTAACCTTAAGCATACATGCCAAAATTTTATGAATTGAGTAATTCATTTTACATTATTGACTGGATAAAATCGTTACTACTCGAGTTATGTTCGAAGCCAAATCCAGAAAAAAAAAAAAAAAACACTTTTGATAGTCTTTAGAAAATATCAAAAAACATAATTTTAATAATATTTTTATAATATCTCACATATATCATATTTACCAAAATTGTTACACTAATTTAAAATAATATTCTAAATAATATCATAAATAATAATTGTCATAATCACATTGTTAAACAATTCACTATGTCCAATAAAAAAGTTATAGATTTTTTTTTCAACAGTACTACAAGTTCTGCTTTTTATTAGTGATGTTCATTATTCTTTCTCTTGGTGTCTTGTGTTTGACTTTGTGTTGATAAGATGCAACAAATATATTGGTTCTGATTGGAGGATATTTTTTAATTATTTTTTAAATAATATTTTGTAATTATTATTTAAATGTATTTTTAATCACAGTTTTATTTTACATATATAACATCTTAAAAAATAAAAATATTATTTAAAACAATATTCTAAGAAAATATTTAGTTCATATTTAGATTAATTAGAATCGAAATAAAAATTATAAATCCACTATTGATATTAGTTTATGTCATTATTCTTTACTTATTTAGTTTGAATAAAAAAAATGTGTTTCATGATACTCATAAATTAATTAATTCGAAACTCAAGTTATAAGTAAGAATAAAAATGAATATTTTAAATATTTTCATTCTCATAAAACGATTTTCATAATAATTAACTAATTAATATCTATGTATATATTTTATTTCGATTCTTTCGTCTCATACTTATAAATAAAAAATCTACTAACAGAAAATAATTATCTAAATAGAGTCATCATGCTTAGCTAGTCAACATGATTCTACAGTATTATTAAGAAAATCATTATCTTATTTTAAAAAATTTATTTAATATAAAATTTTAAATTATATAATATTATATTATATAAAATTTTAAAATATAAAAAAATAATTCTTTTAACAAAAATTCTCATAAAAATTTATATTATACAAAAATTTTAAAATAGAAGAAACGGTTCTGTGAAGTATTGTAGGAATTCCCGTACTTAATATTTTAGCGTAAATGAACAGAGAAAACACTGTGAACGTGCTCTTCTTTGTCTGAACTGACTGACTGACTCACTCAATATTCAACTAAACTTCTCCATGCTTGCAGAGATATAGAGAAAGAGAGAGAAGGGAAAGAAAAGAGAAGAGGGTCTTTAACATTTTCATGATTATAATAAAGTTTTCCTTACAGCTTTCTATTACATTCAAATCCTCAAGCCTCATCATTGCTATAGCAGAGTCTTGAGGGTAAAGAGAGAGAGGGATTTTTATTATTATTATTATTATTATTATTATTATTTTTTTTTTTTGGAATTTGGGCTTTTTGTCCATCTTTTGAGGCGCCAGCAGCAGCAGCAAGCCATGCTTGTACCATGAAGGGGGAATTTCATGGATAAGCTTTGAAAGAAGGGAAAAAAAGAACTCTTTTAATTTTTTTTTTTTAAAAATTCTTGGTTGTTTTCAAGAAGGGGAAATGATTCGTGGGTTTTGGCCCTTTTTGGGGTATCTGATAATTAATCACACAAAACAATGCTGTAATGATAATTTACTTTGAGTACAGAAAGAACCCATATCATTTTTTGTTTTTTTTTTTTGTATTGCCCAAAAAGTTGGTCTCAAAAGACTGCAAGAAAACTTTGAAGAAGAAAGTCATGATGCTGCCTCATTTACATATGTTAAAATATAATATATCTGTTCTTGGTTGTTTGCCTTTTTATGCTAAGGGATGCTGAAGTGTGAAAGAGTTGAAGGGGGAAGAAGGAACAAAAGAGAGCAGAGAGGTAGTGAAGATAGGGTGTTTTTGTGATGGGCCTGAAGATGCAGAGCCACCATATGGTGGCTGTGATGTTGAATGAAGAATTGGGAACAAAGAGGAAGTATAAATATATCCCAAGATCTTGGCTTCCCAAGATTTTGGCATTTTGGATTGTACTAATGTTGTTTGGGAGTAGAACTTTATATACAAGTTTGGATGCTGATATTAAAGAAAGAAGGAAAGAGGTTCTTGTGAGCATGTGTGATCAAAGAGCTAGAATGTTACAAGATCAATTTAGTGTCAGTGTTAATCATGTTCATGCCCTTGCAATCCTTGTTTCTACTTTTCATTATTACAAGAACCCTTCAGCAATTGATCAGGTTTGTGCCTATTTTGCTCCTTTTTAATATTTGTTTAATCTTGTCTTTTGTTAACCATGTTTTCCTTGTTATTATGAGTTTCTGTGTTTAAATGCTTCTGTCTTTATTATTGATAAATGGGAACTTTAGGACGACTATATATGTTTTGGGGATTTGATTAATTTATGGTGTTTCAAAAATTAATAGCTGACTGTCCATAAGGTGATATTTGTATGTGGAGGAGAGCAGATATTGCAGGATTGCTTTGCTGAGTAACTATGTTTGAAGCTTCATTTTTTATGGTGTTTAACAACCTCTTTTGATGGGTCATTAAGATGTTTATGTTTTCGGTCTTTAATTCATATTGCTTCAAGAATTGAGCTTGACCATCCAATTTTGTGTTGTTTGGATGTGGGATATACAAAACACTGCAGAATACCTTTGCCGAATACACTGCCAGAACAGCTTTTGAGAGGCCCTTGATGAGTGGGGTAGCTTATGCACAGAAGGTTGTAAATTCAGAGAGGGAAGAATTTGAGAGGCAGCTTGGTTGGACTATAAAGACAATGAAAGGAGACTCTTCACCTATTAGAGACGAGTATGCTCCTGTTATATTCTCTCAAGAAACTGTGTCATACCTTCGATCACTAGATATGATCGTGTCCGGGGAGGTAATGGATAATGGATTGATTATCTTCAACCTCAACTTCTTTATGATTCTTTCTCAATTAATGATTGCATAATCCTGATGCAGGAAGATCGAGAAAACATTGTAAGGGCTAGGGCTACTGGGAAGGCTGTTCTTACAAGTCCCTTCAGGCTGTTGGGTTCGCATCACCTTGGAGTTGTTTTGACGTTTCCTGTTTACAAATCCCTGCTGTCTCCAAACCCCACAGTGGAAGAACGTGTCCAAGCAACTGCAGGGTAGGGCCTTGGCATTTGTCTTCATAATTTCTCTTCTTTGTCAAGCTTCCGTTTGGAGCATTTGTGGCCTTTTAGCTATAACCCCTAGAAAATGAGATGGGTTGAATAAAATATTGAAGTTATTGCTACCTGCATATAGTTTCAAACATGAAATTTTCCTATCCATTTTCAGACGTAGATGTTAGCCAAAAGAAAGGGTAAGGAACCAAGCCAAGTAAATATTTTGGTACAATGCAGACTAGATTCTTAGTTTTGCTGAGAAAAGGAAAAAAGGATAAGTTTGCCTTATATGAGATGCTTGCTTGCATATATTATCTTTTACTTGAAGTTAGTCAGATCCTTTTATCTTTTGGCTATTTTCCTTTTTTACTTACATATGTGATTAAGTTTCCGCTTTTAGATGACACTTGCATGTGATTGTGTTGTCTGCAACTGCCACATGTAGACAATCACATCCTTTTAATGAAATTGCAAGTGAGGAGAAAGTTTATATTGCAATTGATATAGTCCTGTGTAGGACTTCCCTTTTATCATGTTAGTTTTATTTTTTAAAGTTTAACTCAATTTGATTCAAGTCTAAGTTATAAATGCTACTGACTAAAATATCAGCCAGATGATGATACTGTCATCTCAGATCTGAAGTTGGTAAGACTTTCTCTTTGGTTAGCCAAAGATGATCTAGTGTTTCTCTTTCATTTTCTTAACAAACTCATTGCAATTTTGGCTGCCAGATGGCCTGTGCACTGTCATTTATAACCTTTTTTATTTAAATAACAGGAACCCAGTTTTAGATTTAATCCAATTTGATGGATGTAAATTTCCAAGAGGGAAACCTCACTGCTAACTTTCCTGTTGTAAGACATTAATCATAATCATAATGGTTGGTTATTATTTCATACCCTGTATGTGAGTGTTTGTGTGGTGGGAGAGAAGAACACATTCTGTTTCCTAAAATATGATTATCTCCCATAAGCAAAAGATCCATAGTAGGGGCTATAACGCAATGACATCATCTTTGTTTTTGATGATTTGAGCTACTGAGATAACTCACTGTTAAGTGCAATTCTATCAAAATTAAATATGCAATGAGGGCTGGGTAATTCGATTAGGCCGCCGGTTAAGGGTATATCTGCAGATTGGATAATGAATAATTCTTATTGAGGAACTTAGATTGTTGTGAAGTTCTACCCACACTGCATTTCTGAGGGATGATTGTGCTCATGAATAAGGCATTAAAAATTTATCTTCCGCTTCTGCTTTTCCTGTTCCTGGATGAAGTCTGATCTTCCCCTTTGTCCCATTGCCCTTTGCATATTCACATTTTGTTGACATTTATTTTGATTGACTGATTAATTAAATGCTAGAGTTTGGTTGCTTTATGTTTGGATCATATCTGTAAATGAAGATGTTTTCATGATTACCTTTTATGTCCTAATTGATACTCATTTGAATAGGTACCTTGGTGGAGCCTTTGATGTTGAATCCCTTGTCGAAAATTTACTAGGTCAACTTGCTGGGAATCAAGAAATTGTAGTTAATGTTTATGATGTTACCAACTCTTCGGATCCTTTAGTCATGTATGAAAACCAGTTTGGAGATGGTGACATGTCCCTTCAGCATGTGAGTAGACTTGACTTCGGGGACCCATTCCGTAAGCATGAGATGATGTGTAGGTAAGATCACATAACCTTTTATGGATACACCAGCAAAGTGTAAGGTTTCTATGGTTCTTATTTGGGTTTTGTAACACAGATATCTGCAGAAAGCTCCTACATCATGGTCTGCACTCACGACCGCATCCTTGGTCTTTGTGGTTGGAATTTTAGTTGGATATGTGATGTATAGTGGAGCAATTCACATTGTTAAAGTTGAGGATGACTTCCACGAAATGCAGGAACTGAAGGTTCGCGCTGAAGCTGCTGATGTTGCCAAATCCCAGGTTTTGCATCTGAACTTGTTATAAATGAAATATGTCATTCTTTTTCCTATACCTTCTACTTTTTGATGGTCTCCTTTGCTTTGTGCTAATGTCAGTTTTTAGCTACAGTTTCTCATGAGATTAGGACTCCAATGAATGGTATTCTTGGTATGTTAGAGATTGTGTCTCATTCATTTTAGTTAAATCTTGAGATCCTAGATGCTTAAAATTTCTTCTTTTTGTACTTATTTTGCATCTATAAATGTTAATGCAGGAATGCTTGCTCTACTTCTGGATACAGATTTGAGTTCAACTCAAAGGGACTATGGTCAAGATACTGCTCAAGCTTGTGGAAGGGCACTGATAACAATAATAAATGAAGTGCTTGACCGAGCAAAAATTGAGGCTGGCAAGTTGGAATTAGAGACTGTTCCTTTTAACCTTCGCGCAATACTAGATGATGTTATTTCTTTATTTTCTGAGAAGTCTAGGAGCCAAGGGATCGAGGTATTGCTAATAGTGTGGTTACAAGATTGATCTGTTATGATTGTCTCCATTCATTTTCATTTTACCTGGTCTTATAGGTCATAATGAAGAGTTGTTCATGCACTAAGATGGTTTTTGTTTTTTGTGTTTCTTTTATTCCCTCTACCTGTGTTCTGCGGGTCCAAACCAATGACTTTCGGATAATACGTAATCACTGTTATTGCAATATGTGAATCCATTGGGAGTTCAGTTGGCAGTCTTCGTTTCTGATAAGGTTCCTGAAATTATCATGGGTGACCCAGGAAGATTCAGACAGGTCATCACAAACCTTGTGGGGAATTCTGTGAAAGTGTAAAAGTGAAGCATGCAAGCCTTGCTGCTCTTGACATTTTATTGAAACCTACTAATTGGAGCTGGTTTCATTCTCACTTATTGAGGTTATAAGTGTTGATTACGAGCACAAAGATAATTTGTTGGTTTAAGCCGTTTGAATGGAAACACATTGCCCCCCCACCCCTTTTTTCCTACCTACCAGAAATTTTTCTAAAGATAAACTTAAATTTTTTGAGTACTTGTTTTAATCTAATCTTGACTAGAATAATCCTGTCTAATGATAGTTTATTGTAATTCTATTAACTTTGCTAACTAAATATATTTATTGACAGTTTACCGAGCAAGGACACGTGTTTGTGAAAGTCCATCTAGCCGAACAAGCAAAAGGAGTCATGGATTCGAAAACGATATACTTCTTAAATGGAGGATCTGAAGGTGCACCTGGTGGTCATCAGTTTGACACTTTAAGCGGCTATGAAGCTGCAGATGACCAAAACTGCTGGCATGCATTTAAACATTTGATTGCAACAGATGAAGACATTGGATATGACACTTCCAGTAAAGTGAAGGCTGATGATAATGTCAGTCTGTCGGTTTGTGTTGAGGACACTGGAATTGGGATCGCGTTACATGCACAGGATCGGATTTTCACACCATTTATGCAGGCTGACAGCACAACTTCCAGAAATTATGGAGGCACTGGTATTGGTTTGAGCATTAGTAAGTGCTTGGTTGAGCTGATGGGCGGTCATATAAGCTTCATTAGCCGTCCAAAAATTGGAAGTACGTTTTCGTTTACTGCTGACTTTCGAAGATGTGAAATATATCCAGTGAGTGACTTGAATAAGCCCATCTCTGATCATCTGCCTTTAGCATTTAAAGGATTCAAGGCAATTCTGGTTGATGCTAAACCAGTTAGAGCTGCTGTAACAAGATACCATCTTAAGAGACTTGGTATCCAGGTTGAAACTGTGGGTGGCATCAGGATAGTGGCTGACATTTACCGGAAGAATGGTTCCCTCGTTTCTGCATCGTAAGCAATCTTTCTTGCCTCTGAAAAACTAGAGCTCTTGCTTTGGCCCTTCGGCTTTCTACACCTCTCAATCCAGCTTAAGTTTGTGCTCAAATGGTTCATGTTGATTAAATGAACTGTCTCGGTTAAGATTTTCAAATCTTTAACTTGACCTAGCTATACACAAGCTCAATTCGAGTTGAGCTTGATGCTATCTGACATGGAAGTATAGTTCATTAACATAGTTTCACAAAATATCACAAATTCATTAGTCAACCATACATCTCAATGGGATAACATGTATGTAGCTTGTCTAAATAAGTATGCATTTAGGTACATTATGTGAACATGTTAATCTGGCTAACTTGAGTTGAGGTCAGCTACCTTATTTGCAAGTTTGATGTAAGCTTTTAGAATGAAAATTTCGTTGAAGTTGACCATCATTCTGTTCAATAAATGTTTTATTCTTGTGTGATCCACATTCTATTAGTCTTCATTACTTCTGGATATAATTTATTCACCAAATTTATTTCTTGTGCATTGCACCTTTGTACCACAGAGTGTTGACTTCTTGTAGTTTCTTAGGCTATCGTAATAGATAATATTATTTAACGATTATCAACTTTGTGCTACTCGCTACAGAAACATTGGTGCAAATCTGCGACTATACTCTCTCTGCTCATGTTGTTTAGAGGAGATGCTAAAACACTCAATAACATTGGAAGAACCAAGATGCTTTTGCTGTTTAGAACTGCTGTGAGGAAAGAGACCCACAGACTATGATTTCATGAACAAACAATCTTTTGGCTGATTTATTAATTGGTATTTATTAATTGGTAGAACATGTGTAGATGATACAGTTTTTTATTTTCTTTTGTTTTTTGAGTGGCACTTTGTGATTTTATTGAGAATTTCAAGGCTACTGAAACTTTGGTTACAATTACTGTCAAAAGGTTTTGGTCATTAAGGATATGGTAGCAACACCATCCAGACATGGTCATGAATGCATCTGTTCACGGTTTTATCCTTAACCAACTATAGTTAGGAAAATATTGGAATAGAGAAAAAAATGTACTGGATGGGAAGTCCCTGAAAGAATATACCAACCTAGGGCAGTATTATTGTTTATGCTACTGGAGATAGCGTCACTAAACTACTAATCAAGGAGAAGTACTTGCAAATTCACTTGTCTACAATTCAGTATGCAGGCATTCATTGCTTTGTGAACACTGATTTTCTTTTTAGCCACATCCCAAAAAGTTTCTTGGGTTTTTTTGGGTTTAATTTCTGTTGGCAATGGTATTCATGAACTGAACTGCAGCCTAACAAACTTACATAAACAATGCATAATGTCCAACTGGAATAGAGGTGTGATTTTTACAAGTATTATTGTGCATCTCCATTGTGTCATTGTGTGTGTGATGTCACTCTTATAGATTGACACATGTTTTGTGTGAGTAGGAATGAGAGGAAGCCAGATATGATTCTAATTGAGAAAGATTCATGGATGTCTGATGAGGATGGTTGTTCTAAATGTTTACAAGTGTGGAACTGGAAACAGAATGGCCACTCTTACAAAGTGCCTAAATTAATCCTTCTAGCAACGAATATCAGCAGCGTTCAACTTGAGAAGGCTAAAGCAGCAGGCTTTGCTGATACTGTAATCATGAAACCTTTGAGAGCAAGTATGGTGGTGGCGTGCCTTCAACAAGTTTTGGGATTGGGGAAGAAGACACAAGGAAAAGACATGTGCAAGGGGTCTATTTCCCTTCGTGGATTGCTTTGTGGCAAGAAAATTTTGGTTGTTGATGATAACATTGTGAACCGCAGAGTTGCAGCTGGTGCCCTGAAAAAGTTTGGTGCTTATATTGAATGCGTTGAGAGTGGTAAAGCTGCTCTTAAGAAGCTTGAGTTGCCACATGATTTTGATGCTTGCTTCATGGATATTCAGATGCCAGAAATGGATGGGTATGTCATGAAGCTTTTAATTTAATAGTTCATGTAGAATTTGTCTCTCAACCTTAAAAAACATGTTGTTACTTTCTGCTTAAGATTTTGCAATCAGCAAATTCTATATATTACATATATGTTTGTGCAGCATGAATTCAACTTCCGTCTTTGTTACATTACACAATTTTTCTTGCTTTGTTAATCCAGAACCAGTCAGACTTGGTGCGGTATGGTGCAGAATGAATTTAACTTCCATCTTTGTTATATTTAAGACATCTTATGGTTTTCCACAAAAATTACTTACAGCTGGGTGTAAAAGGTCAACTTTTGCTATTAATATTCTACAATTATGTTGCTTTACCGTCATTGTTGGCACCAAAATTCAAACAGATCTTATTACATAGAGAACAGTTTGTTTGAGTGGGAGGTTACATGATTTTTTGTTAGTAGTCTTAGATTTGTGCTACAAAAGATCATTTGGTTCGCTTTGTAACCAATTGTTGATGGCTCATGGCATAATTTTCAGTTACAGTTCATATAGGCCAGTTTACTTGGCATCATCTTCTTTCATATGACTGTAGTTATCATTGTAAAAGTGAAAAGCTAGAGCTAGAAATTTGGGAATGACATGAATAGCTCACATGATTATTCTGTTAACTGGAGTATTATAGTTCTCATTTTGCATTGATGATAATTCGTCCAATTTTTTGATGGATAACTTTTTTTGGATACACGAATCCACAACAAAAGTGAAAATGATTAAGAGTCTATATATATATATATTTTCTTTCTATGATTGCAGTTTCGAAGCAACTCGTCTTATTCGAGAGATGGAGACCAACGCTAACGAGCAGTCGAATGGAGGACACACAAATAAAGATGCAACCACAAATGAACATGGATGGCATCTGCCAATATTAGCCATGACTGCTGATGTAATCCATGCCACGCTAGACAAATGCTTGAAATGTGGTATGGATGGCTATGTCCCAAAGCCATTCGAGGAAGAAAATCTTTATCAGGCCGTCTCGAAATTCTTTGAATCCAATCCTCTTCAAGACTCCGTAGTATGATTTTTTTCCTGATGCAATAAAAGGCAAATGATGTGCAACTGAAGTTCTCCCAGCAATTTTCCACACTCTGCTGGCTTTCTTCTAGCTGACCAATGAGGTGGAGATATCTTTAGATGTTGAAGTTTGTTTGACCAGCTCTCCTCAGCAGGTTTGGATGCTAACCGACTTCTGACTTGATTTAGGTTTCTCTCGTATAATATAACTACAGTGCTAGCTAGAGTTCTCTCAATCCCCACTTGTAAGTATATTAGAAGGCGAGGGGTCCAAAAGTTGATAATCTGATTTGTTGTATGGTTCTATATTGGTACTATCCACGATTGAAATACTTCATTTCCTTATTTATGCAAGTATCATTGGGTGTTATATTGTTTTACAACGTCAGGTACTGTTTTTTTTCCCTTCTAATCTGACAGCATGGACTCGAAACCATGCACAGTATAGGAGTGAGTATTTGTGATTATTGGATGATTGAAAAGCAATAAGATGGCTTGCTTTTTAGTTATCTCAACGACTGTTATACATATTTCACATTACAACGTACTATAGACTGATCATGACTTGCTCTCGTTGTAGTTGCATCAATAGTTGTATTTTGGTTAATCTCCTCACTTTAAGTAGTTGTGCAGGTTTTGTACGTTATCCGCTACAGTTGAAATTGATGATTGTACACTACTATACAGGAATTTGACAATGCAGTTATGGTGAATGTTGTGCCTTTAGGCTTGATTTGTGAGTTTAGGAAGGAAAAGAAAATAATGGAAAACTTTAATAAGGGAAAAGAAATTTTCTCTGATTTGTTTGAGAGTTTTGAAAGGAAACATTCATTAATGTTAGTGATTTACTAAAGTGTTTCTCTTTTTTATTATATTTTTTGTATTATATTTGAGGGATAAATGTGACACTTTATAAATAATTGTAAAAGTTACTCGAGTTTTCTTTCATTTCATTCCACTAAAAACAAAATACTACGGGAAAAGTAGCCGATATCAATGCTAACGTACAACTTTGAACGATGAACATTTGAGGCACCTTATTAAACAATTTGACCTTCATAAATTAAAAATGAGTTTGGTGATATCATTTATTACAATTTTATAATCATTTAACAGAAAATGTATGTCCATTGATTCTTAAATCTCATAAGGAAAAAAAGAAATGTGATCGGGAATTCGTTTAATGTTTGACAACAAATGAGCTAGTCGTTCTTAGGAAGAATGTGGATGGACATGAAAAGGGTATAAAAGAAAGAAACATGCATATATAGATTGCCCAAATCCAAGAATCGAATATCAAACACTAAGCATTGGATGAGGTTTACAGCACAATCATTCACATGCAAAATTCTGTGAACAAGTAGAATAATGGATAGAGCAAACTATGATGGAGAATTTTTTGTGTTTGTGTACTTAGAGACAACTGTTGTCACACCATTATGCTCGTTACGTGTACTATAATTTATAATTATTTGTTATAATAAAACACAAATAATCAACATGTAGTTAGTGAGACAGACACAAAAATTGAGATTGAAAATCTCATTGTCATTCAATTCTTTTCCAAAGCAGAAGTCAAATTAAACATACCTTAATGTTCGACTTGTATAATAAAAGAAAACTTACCTGCTCACTCAAAACTTTCATACAAATAATATCTGTATCACTATATCATGCTGTAATTTAAAAAAAACATGCTTTATTTAAGAATTTTAGTTCTTTAGCCCGAAAAGGGAAAAGTTTAGAAATGCGTTAGGTGAATAGTTAGCAAGTAATTCTTACTGGGTTAATTACACTTTTTCCCCTGAATTAGGGGAATAATTATACTTTACTCCTCTAAACTATAGAAATATATACTTTACCCTTCATTGACACATTAATCTTTAACTAATATTAAAATCATTAAGATAATATATATTACACTTTATCCTTCTGAACTATAGAAATATACACTTTACCCTTCATTGACACATTAATCTTTTACCAATATTAAAATCATTAAGATAATCTAGTTAAATGATTCTAAAACACCCTTGGTAATGTATTTTGATTTTTTATGTATTTAAATTTTGATAGTAGGGTAAAAAATGTGATAATTGTTTAAAAATAAGCAAAAATAAACTATATAATATTTCAATATAATCTATATCAATATATTTCTTGGTCAAAATTTTTAAATTTTTAAATTTTTAAATTTTTGAATTTTATTTTATATTATTTCGAATTTGAATGTTGAATTATGGTAGTAGAATAATGCTCAAATGGACTTATTTCTATTAAAATTTCTTTTAAGGTATTATATGAAAATCTATTTTCTATAAAATTTTGTCAATTTTTTTATGCCTCTTAGTATTTTATATTTTTAATATTTGACTTAACCTGTGCAAATTGCGATGTTGGATATAGTAATATCATTCAACATTTTCACATTTTCACTCTCTAAAGTCAAAGATATCAATAGATTATTATGTTTTATTTTTTTCTAAATTCTTTTATAACTATCAAAAATCAAAATATAATACTAAGGGTACTTCAGTCATTTAACTAGATTTTTTTTTTGATATTTTAAAATTTTTAAAAGATAAATAATGTGAATGGAGATAAGGGATAGAATATATATTTCTATAATTTAGGGAGATAAAGTATAATTACTCACTTAGTTGAGAGGGCAAAGCGTAATTAACCCAATTCTTACAAACATAATAAATATAGAGTCACTTCAAGTGTTTAAATGAGCGTGAAGAAAAATTATATAAAAGCCCCTACAACACCCGATAAATCATTACACTCAAGCACATAACAGAATAGCTAAAGTCAAATGCGATGCATTGACTAATGCTCAAAATTAGTAAATCACATTAACGCTAACATTAGAAAAATCTATCTTTTTTGACTTACATTATTTCGAAAATTATAAATATAACCATTTTGTGATAATATAACCGAATACAAGTCACAAATAAATAATTCTAAATTACAAATAATGATATGACTTTCATTTGCAGTCACAAATAGTTTTGTGATTTAAGGGTTAATAACACTTTAACCCCTTAACTAGGTGGGTAATTACATTTTGCCCCCTAAATTATAAAATATATACTTTGCTCCTCATTCTCATTATTCATCCTTTAAAAATCTTAAATTATTAAGAAAATTTAATTAAATGACTGAAATACTCTTAGTACTATATTTTATTTTTCATATATTTAATTGATTTTCAACAGTTATAAAACAATTAGAAAAAAAATAAATATAATAATTCATTGATATCTTTGACTTTAGGGAGTGAAAACGTGAGAAAATTTTAAATTATATTATATATGACATTGCAATTTGCAGAGGTTAAATCAAATATTAAAAGTGTAGAATACTAAGAGACATCAAAAAAATCACAAGTTTTATAGAAAATATAATTTCATACAATACATTTAAAGAAAAAATTTCAATAGACAATAAACCCACCTGGAAATTGTTCTATCACTGTAGTTAAACATTCAAATTCGAAATAACATAAAATTAAATCCAAAAATTTTAAAAATTTGACCAAGAAATACATTGATATAGATTATATTAAAATATTATATAATTTATTTTTGCTTATGTTTAAAATAATTATCACATCACTTTCAAAATTTAAATACATAAAAATCAAAATATAGTAAAAAGGGTATTTTAGTTATTTAACTAGATAATTTTAACGATTTTAATATTTTTAATATATGAATAGTGTCAATAGGGTAAAATATATATTTTTATAATTTAAGGAGGTAAAGTGTAATTACCCACATAATTCAAGGGAGGCAAAGTGTTCTTAACCCGTGACTTAATGTGTGTGACAGTAACCCTAATTTAAGAGTTACAAGACTAAAATATGAGTTACAAGTAGTTTTGGAACTCTTAAATGAATGTCACTGTCTATAAAGGTACAGAACTATTTGTCACTTATAAATGATTGTCATACCATTATTTGTGATTTTGAATTAATAGTTCATTTTATCACTTATATTTGAGTATAGTATCACAAATGATTATATTTATAACCTCCAAAATAATACGAATCATAAAAGGTAGTTTTTTTCTTGTGTCTTAGATCCATTTAGCTCACAAGTCAAAACAACTAATTAACCAAATCGCTAAAAAAGACCCATCAAAATTTGAAAAGGGCATTAACAAAGAGAGAGAAATTAGACAATAACGAAGAAAGAGATCAGTTAATGGATCACCAATGAATTAAATATTTAAGGATTAAGGATAATTCATTTAGGAGAGTGAAACTTAACCATTGAAGAAGTTTTGAGTCATATAATTTAACAGACAGCTCAAAACAATAAGTGTGAAATCATCAACTCCAAAAGAATGATCAATGGTGGAGCCTCAAACTTGACTCTAATTATTTGCTTAAACTTTTAATTTAATTATACTAGAGCTTTGAGGCAAAGGCAATGGCAAAGAGATCCCACTACCGTGCTAATTAAAACAGTTGCCTATTGCTTTTAATTTTTCTTTGTTTCATAAAGATGTGTATTTTTTTTTTTTTTAAAAAAAGAGGACACAATCAAAAGATGAGGACCAGGTGCAAGTTTTCTGCTAGACATGTCAGCCAATGATGCACAGCAAGTATGCTGACATTCATAAAGTTTTGGTCTCTCTTTCGTTGAAAAAATTATTTGCTATTCACATCACAAAACGAAATTAATATTATAGATTGAATGATTAAAAATTACTAAAAAATTTTACTTTTTAGTTATGTCAATGATTATTATACCCATTCTATATTATGAAGTGAATAATCAAGATTTGATTATTATATCCATTCTATATTATGAAGTGAATAATCAAGATTTACTCTTTTCATACTACGCGAGAAGCTTGGTCCAAAAATTTTTTAGTTAGTATGTGAGGATTTTATATAATCGCACCTAATCCTTATAAATTTAATCCCCAACTTGTCACGAGCGGAGGAATTAGTTCATATGATCCCAAATGGAAGGATTAGATGTTGTCACATTTGCACACCCAAATTTTGAAGCGTAGTATGTGGCTGCACATTGGAAAATCTTGTCTGCAAGGGCGACCAATCTCAATACTCCGCTTGTGAGCTTAATAAAGGATTAATCTTACTATCGTTCATAAATAACACATCTTGATTAAGAAGCTTAAGTTATGTTATATGCCGAAGAGAATTTTTATTTTGGAATGGAGCAACCATATTTGATATGGCTAATAGGTATTTCTAATCTTGTATCTGGAGTGAGAGATCTAGTTATTAAAAAATAAGGCCGGGCCATTATTTTTTAATAACTAGATGATTTACTTCACATAGAAGGCTTTTTTTGGTCCTACAGGTGGCCAAGGTTCTAATTTCGGAACAGGACTGTCGAAAACTAGTGATTTCGGAATTGGATCCGTGGACTTGGTTCTGAAACCGGAACCGAGACAAAAAAGAAATTTTATGTACATACATACATACATATATATATATATATATACATATATATATATATATATATATATATAGGCGCCAATGTAATTAATGCATTTAATTTTTCTTTATATTATCTTTTATTATGGATTATTCAAAACGTATATTTATTTTTAAAAATTCGAAATCAAAATCAAACGGAACCGACCTGATACTACTGTCAATTCCAGAGCCAGAACCAATTCCCAAGGTTCCGATTCCGGTTCCGGTTATAGCTTTCACAAGAACCAGAATTAGTGGTTCCAGAACCGTGATCATGACTAATTGGTCCATGAGCAATTACTAGGCAGGTCAAGTGGTTACTTCAATCCAAAATAAAATTTTTTATCTGGTGATAGCGATATCCAACTTGTGATTAGTATTAGGAAAAATTCTTTGCTACTTACTATGTATTGCAGGATGAATGCAAGTCGTTGAATGATTAAAAAGTAGTGAGACTTCTTACTTTTTAGTTATTTCAACGACTGTTATACCCACTTCATATTACGAAATAAGTAGTTAAGATTTACTCTGGCATTAGAGGTAAGATGAAGAAGTATCAAAATTGTGTATTCTTGTCTTTGATTATAAATATCTTGAAATTTCTTGCGTACAATTTTTTTTATTATTAATTTTTACTTTGTCTTGTTACAAAAGTTACCAATATCAATCCAGCTTTTACAAGCTAAGTCACTTATACTTAACGGATTAGTATTTCGTACATGAACAACACATCTAGATTAGAAACAGTAACTACGATTTAATTTCGTTATATTTCGACTAGCATTACAAGAAGTACTTAAGATCAAGAAATTTCAAATTTGTATATTCTTGTCTTTCGTTGTATATATATTTTGAACCTCAAGTGCTGGTTGCTGAAACAATTTTGGTCATCCACTTCCAATTTATATCCAGTAACCAGACAGCTATACACAATAAACCATTAAAACTAGTTGAAAATGTAATTGTGCAAGTTCTTCAGATTTATAAGAGACAGAAAACCCAGATAAAATATTAGATCTACTCACCAACTTGCCGGCCAAATCATAGCCATATAATGCCCTAACTTTTCTGCTGAAATCTAATGAATTAGCTTTTGGTTATAATATTGGTTACATATTTTGTTAGTATTAATTCTACTTTGCACCCCATACTTATATTCCGTTCCTACTTTGCACTTTCATTTTCAAATTTTGACAGTCAGCATTTGCACCCTTAACTTTGAAATTTGTACTACTTTAGTCCTCACGAAAGTGACCAACAGCCAAAATGTCACATATTATTGTACATCCTACTGATTTTATTGTACATGCACAAAGATTTCGTTAAATTTGATAACAATCTTAAAAATTAGATTAAAGAATGATATATTTGGGAGTTGTAGCCTCGTAGGTGCAAAGTTCAAAAGTAAAATTAGAGGTACAAGGTAAAAATTATGTATAAGTTGGAGGTGCAAAGTGAAAATAGTCAATTTTGTTGTTATCACGGAGGATGATGGTTAATTTTATATCATACAAATTTTGGAACTATATATTTACTTTTGTATGGCACTTAGGCCATATCCACTATAGCCACTAGACATCCATGACCTACTTTCCCTAAAGAATTTAGGGTTTGTCATGTTGATCAAAAACAGTATCCCATTTTGCTGAATTTTATTTTATATAAGTATTTAGGTTTTCTGACACTTGGTATTAAGGTTGATCTCTCAGATCATCAGACAACTTTCTTAATATCTGCAAGGAATACTTCAAAATTCTGTATCAGTATCTTCAATTATTGGAAATGGAATTACAAGTATTCCTCAAGGAAACTATAACTGTAAGACCATCTGAAGAGCTTGAAAAACAAACCATTGAACTTTCAGGTCTAGATAGAATTTCTCCAGCAATTCTTTTCACTATTTTCTTCTACAAGTCATCTTGTATAGAGAAATCATCTGATGTTACTGAAGGGGTTTTTGAGAGAGCCAAGAAATCTCTTGGAAAAGTGCTTGTTTCATGGTTTCCAGCTGCTGGAAGGTTGAGGATAAACGAAGCAACAGGAAAGCTGGAGATTGATTGCAGTAATGAAGGTGTTATTATGGTTATTGCTGGAACAAATTCTAAGCTTGAGGAGCTTGGTGAATTATATGACTACAAGCCATGCTATGAGAAGCTGGTTCCTCAGCTTCCTCCTCATGCTGATGATATCTCAAAAACTCCACTAGTTATATGTGGTGCAGGTAATTTGAATAACTAACCCCCCCACACACACACAAAAACCTTGATTTTATCATCCTTATGATTTTTTTTCTTTTTTTGGTGTTATGAGTGACACCTTGATCATTCAGATTCCTTTGATGTTATTTGTATGATAAATCAAATGAAGATCAATCATTTTTCCATACTTCGTTATGTTATATATTTACGTATGCATGTATGCATAGTTGAGCTAAGATAGGATTCCGGTCATGACTCATGAGGTCTATATATGCTTCCTCACAAGGATAATACACGCAGTTTTTGGACCATGAAAGAGAGGCATAGATGATGGTGAATTATATAGTTTCGTTAGAGAATTATTTCAATATATTTGGAGGGTTTACATAGTACAAGTTTTTAAAATATATAGTTTTAGACTGTACATACTTCTAAAGTATAATAGTATTAATTCCTTAAAAGAACGGTAGAATTTTTTATGCTTATATTTCTTCATAATAATTTTTGGTCATAAAATTAGATAATATCCAACAATTTCTGCTTTTCCATAATCTTGAGATCTTGCTTGTATAATTATGGATGAAAGGGCTAAATCAGGTTATGGATCTTCTATCTCATATCATATACTAATATCCCCTGCTCATCCTCATACTTGACACGTATGTTCTGCCTCATAAATTTTATTATGTCATAGTATACATGTCAAACATACAGAATGTGACATAGTAACTTAATATAGAAAGTCGGATTGAACATCCTGTGCCGCTATGATCTACGAGTAATGCCTCAAAAATTTACGTAAACTTCTAACAGAAAAGGAAGACATACATGTTGACGTTATGTCGCCACTAAATTTTCTCTCTTGGTGAATAATGTTTTCAGATAACAAGTTTTTCTTGTGGAGGGTTTTCAGTTGGCTTCGGAAGTAGCCATGCTTTATTTGATGGTTTAGGAGCATACAACTTTTTATCATCATGGGCTCATTTATCCTATGGGAGAGATGTCTCAGATTCTGCTTTACCTAACAGGCATTCAAGGGATGCACTTTTAAAGGCCATTTATGCCAAGAACTCATCAAGCCCTATGTCGACTTCAATATGTGAACAAAGGCATATTGTAGCTATTCAGGATCTATGCAACATACCTATGCAAGGCGGCATGGCATCTGATGATAGGTGTTGGGAAGCTGCCCTTTCAAAGTTTACCAAATTTGATCCAAAAGATGGATTTCAACTCATGACTCTATGCATCAAGAAGAAATTTGTCGAGACACTGAAGAGATTGGTAGTCGAAAGAGGCCAACTCTCAAGATGTTCAACCTTTGATGCTCTTTGTGCATTAATATGGAAGGTGAGCATTAGGAGGTAATCTCTATATATTTCTCATCTTTTAAGACTATTATTTATAAGTAGAAATACTGTGATTTTCCAAGTTAGCACTACTTATAATTTTAATTAGAAATTTTTATTTTAATAAATGAGTGTCTAAAAAATATAGATGGGATCAACCTAAAATTTAAGAATGATAGATCCATAAAGCATTTTAAGGAACTTGTAACTTGTTGGAAGGTTACAACATGTAATCTTCATATTTTCCATTATAGACAATCCCCTACTTTAACTGCCAAGACAATTGTTAACTTTATTGATCACAAGTTGAATATCATATATTATAATTAGCTCAATCAAATTCAAGCAATATTTTGAGCATAATTATACTTACTAGTTGTAGATAAAAGGAATTAAAGAAAAAAAAAATTGTTCCATCCAAACCTTATGGGTTATGCCCTCGTAAAAAGGAATAGATTAATTTTGAAAGCATTCATTTTTTCTTCCCCATGTTTTAAGTAGCATTGAACTCGTATAATTTGGTTTCCAATCTTAAATGACAAAAGAAAAATTATCCAGAATAGTTGAACGTTATTCAAATGCATTACATGTATGATGCATCTCCTATCTAGTTAACAAAAAGAATTACCATGTAATATGGTAGTTATAGGCTCTTTGTTTCTGAATCCATATTGAAATTTGAAAAACAATCTCTTCATATATATTCCAAATCGTTATTGAGTCTCGACAAGAAATTGATTTCAGTATTAGAAAACTAACTTGTAATTTGTAAAGGTTAAAGTGTGAAAGTCATATAATATTTATACAGCCAATAATTTTTGCTACACATCATAAAATGTGTTATGCATGTTCAAGCCTCGATCACGTTACAAGAAAACATGAACCATAATATATCAATGACCATTTCCAAAAAAATTTGACCCAGAAATGATAATTTCTAGGCTTAGATAATTGGTGATCTAATTAACATTGATTTAAGTTTGAGCTATAAGTTAGGAAAACAATTTTACTATCAGTATGATAAATATTTATCTACTACCAATATGATATCGAAATCATAAGTTCATTCAACAACTCGCCATTTTTATCACAATATCATTCTATTTTGAACTATAATGTTCCAAGATACTTTCTTCATTAGTTAATAAAAAAAACCTAACTTCGTATATTATAATTACTAGTGAGAAAGGCACACACTACATATGATTTTAAAAAATTAATAAGAAATAAGATAGGGAAAGTTACTATGGATAGAAACTGATGGTTGATGGTAGGACTCTCTAAAGTTGTAGGATTCGTAAGGTAGTAGGTTAATTGTATTTTTTTTTCCCCAAATTTAATCTTAAAATTTAAGAGTAGACCAAAAAAAGATTGGAGGGAGAAACCACTAGATCAATTGAGGTTCTCCCATTATATATAGTATAGATTAGGATACTTTCTACTTGCATTTGATAAAATTTTGTTAAAATCAAGAATAACAGTATTTCTGTTGTTTATATAATTTCTTTCCTTCTTTCTACTCATTTTAGTGTAAAAGGTGACTTGGTGGGAAGTTCCTCAAACTCCAATTTTTAAAGCAAATTTCAGATTAACTTTTATTCTATAATTAGTGAATTTGATTAAAAAATGTACAAGTATACGTAGATGGAAAACTTGTATGATTATAAGAACTAGATAAAGCCAACATATCTTGCGATAATCTGCGTAAATCAAGAAGCTATTCTTTTAGGGGCAATCGTGCACATAATAATATAAGATTCTTAAAGTATTCCCGGACCACTTGATCATCAAGTTAATTAACAATTTCAATGATGGAATTATACTTCTCACTAAACAAGCCAAACAACTTTTCGACTCTCAAACTCTGCTATAATGTTGTAATGTGCATCTGATCATTTTCATTTCTATAATCTTTGTTAAGATATTCACTTGAGCTATTTACTCAATAGAATATGCAGAAAAAGATTATGTTTTGATAGCATATCAATCTATTTGTCCATTTCAACTTTACATTATTGTTCGAGTGAGCTTTTGCACTCCAAATATTCTTTATTTTACCTATTAAGATGTTTAGATGAAAAAGTTCTTGATCAATACGGAATATGATTTTTTTTATCTATCAAATATACGTATAACAAAAATAATAATAATAATAATTATCCTCAACTTTTGTCGAGAATGATTTTTCTTGATTATCTAAAAATGACTAAAATTCCATCTTGCAATTAAGCATTGCCAAATGACTATAAATGTGCTTACATTAGCACTTTTTTTATGAAGAGTCTTATATAAAAACTCTGCATCATCGGGGAACTCTAGCCAACCCGTTGAATTGCAAAAAGTAAGATTTCTTACTTTTAGTAAGGCATTCGATTCTACTACGAATTTCACATTACAGAGTTCGTAACGCAAACCTTCTCCTTCTTTTATATAACCACTTTCTAATTATGCAGGCGAGAGTAAAAGCCCTTTCTTTGCATCCAGATACAAACATATGCTTACAATTCCCAGTGGATTCTCGAACAAGGCTTCAACCTCCACTCGGACAAAACTTCACAGGCAACGCCTTCATTCTAGCCTCAGTTTCGTGCACGGCTAAAACCCTTACAGAAGAACCTCTTCAAGATACCATTTTGAAGATTCAATCAGCAAAAGATGTCATCAAGGATGACTATATCAAGCTCTATGCAACTGCACTCGAGTCCCCGCCGATAAGTTTTTCCCCTCTATGAAATAGCTCACAATTGTAACTGATTGGATGAAATATTCATTTGAAACACTTGATTTTGGTTGGGGAAAGCTTTCTAGCATGGCCCTTTTAGCCACACCAGTACCTGAGACTGCTTTTCTTATGATGAATCTTGAAGAGCCTGGAGGAATTCTGCTAAGGATGGGATTTGGAAAGGAAGAAGCTCCAAGATTTATCAACTTTTTTTACAATTTCATGAGCTAATGAATTGAAATAAAGCCCTTTGTGCATGCATGCATGTTTGGTTTTGGCATGTATTAATGATGAAAAAGTTTTTTCTATTCACTCTTCAATATAGGATGGATACTTAACACTATTGAATGATTGAAAAATAATGAAATTTTTTTATTTTTCAATCATTTCAACGACTGTAATACTATTTTACATTGAAGAGTGACTAACACAGATTTACTCGTGATAGCTTCTCTATTACTATATATTAGTTATTTTCATTACTTTTTCGATTCGATCAATTTCATTAGCTAATTATTGAAATAAAGCCTTTCGTTCACGCATGTTTCGTTGTCAAATGTACTAATGGATATTCTCTGTTACTATATATTGTTTTCATGCTTTACTGGTGCGGTAAATTGGTAATGAAATATATATCAAGAACTAGCTTTTACATTGTTTTCTTGTTTTTTAAAGTATTTATTCAGATAGGTAGCAATGCACGCTAAATTACTTTTAAAATATTTGGAAATGTACAAGCATGTAAAAAAATTACTAAAACAATATATTTTCCCACTAAAAACAGAAATATAAGACAAACTATATAGAAAATGACCTTGTTGCCCTTAGTTTAATTTAGTAAATTCAAGTGAAATAAAATTTAAAAAAAAAAAAATCAAGTGAAGATATTAAATTTGTAAAGATTGACACAAAAGTTATATTGACATTGGAGAAGCAAACTAAAGTTTGCACGAAATCATTTTCCAAAACCATTTTTCGCTTTCTATATAAAAAAGTACTACAACAATCTTAGGTGATGAAGGCAAAAAAAAAATTGGCTTAAATTATTATATAAATAAACAATAAATGTGAAGCCAATTTTACGCAAGATGTTCATTCAAAGCTTGTATTAACCAACTGTCTCTTAAAACATCTAGAATTACTGTGTTTTTTTCAACCAAAAGCTTTGAACTCATCAGATCCGTTCAATTAGTCACTAAAACTAACGTGTAATTACCATTAGTATTCACAGAGTACGCCCATCTAACTGAAAAACACTAAAAGCACCAAATATCACAGTAATATAATCGAGAATTCCATCTAACCTCAATATAATTTATTAATAGCATTATTATTCAAAGCTTGTTATAAGTAATGTTGAGTACTAACTTTACATTCCAAAATGGAAATCTAGAGACCTAAGAAGTTTGTTAATGGGGAAAACTCTTTGCTAGTTGCGGAGTAATTAACAATAATTATTGAATCATTTATAAAATAAAGGAATACTATACTTTTTAAATTGCCCGAAATCCCTATTTTTTAAATAATCTGAATCCTACTTGATCTAACCATCGCATTATGGAATGACTAATAAAAAACTGCCTATTTTCTTAGTAGTTAGTGCTCATATTGGCCATAATCCTAACTCGTCCAGTCATCCATTGAATATGGTTACATATGCCGATTCATTAGAAGTTGTCAAATTTATTAGAAGTTGATGAGGCAGTGATTGTGAGCCACCTAATATTTTCTGAATTAGCTTGGTGGACACTGGACGGATTAGGTCTGTTTGGACTTTGGTTTGGATCGTGAGTTTCTTTTTTATTATTATTATTCAAATAATATTTTGTAATTATTTTATACATATTTTTTAATCACATTTTATTTTACATTATATCTCACACAAAAAGTTGTCATAAAAAATTTTGAAATAATATTGAAAAATAATAGTTGTACAGATGAAGTAGTCACTAACCCAAAAGGTAAAAAACTTATTTATTTTTGGAATTTCTTTTAATCGTTGAAGTACAATGACAATTCGGACATAAATTGTAAAACTTGCACATACTCCTAAAAATTCTAATAGTTATATATATAATCCTCAAAATCACTTTTTAACTTACTTTTAGAATTAAACTTTTATTAATAACTTCTCAAATTTGCAAAATCAAAGAGAACTCTATATGGAGAGTAAGTAATGAAACAACTTGTTCAAATATAAGTTATGTAAGATAAAATAATAATTAAAAATGTGTATGAAAATTAATTGTAAAAATATTATTTTAAAAATTCTAAAATTAACTAACAAAACAGACACAATTAGAGGAGGACTTACAAGTCTTATATATAGATATGTTTTTAAAAAAATGTGTCTTAAACTCATTTTTTTTAGGATTAATCTTTTGCACATGGTGGTGTGAAAAATTTTATATATAATTGAGTGTGGATGCATGTCACATGTGTATTATTTAGATTTCAAATATCATTTTTGCCTTTGTGGCATGTATTTACACCCGATGGTGAAGAAAATTTGTTATACCGACGATATATGAAAGATTATTTTTTTCATACAATGATTATACCAAGTCTAATCAAGTTTTTTTATCCATACTTTAAAATATGGAAAAATTCTATAATTTCTTTATGAAACCATCTCATTGTATTAGAAAGACTTGTATAGTGCATTACTGTATGCTTTAAGAATTTGTATTGTACAAGATTTTAAATCTAATCGGACTATCTATCTATATCTATATTATATAATATAGCAAAGGGGTATTTTGTGAGAAGGTATAAAATCTTCAAATCTGCATATTAAATGATAAAAATAAAAGATGAAATACTTAATTTACCATCAGAATTCTCACATCTTATTCTTAACTATTATGCATATTAAATAGTAAAAAGTAAAAAAAAAAAAATGAAATACTTAGTTAACCAGTTGAGTTCAAATTAATACTTAGATCTTAACTAGTACTCTCTCCGTCTTAGTTTTTTTTATCGCAATTTGACTTTTTTAGTCAAACAAAGCCATTTTGTAATTAATAATTTTTATAACTTTATTCAATTTTTAATGAAATTTATCTCATGTCAATAAATGTGAAATTTATATCAAATATTAACACAAACAAATTTAAAATTTTAAAAAAGTTAAAGAAATCTATATAAAATTAGTGGAACAGAGGTAGTACACTATTTATTCAAGACCCCCACATTATGATTATGGCCAGTGATGGAGGAACACCTGATGTGTATATAGAAATTATTTCAGAAAATTTGATTTTATTTTTTTGAAAGTGATGATTCATAAACAAAATTAATAGATAAAAGTTGTTTTTATCGTATAGCTAGTTATTTTGTCTTATTAAAAGTAAAAACTGTGAACGTGTAGTTATTAGTTTGGTTAGTTATTTGAGTAAATATGTAAATATTTCATACACCATCGGTGTACAAAATTTTTTGCATCGTCGAGTTTAGATGCATGACACATGTGCATTGTTTAAATTTCAAAAATTATTTGCATATATAACATGCACCAAAACTCAATGATGCAAACATTTTTGTACACTAATTGTACACGAAAGATTTATTCTATGTGTTATTTTATCTTTTTGAAACTCCTATTTTTTTAGGGTTTTGAGAATAAAGCAGGTAGGATAGAATAAGGGTAATGTGTGTTTCCTAATATGCATATAAAGATAAATTTTAATATCATTCCACCTAAGGGAAAAATGTAATTTTAGTCCTCAAAGTTGGATCATGATCCATCTTGGTTATCAAAATTTTAGGCAAAACACATTTAGTCCTTAAACTTTCCAATTTCAATCAGTTTAGGATAAATTTAAAAATTCCGTCAATTATAAATGGGAAAAGTCATAGTTAAATCTTAAGTTCCAAATGTTGAAAAACACAATTTTAGCCCTCAAAGTTTGGGTCATGGTCTATTTTGGTTCCCAAAATTCCAAACAAAACATATTTAATCCGCAAACTTTTTAATTTCTACTAATTTAGGATAAATTTGAAAATTTTCAATTATAGACGAAAAAAGTCACGTGCATTGTACGTAACTATTAAATCTATCTTGGGATATAACACTTCTATGTGTCAACCTATTTCAACCCATTTAACCGTATTTCCACTTTCCTTTTAACTATTAACGCCTGACCATTCACTATTCTTGTCTATATTATAACACTTTCTATGCACATGACTATTAAATCTAACCTGGATTATAACACTTGCTAATATAATTTCAACTCATTTAATCTACTGTTGAAAAAGTTATATTCAAAAAAGGATAATAATAACTCAATAATAATTGACTACTAAATTCAAACAATAATTTAATTCAAGACTAATCTTTGAGATATAATAAAACAATAATAATTCACTTTTTATAGTATAATGAAACTCATTTATTGCGTTAAATCTTTGGGATGTTTGCTAAATGTAGAGTAATAAATGAAATCTCAATATTTAATTGTAAGTGTTGAACAAGATTAAATGATTAATCTATTAGTTCAAAAATGTACTTCATGTGCTCATAAGCAACCTCATTTATAATATTTTGAAATTAGCAATGGATTTTTTCATCATTAAATTTTTTTAATTACATATTTTAAAATATTAATTACTGACCAATTTTTCTTTCGCAACTGTTACTCTTAGCAACAGAATTTTCGATCGCTAAATTTAGCCAAAAAATTGTTGCTAATTTAAGGTTTCCATAATATCTCAAAACTAAATTTAGTAACTGATTGGTCGACGAAAAATTCAATCGCTGAAATTTCATCAGTAAAATCGTTGCCATGTTTTACCGAAGAGGCATTTTTTGACAGATGGATTCGGTCCGCAAATCCGTTGTTAAATCATTTAGCTATGATTTTTGGCAAAAATCCATTGCTAAATCCTCACTAAATGGGTTAAAATCAATTGGGAAGTGTTATAATATATACAAGAATGATGAATAGTTAGGCATGATAGTTAAAGGGAAAAGTGAAAATATAGTTCGATGGGTTGAAATCGGTTAGGAAGTGTTATATCCCACGATATATTTAACGGTCGTGTGCAATGCACGCAAATTTTTCCCTCTTTAATTGACAAAATTTTTAAATTTGTTTTATTATAATTGGTAGAAATTAAAAAGTTCGAGAGTTAAAGCATTTTGTTTGGAGCTTTAGGGACCAAAATAGACCATAACCCAAACTTTGAGGAGTAAATTTTCATTTTTCCACTTTTGGAACTTGAGATTTAACAGTCACGTGCAAAGCACGTTACTTTTTCTGTTTGTAATTGATAAAATTTTCAAATTTGTTCTAAATTGGTACAACTTAGAAAGTTTGAGAACTAAATCTGTTTTGCATGAAATTTTGGGGACTAAAATGTACCACGATCCAAAATTTGAGGCCTAAAATTGTATTTTTCCATTCCATCTAAAAGCACATTACACACATATGATATAAGAAATTAATGCACAGCAAGGAACACAAAAGAAAACACATAATTTTGATATTACGCCAAACATGTTGGCTTTAAACTTTATATATAGTTAGATACGACCTATCTCTTAAATTGATTTCTGTCCAAAAAGAGTTACAAAACTAAATATTATGGATCACTATATAAGTATGAAATATTTATTAATTATTTACAATACATGTCAAATATAAAACTATATCATTTACAAAAAGTTAGAAAAATAAATATTTATTTATTTGAAAATACTTCAGATATAGAGTTATTCTTAATAAATTTGAAATGAAGTAACATAATTACACGTACGTGTATTTTTATTCTTGGAATCCAAATATAATACTTCTATAAAAAAAAATTGATAAGGAAAAATTGTAAACTTAATCGCTAAACTATTATTGAAATCTCATGGAGATCCTTCAAATTATGTTTTTTTAATTTTTTTCGTCCTTAACATATTTCTTAATTGCAAGCTGTACCCAAATTTTTTTGTAAACTTTTTCAGTTTTTGTCCCTCATGAATTTTCGTAATCTACATATATATCCAATATTTTTTATTTCACTCTTTTGGCCATCATTTTTTTTTTTGTTGGCTAGATGACAACTTAGATAGGAAAAAAAACTTGAGGGACCTTGGTGGGATTACAAAAATAGTAGATGATAAAAAATTTAAATAAAACTTGGGTAAACCTTCTTGAGATCAACAAAAACTTAAGGACTTCTGTCATATGAAATTAAGGTGGAGCCAGGACCCTGGCCTTAGGGGTGAACGACTTTGATAAGTGTTTATCATAAAAGTAAAAATAACTTTTTTATATAATGTATAATTTACATGTTATTTTAGTAATCTAATGGTGGTTGTCCTAACCTTTTACGAAATAATACACACACATATATAAAATAGAAGAGACAATTTTAAATGTAATTGTTTCTTTGCATTTTCTCCCAACATTATGTTCATTAATAATTAGCTGTTAATAGTTGTTATTACCAAATAAGGATGTAAACATATTTATTTAAAATTAAGTAATTTCAATATTATCTTTTTTCCACATTTTGATAATTTTTTCATATCAAACAAACATACGAAACAAAAATTTGTGATTAGGGTTAATTACACTTTGCCCCAAACTTGTTCATGTCTTGATTTGCCCCTTAAGAAAAATTGATATACATTTCGCCACCTTGTTCAAAGATGTGACTAACAATCAAGGCCAACCTTTAGTCAAAAGTTTAGGAGCTGGTGCAAAATTGCTAAATTTCTCTAGTATAATTTTGAGGTTAGTTACAATTTACTTCCTATAATAGTATAAAATTATATTTTATCTTCTATAATTCCTAAAATTTTTATTTTACCACTTGTAAAGTAAATAAAATATCCGAATAAGAAATTTCATATTCTGAAAATCTTTATTGTTTAATAGTTCAATTAACATGTTATCAATTTGTCATAATCCTTACAATGATTTCTAATAGATCGTTTAAGAATTTTACGATTGAAATTAATATAAATTAAGGGTCTGTTTGGCTGGACGTATAATGTTTTTCGTAGGAAAATATTTTCCAACCAAGTCATTTTCATGGAAAATAATTTTCCTTTCATAATTTTCTGGTGTTTGGTTAGTCTAGTCAAAATAATTTCCTTTGCATAATTTTCAAGTGTTTGGTTATCAATCTAGTGAAAATATTTTCCAAATTCAATTTCTTAGTGTTTGTTGAAATATTACAAATATATATATATATTTTTAACTTAAAAATATTATCTCCATTTACAATCAAATTTACTTTATATCAACTAAAGTCACATACTTGCCATCAAAATTGTCTCATATTCTTTCCAGCAACTTAATTCAACCTTATTCCAAACTATTTTAATCCCTTTATACTCAACAAATACTAGATCAATATAATAAATATAAAATGTCAAAATATAGGTATAAAAAAAATTAAATTTAGTAAACTGCAAAAAAGACATAACCCAATTATTTGATACTCACCCCTTATAATTAAGGAAAGCCCACTTACGAAAAACCCATTACCTATAATTTTCTTGGGTGTTAAGGGAGGGTATGGGGGGAGGGAACCTCAAGATGTAAAACACCATTTTACCAAGCACATTTATATGTAAGCATGTCAAAGATAAGTGTCAAAGAAAGTCTACAAAATTTGAGTACAAAACCAATATGTCTGCCTTTGTTTTTAAATAGCAAAAGCATAGCTAAATACAAATTATGTCTGCCTTTGTTTCTTGAAATTTTCGAGAAAATTCAAATGAAGCCTATCACTTTTCACAATAAATGATTTACCAAGCATCTCATTTTGCACCAAATGATCAAAAACCGAGGTAAGAAACTCTTTATCATGCCCTTTTATCTTCATGATCTCATGATATAGACTTGACACATCAAGCTTACTAGCACTCAATTTTGTCAAAGCAGCTGCCACTTCTCCAAGTTTCTTAGATATTTTTCCAATTTCATCACTGCAGCGATTTCTTTTGCGGTGTTGCTTTGCTCCAGATGATGATGTATTTGCTCCAGATGAACTTGTATGTGATGATGGTATTTCCTTTTGCATAACTAATTGAGTGATATTGTTAATAGCATCATCAACATCAACAGTTTGTGGATCTCCCAAGTTTATATCAGGAAATGTCTTCCCAAAACTCCCAGTTGCCATATCTTTTCCAACCACAAGTGCCATTTCATGTTCATAGAAGTCAATCTTCTTGCGGATGTATTTTTCATGACTTGGATTTTTCTGCATGAAATAGGACATGATTTAATCATCAATATTCACATATACCAAAATCAGTAAGAACACAAACTGCTCTAGAATAAGTCAAAAACATGTAGTCCATCACCATAGGCTTTCATCATGTACCATACAATAAATCTGAGAAATAGGCAGGAGGAACATATGTTGATCAAAGTCGAGGAGATGACAATTTAGCAGTATGGAGCCCAGGTGTTGTTGCATTTCAAGTTCTATAAGCTCTATTTTTGAAAGTGATGAACTATAAGATTAGTTGCATAACTATTTTTATCCTGTTTAATCTTTGCAGGAATGGGGAAATAAAGAACAAGGACATTGTAGTATGGTACAAATTAGGCTTTCATCATGTACCTTGTCAGGGAAATAGAGAAAAAAACTTGCTTCAAGTGGTTGATATTTTCAATTCAGTAACCAACAGCTCATCATTGCTCAAAATTAAAATAAAGGTTGTCCTGTCCTTAAACTCAAATCTAATTAATACCTTAGACCATGCAAGTGTTAATTTCATAATAAGTGGTGAAAACAAAGAATAGCTACTCCATGTGAACAAAATAGTAGAGAAAATCAAGTATTTTGACAAATCAGAAAAAACAAAAATAGCCCAGGTGCCAAAGATTAAAGCAAGCAATAAACAAATAACTATGAATATAAAATCTGACTGCAAACTAGTTTACAGGAATATGTTGTGCTGACTATGCGTTAACAATGGCAAAATAGATCTAAGATGTATTTTTTAGGACAAAAGTGAGCCCATTAAATAGTAGTGACCAATTGGCAAATGAATAAAGGCAAAAGTGCAAAAGAATGAAAACTGGATTCAATGGACACTATTTATGTTACAAGAATTTGTAAATTACCTGAACGTAGATAGATAGGAGAGAACAGAAAAAGTAAATTACCTGAATATAGTCATGGTACACACTTGGACTAGCAATGATCATCTTCAAATCTTCAATCCATAACGAAAACCCACTTCTTCCATGAATCGCCACTATGGTAGACCAAGAAGCTCGCACAGTTCTCAAATGATTTTCCACATGATCCGATAAGCAAGAAGTTCCAAATTTTTCTTGGATGGCATCTACCACATGTGTAAATGAACTTGGTCTAAAGTTGTTGTTAGGCCTATTCCCAAGTTTCACCTCTTCTGCAAGAATCTCAAGCATCATATGCTCCATAGGCTTTGACCACCTAAACTGTTTCACTCCATTCCTTCCCATCTTCATATGAAATTAATCAATTACAATAGCTAACATCAATAAACAGAGATTTGATAAAATAAAAAGAGAATAATACAAGAATATTTCTCAAAGATATCTAGAACTAAAAATGAGATTCGATTACAAAAAAGGCATCCATGACCGAATGTCAAATTCTTACACAAAAAAAGTACTTGTGATGAACATATTACTTTTTCTAAAATATTCAATAAGCTGAAATTTCGAAGAAGAAGAAGAAGAAAATCGATTAACAACAATAAGCATTTAATTCATCTATTTTGTCCCCTCCGTAAGTAATCTGCATACATAACATGTGCAATTGCATCCATTTTCCTTACCCATTCTTTATTTTCTACTCTCCTATCACTTTGTGTTTGACTTTGTGTTTGGCCTTGCTGTGATTGACATTGTGTTTGGCCTTGCTGTGTTTGAAATTCTTGTCCTGAAGGACAATTGGAGTTTGGGATTGCTGGCCTTGAATGACCTCTTGCATGAATCTATCATTTGGAGCTATACCCATGATGTGGTTGTGTAAGATGCAGCATGCTAACACCACATCCACTTGGGTTTTGAAATCCCAAAATGGGTCGTTATCCACCACACGAAAGCGTTTCTTCAAAATACCAAAACCCCATTCAATATTGGTCCGCAAGGAGGAATGACGAAGATTCAAAAGCTCTTTTTCATTTTGAGGTGGATTACCATCATATTCTTTCAAATGATTTCGAACTCCAATATATGGAGGGATGCCAACCCATTGTGAATGCCATAACCAGCGTCTACAAGATAGTACTTGTCTACAAGTTAAACACAAAAGCTAATTCTTATTATCTATTTGTTTTCCCATAATATTTATGACTCACAAAAATTAATACTAGTACCTTTGCGTACTTGTAGACCCCCCGGTCTTGAAAGAGCATATTCTAGAACACGAGAATCATGAGCTGAACCTTCCCATCCAGCAAGTACATATGAAAATTTTAGGTCGAATAAAATAGCAGCAAGCACATTTTGTGTGGGTATTCCCTTTCAACCACGAAATCTTCCTTGAATTTCAAGAGGAATGGCTGCAAGAATGTGTGTGCCATCTATAGCTCCTACACAATCCTATTTCGATGTTATAAGTTAGGTAAAATATATCTTTTCTAATATATTTGTAATACATAATTAGTCCAATAAATGTTAGAACTTACAGCAAACCAAGGATAATATCTAGATGGTTACCAAGAATCTCTGGGGGAGCTGACTGATTTGGCAAGATGAACTAGTTCTGGATACAGTTTCAATATAGCATCGAGCATGATAGAAAAATATAGGCTAATGGTTGCAGTTGATCTATATAGGTATCCTCCTACCGTCCGAAACCTTAAATTATAACCCACTATTTGTAAAAACATCAACAATTGCTCTCTCAAGGACATGTGGATGGTTGGATGCAATAAACCTCTAATTGTGAGAGTATTTAGTAATAGAAAAAAAGTATCTTGGTGCATCCTAATCTGATCTATACAATCTGAACTACTTCTGTACAATATACTATCCATGTAAGTCTCTCTAGATTGATCCCTATTAATATGAGGTGGCCTAGGTATAACAATTGGAGTTCTATAGGTTTCAAGAACTGTATATCCTGCTGCTAAAGCTGAAGAGGCAGCACCAATTATCATGGCAGTTTAATCATCACTATTTGAATCCATCTATAGAATTTAACACAATCAGCTAATAAAAAAATAATATACCAAAATGTGTGAGAAAATAAGCACTGTATGCCAGCAGTTAGTGGGAAAAAACAAAGATTAGTGGATGCATTAAAGTTTAAGGTACTAAATATGAATTAAGATGGGATTACTCAAGGGAGAATTAGCAAAGTAATTGACTAGCAAAGTAATATGTAACAACATGCAGGTATTGGACCAGTTGCTGCTAGTACATTGGTATGAGTTCCTGCATCATGTTGGCATTTCCTGGCCACATATTTATTAAGAGAAAAAGTCAGAAGAAATTTGACAACATTGAACAACGTGCTGATGATTACAAATTTACAACCCATCTAAGTATATGATGATCTGCAACACTAATTTTTTTACCTACACACAAGGAAAGCATATGATGATCAACTAATTTAATTCAGGGAAATGGTACATAAGTCAATCTATTGAAGAGGATATAGAGGAAAAACAGTCTCGGGGCACTTTTGGATTGAGAATGTACTTGCTACCTTTCAAGTAATCTTGATAAAAATGAGGAAGAACTGGATGAAATCCTTGAATAGCTATGTTGTTCAGTATAGAATGCAGAAAGCAAAAGGGATTGGAATTGGGAACAGTAATAGATTCATGTCATCTTATTGAAGTCTAAATCCAAAAATGGCTCCTGTAAAGAATGCCATCCATTCTGATGTATAATCAGACAATGCATTACTAACAAATCCAATGAAAAACAAGAAACCATCCCAAAAAATGCCGTGTTTGTTCATGCATAATATTATATTCAACAGTTCTTTTTTCTAAGTTTATGGATTAAAAAGTGTCATCAAATTGCTTAAAACATACAGAATTCACTTTCTTTTTTCTAAGTTGATCGAATTTTCACGTCGAGTTATGTGATTCACTTGTCTTTTTTTGATTAATTATTCCTTTATATTAATCATGTAAATCTGATTTACTAGCTTAACTACTGGTGTCAACAGTAAAACTGGCACAAAACTAAAATTGTTGATTAATCTGATTGTTGTTGTTGTTGTTAATTTTTTTTTTAATCTCCGTCAATTTTTTGTTTGAAATTTCATTGTCTAGAATTTCTATTGTTTGTTGGACACCTATGGGAGCTAAGAAAATTTGAGATGTCTGCATCTACTAAACTTTGCATCCTATTCATCTCATGTTCTTGATTGGTTCAGACCAACAATTTGCTGTGAATTGCCATATTCAACATTAGTTACATCAAAGGTGTTTTTCCTGAGAAGTATTTCAATGATAAATTAGTTCTAGCCTTAGATATTGTTTGACCAGATACTTTCCCGTACGAGCTAACATAAATTTTTAGGATTGATTTTGGTACTTCCTTTTTCATAATCAGAGATGAAGATTAAGAAACTAATGCCAATGGATGCTGAGTCACGCAGACTCATTGACTGGATGGAGAAAGGTATGTATATCTACTTATCTGCTGGACTCAGAAAATTTTCTTCTCTCTGCATTAATTCGTATTATTGTTTCTTTATGTTTGTAGGTGTTTATGACGCATTACAAAAGAAGTATCTGAAAACACTTCTCTTCTGTGTGTGTGAAGCAAATCATTTCTTAATTTCAAACGAAACAACATTCAAGCCATGTAAGTTTTAAAGCAAGGAAAGAAAAGCAAATAGCATTGGTGTCCAACAGCTCAACTAATTCAAATTTTCACAACCCCAACCAATTGATTATAAATAACTAAGCATAAAGTCTAAAACTTACCTCATATAAGAATCAGAAAGACCTTGGAGCAATAATCTGTAGAATATAAACAACTTCTATTAATTCTAGAGAAAAGAAAATTTGTAGGAAAAAAAAGTAAAATCATTTGTAAAATTAGGTGAAAAATGTAAAATCAACTGTAAAATTTAGGGAAATTTTCAAAACAAAACTATGAATCCTCAAGTAAATTAGATGTATATAATCTTTAGAATTGGATTAGAAATCTAAAAAATAATTAAACCCAAATTTGAGAGATTTTTCTGAAAAAAAAATGTAAACGATTTTTTTTCAAAAAAAAAACTAAAATTGAAGATAACTGCCTCCGGAACTTTACCAGTAGACATATTAGCGAGGAGGAGATGATTTCCTCATTACCTGAATCGATGTGAGTCGGAGTGGCGACGGACCTACATTGGTGGCGTCGAGGGTATTCTATCACTGCCCGTCTCTCTCTGATCTGTTTTGAGGTTTTGCACTTTTGTTTTGTTTTAAAAGATAATAGTGAGGCGTGCAATTTTTAAAAGAAAATAACTTCAGTAAGTTATTTGAGTAAGTTATTTTCCTTCCTATTTTGTAAAATATTTTCTCTAATAAAATATTTTCTAGACTAAATAGTGGCCAAAAATAAGAAAATACTGAAAATATTTTTTAGAAAATATTTTACATTGAAACAAACAGATCCTAAGTATTTAGTGGTTTTCTTAAAAAGTTTGATGTCATATATTACTATATCAATTATAATACTGATACATCTCTATTGTAGTTCAAGAAATATTAGGCTTTAAGGAAGAGGTAGCATAAATGGATCCGTATTCTTTTTTAGATGCAAAAAATTGTCAAATGCTAAGTTATTTGATTCTGAATATTATATCTATCAACAACATAGTATTGGAACGGGTTCACTTGATTCTGAATATAATATCTATAACAACATATTATTGGAACTGGTTCACTTTCTAAGTTTGTTGTTGCTTTCTTAGGCGAAAGGGCCACTTGGCAATATCTTCAAACTAAGAGGCATTGATATTATTATTTGATTTGAACCTTCATTCAAGCAAACAACTTTCACGCTTATTGTTGTTGTCGCAAGTTGGAAAGGAAAGGATTTAGTCACAAACACTTTCGTCTTTTATTTAAGAAATGCATTGTTGTTAACTTGATCATTGGAGCGGGTTTTGTGATTCATTTTCTTGAATTTGAGAAATATTAATGAGAATTAAGGCACGGTCAGGTTCTACAAGTTATATTATATAATTGTTTATGTATTTACCTACCCGTGCACTGAGTTATCAACTAGAATAATTTTGTAAAAGAATGTAACAAGTTAGTAATACCCCAAATAATAACCCCTCTATTTCTCTTTCCCTAACCCATAAAAGATCCAATTTTCAAAATCTCCTCAATCAGATTTCCACATCGAAACACAAATAAAGCAATTAAAAATTTTAAACCCTAAAAAAAGAGAAAAAAAATGTAGATCCCACACACATATGCCAACTGCATCTCAAACATTCTCTTTCCTTTCGTTTCCTGTCTCTTTCATCTTTTTCTTCTCACTTCATTAGTTCTTCCCATTTTCCAACCTTTTCCTCCTTTTCTCAGTTAGTTTCTGTTTCTCTCCTCTATCCAAGCTGTTTTTCTTCCTTACAAAACAACAAAAAGTCCGCAAACACTTAGGGGTAAGTTATCAAAACCGTTTCTTCTTCCTTACCAAACAAAAGAAAGTCCCCAAACACTTAGGGGTAAGTTATCAAAACCTTCCTAAGCATTGGAAGAAATCCTCGTACCATATTTGGCAAATCGTTCTTCCATAGCCACATATGTCAGTTGTAGTCATTTGTTCAACCTCGTGGTCATCTTGTTACATTATTTAGGCAACGTATCTGTCAATCTCCTAATTAGTTGGTTGATACAATATCATGTCATTAATATAATAAAATGAAAGGTTATCAATCTATAAAATATAAGATAGGATTAAATTCTTATATATTATTTTATCACATTTCAATTCTCTACAATGCTTTCTTGAAAAAAAAATTTCTATGAAATGCTAAAAGTAAAATCTTAGTCTCTAACCACTTCTCTTGAAAAGTTTCAATATCATTCAACTTTATAATAAACGTTACTAAAAAAAAATAAATGCAATATTGTATCATATTGTTTACTTCAACCAAATTGAGAAATGAAAAACTAAAATAGTTGAGTTCAAAAGAAATTTCACCATTTAAATTAACAGATCAAGGCGTAACTTTTTCATCTTGTAGGATAGAACATATACTTCTTATGTTATTTGAATAATTCAAGACTATTTTTGTGAAAGGAAAATGTCAATTTTGTCAAAAAAAAAAAAAAAAAGAGGTAATGTGCTATGCATAGAAGATGTAAACACTTGATGGTCTAAGAGCCACTGGGGTTTGACTTGGATGGGTTAGGGGCATTTAATAAAACTAAAATCTGAAATCTAAACATTGAAAATTTGAATGTTGAAGTTTCAATTTACTAAATTCATAAAGTTGTATCTATTTGATAATCAACTGAACTTAGGCACTAAATTGAAGCATTTTACCCTGCAAATATTATATAATTCGATGATAATATTACATTTTATTTTTTATATTAGGCTAATTTTTAAATATTATATTTTTTTAAGAAAAATTTTATAGTCCCGTTGAAAGAACCATCCTATTGGCTTTAAAAATGTATACAATACAAGATTTTAAACTACATGGTATTGTATTGTACAATCCTATAAAGCACAACAAAATGGTTCCATCACGGGATCGTGGAATTTTTTATATTTTTATTAATACAAATAAATAGTCTATTAATATAGAGAGTGTGTGTGAGAGGGGTATGTATGTGTGTTAGAAAGAGAGGTACTATGTGCAAGTATGTATTTATATGTGAGATTCTAGAGAAGTATTGTGTGCAAATGTGTATTTATAGATGAGAGAGAATGAATAAAATGTATGCAACTGTGTGATTTTTTGCAAGAAAGAAAGAATATGGTGTGTGCAAGTGTGTTTGTGTGTGATATAAGGAATATAGAGTGAGCAAGTGTATGTTTTGTGTGTGTTTTTTTTCGTCCTTAACCTATTTTTTAATCGCAAGATATACCCCAAGCTTTTTTGAAAACCTTTTCAGTTATTTGTCCCTCAAGTAATTTTATAATCCACATATGTATCCTATATTTTTTATTTCACTCTTTTGTCTATCAATTTTTCTTTTTTTTTTTTTAAAAAAAAAAACATGGCTAGATGATTACTTAGGAAAAAAAAAAAACCTTGAGGGACCATCGTGAGATTATAAAAATACTTGATGATGAAAATTTTCAAATAAAACTTGCGGAAACCTTCTTGAGATTAGTAAAAAACTTGGGACTTCTATCATATGAAATCAAGGCAAAGCTAGGAATATAGAGTGTAGCGAGAAAGAAAGAATATGGTGTGTGCAAGTATGTGTTCTTGTGTGATATAAGGAATATAGTGTATGCAAGTATGTGTTTTTGTGTGTTTTTATTTTTCGTCCTTAACCTATTTTTTAATCGCAAGCTATACCCCAAGCTTTTTTGTAAACCTTTTCAGTTATTTATCCCTCAAGTATTTTTATAATCCACATATTATCCTATATTTTTTATTTCACTCTTTTGTCTATAAATTTTTCTTCTTTTTTTAGGGGATAAAGAAAAAAAAAAAAACCTTGAGGGACCATCATGAGATTACAAAATAGTTGATGATGAAAATTTTGAAATAAAACTTGTGGAAACCTTCTTGAGATTAGTAAAAAACTTGGGACTCCTGTCATATGAAATCAAGACAAAGCTAGGACCCTGGCCTTAGGTGTGAACGACTTTGTTAAGTATTTAGTTATTGTAAAAGTAAACATAACTTTTTTATATAATGTATAATTTTACATGTTATTTTAAGAATCTAATTTATCGTTGTTCTAACATTTTACATGTTATTTTAAGAATCTAATTGTCATTGTCCTAACATAATGTTGGGAGAAAATGCAAAGAAAGAATTACTTTGCATTTTATCCCAACATTATGTTCATTAATAATTAACTGTTAATAGTTGTTATTACCCAATAAGGACGTAAAAATATTTATTCAAAATTAATTAATTTTAATATTATATTTTTTCTACATTTTGATAATTTTTTCATATAAAACAAACATATGAAATAAACATTTGTGATTAATTAATTACACTTTGTCCCATTGTAATTAAACTTGTTCATGTCTCGATTTGCCTCCTGAGAAAAATTTATATACATTTTGTCCTTTCTGACTAACAACCAAAGCCAACTATCAGTCAAAAGTTTAGGAGTTTGTGCAAAATTACTAAATTCCCCTTATATAATCTTAACGTGCTACAATTTACACCCAATAATAGTATAAAATTATATTTTATCCCTATAATCCCTAAAATTTTTCACACTTTACTGCCTGTAAAGTAAATAAAATACCCGAATAAGAAATTTCATACTCTGACGATATTTGTTATTTAAAAATTCAATTAACATGTCATCAATTTGTCATAATCCTTAAGATGATTTCTAATGGATCACTTAAGAATTGTAGGATTAAAATTAACATTAATTAGATATTTAATGATTTGTTACTATATTTTTGTTTGATAATCATAGTCAATCAATTTTATATGCGATTTATACCTGTTCTAAGCACATATAAAGAAAGAATGTTTTCACGGGTCTCCTTCTATTCTATGGTTGTCTAGTCATTTTCGGCTATTTTAGTTGCTATAAATATAATCATGGCTAAAATTTGAGTATGGATTTAGGTGTTAAATTTCTTTTGGTTATTTACAGTTTGCTCCATGGGAGGAGACCAGTAAAGATGTTCTCTCCTTAAATATGCTTAAAATAAGTGTGTGTATATATATATATATTCCATATAAAATTGCTTTAATATGATTTTTTAGTATAGGATTATAAAACAAAAAAATAGAGTAATAATTTTACTAAATAACTAATTTATGTTAATTTCAATCCTAAAATTCTTAAACGATATCTTAGAAATCATCGTAAGGAAGATGACAAATTGATAACATGTTAATTGAACTGTTAAACAACAAAGTTTGTCAGAGTATGAAATTTATAATATGGGCATTTTATTTATTTTGCAGGTAGTAAAGTGAAAATTTTAGAGATTATAGGGGTAAAATGTAATTTTATATTATATAGGGGTAAATTGTAACTAATCTTAAAATTATATGAGGAAAATTTAATAATTTTGCACCACCTTCGAAACATTTGACTAACGGTTAGCTTTGACCGTTAGTCAGAGGAGACAAAATATAAATAAATTTTGGTCGAGGCCAAATCGAGACATGAACAAGTTTACAAAGGGGCAAAGCATAATTAACCCTTGTGGTTAAGAAATATAATCATGTGCATGGTAATTAGTATTCAATAATAAATTTTTGTAGTAGACAACAACATAATGATTGTAAATTCAACAATCATGTTCTTTAATTGTTTTCTTTATTTTTATTAATATTTTTAGTAATATTATTTAATTTGATAAGGATCCTCTCCATTTAACAGTAAATGGAGGAGTTTCTATTTACCTTTAAAGATTAAAAATTTAAAATCCTTTTAAAAATCAAAATCATTTATAATTCAAATCATGTTTTATATAAATACTTTGCAAAATATTAGAAAAATAATAAATTTCATCCGTTTGATGAAGCAATTTTAGTTTTGAATTTAAGAAAATTTGAAAATTTTTATACTGTCCAAATATGATATATAATTCAACAGTGAATTTTTTTGAAATAAATTAAATTTTGAATATGATGACCAACTAAATGAGATAAAGCTAATGGTATTTTCAAATTTTTTCTTGAATTTTAATTTGTTAGATATAAGAAAGAGACAAAGAAATGGAAGAAAAAATAAAGAAATTTAACAACTAGATAAAGAGCTTAAAATATAGGCCTGCCAATGGGTGGGGTCTATGCCCGATCCGGACCCGTTTATCCGGGTCTGGATCTATAACAAATTTTGATTACCCGGATTCGATCCGGACCCTTTTAGCTATTATAATAAACAGGTCGGATCTGGATCTTGGTGTTCCGATCCGATTAAGACCCGGATCGGATTAAAATATTTAATTTATAATAAAATTATTGTACATTAGTGTTATTTTATATGTATATATACATATATGTTGTGTAAATTACCTATGTAATTTATATTTAATATAAAATACATGCATAAATATTAATTATAAACTCAATACTTTTATATAACTAAAAAAAAAGGAGAAAATTCGATAAGTTATAATAGTTTTGCATATAATTTTAAAAAAATTATCCAAACCCGGATCCGGATCCGACAAGACCCGACGGATCCGGATCCGGATCTACTTTTGTAGACTCGTCCGGATCCAGATCTGATTATATTAATCTGATCCGGGCCTGGATATACCATATCCGACCCGGATCACTACCCGTTTACACCCCTAGCTTAAAAACTGTGTTGATTGCCGTGTACATTGGATGTTGATGTGGCCACTTATGTAGATAGTATTATTTTTTCCATTTTGTTTTCTTTCTCAAAAAAGGCTCCTCATGCCCCTTAAGTGTACTGTATATAATTGGTATGTTGGAGGTTATATTTGTCATTTGCCTTATTTTGCTATGTCAATACAGCCAAAAAGAACCTACAATACGTACAATTACGAAGATTAACCTCCTGGTACAAAAGTGCAAAACTGTAAATGGGTATTCTGGGTATTTTATAGTGTGCATGACTTTGAAAGAGCAATTTTTACCTATTATTTCATAGATTCCTAGAATTTCTCAACGCTTGGCAGCCTATATAATTCTAAAATAGGCTTCTTAGGCCAGGATGTCTGTCCATATTTTAACCCTTTGGAATGAGAAATTTTTTATATAGATTAAAGTGCACGAGATATTATATATTTTGTGATTTATATTATTTTATAGAATTTATTAATTTATTAAAAATTTAAAATTATTTAATGGATATAGAATTGTATAAATTGCAAAGTATACTGTCTCACATGAACAAATTTTTTTCTTAAATATGTACTTTAAGTTAATTATAATTTATGATATCTTTCGGATCTCTTGGATTGATTAAGATCTAGATAACTGCCAAAGACTCAAGTCGGTTGCCTTTTTGGATCAAGTTTTGGATTGATTAACCTCTCCTTAACTGCCCTTCCTCAAGTCGGTTGCCTTCTTTTGTCTCGGAAAATTTTTACAAGAATTAGATTAACGATAGATAAATAAAATGAATCTCTTCATTTATATTTATTTATATATTAAAAGATGTAAATAAATATATAAGAAAAAGATTCATTCAATTACTATAGATGTTTATGGAAGAATTTTTACTTTTGTCTCTACAAACAAACGGTCTTCTTCTTTCCTGATTTTTTGCAGCCTCAACCATGCCTCATCAACCAAATCTGTACTACACTCAGTCTTTAGCCCATTTCCTTCTATCAATCTTTCCATAAATTATGCGATTTTTGATGGCCTCTTTTTTGAGCAAAATAATGGCTGCTTAATTGTACCCCTCTCCTTGATTTTCCGACTTTTTAATCGGATTGGTGAAGTAAATATGGACAAGGTGAAAGTTTTTACTCATATTTCAGAAATTTTTTTTTTTTTTTTTATCCCTCTCCTTAATTTATTTTCACTTCTTCTGATTTTTGCTTTTTTTTTTTTTTAATAATAATCTGATTTTTTTTTTCTTCTATCTTTCATATCGTGTTGCTATAATCTAATTTTCCCTTTTTTTGTGTTGATTATGCAGATGATTTGGATCTTCAGGTGATTGCTTCACTAACTTCTCGTTCATTGTAGATCTCTCCAAGTCATGTGAGTTCTTTTCCATTTAATTGCATAAAAACCATAGCTTTGCGTCTCATCCATATCCTCTGCTACTCTAAGCAACATCCACCATGGCCACCACCGGTAACTAACACACACATCCCCTTAGAACCCTTTTCCCCTCTCCCTCTGATTTACTGTTTTGAGTTTTTTTAAGTTCTTTTTTTAGTTACCAAATGTCAAAAATCAGAAGTTCTGAAGAAGACCATGATAGCATCAAAAGGCTGCCTTTGATTATGTGGGGAAAATTCAATATCGAATACATGACTCCTCAAGACCCTTAGGAGCTGAAAAGGTAAATATTCTTGATATTATTTATTTTTATATTATGATTTAAAAAGATCTAATTTTTTATTTTGTATTTTCCTAAAAAAAATAGAAAAAATTTCGTAGGGAAGCTGATTTTTGTTTCTGACAATTTGCCACCCCAAAGTTAAGCATATATGAGATTGAGTACTGTGTTATGCTTCATAAAAACTATTGATTTTGCTTTGGTTGAGTGACAAGTTAAGAAATTTGGTCATGCATATTAATTGTGTTAGTTTTGATAGTATATAAGATAAATAATTATTAGACCAGTTAGTTTCGGTGGCTACATAAATATTTTATATAATGGAACTGGGATTCCATGAAAACACTTTCATCTGGCATTTGTAGGACGTTCTACTTTTTCTTTGAATCTCCAATCAAGAAAAAAGACCCTGTTATCATTTGTTTCACTTTTTCCTTATGCAGTATCTACTTCTTCTTCTTTTTTATATCTTTCTGAATTCTTTTGAGATTTTTACTAAGATCTTGCTGAAAATCTTGTGGGATCTTTGAAGAGTTATCGAAAGTTGAAGACTTTGTTGTAAGAGTTTGCATACTAAAATTGATTGAAAATTTTTGGAAATGTTTTGCCTGTTTATAATCACCTTTTTGGGTGGTCAAGCTAAGACGTTTATATGTGGTTTTACAGAGATTTTAAATATTATCTAAGGGGTTTTTAGAGAGTTGGTAATATTCTTGAACCTCAGAATCGACAAATTGTACCATACACTTATACCTTAGAACTACACAACTGGTTCTCATATTGGCTGTGATGATCTTTCTTATTTTCTTAGATGTATTTTCGGGCTGGCTGTATTTTGGCGGGGCAACATTGATGGCATTTTGGGATGTATTCTCCCTCAATGCAGCTGGGTATGCAGTCATGGAGTGCCATTCTTGGTTGCCTAATTTTTATTCAATCCTAATGACCCAAATCTAAAGCCATTTTATATCCCAAAAATAGAAGAATTCCCCTTTCTTTCTTTTTTTGCTTCGCTTGTGCGTGGCGATTCCATGCATCAAGATAAATACGGACGGGAAGTCTCTTTTTCTTTTCCTAATCCACCTCTTCCCAAACAGTATCTTCGCTAACCTCTAATGGGTGTTTCCCCTTGGCCCGTTCAAGTGCGTCAGAAGCAGAGGACCATGCTTCCGGAAATATGTTTCACGTAGCTTGGCAAGGAAATTGTGATTCATGGATATCCTCAAGAGAGGTCGACAACTCCTGGGGAGTATTTGAAATAACATCGTCCGGTGGTACTTTGCTCGAGTCGCTTTTTGTTTAGCTACTGATTTCATATTATTGATGGTCCTCTTTCTAAGGCCGAAGTATATCTAATCAAAACCAATGGTTATTGACTTAAGTCATTTCATCAACTAATTTCCATATATTTAATCATTCTGTATATCTATAATTACTGTTTTCCAAAGTGGTTATTGTAGTGGTAGGTTTTGCCCAAACCTTATTCCAATTTTAATTGATTTGCATTGTTTTCGTGCTAGTCAAGTTAAAGACTATTTTTAGGAGGTTTTGTAAGTTTCATAAGCAATAGCTGAGGGGGATTTTAAAGAGTTGGTAATGTTCTTCTACTTGATAGCTGCGCAATTGTTCCCTGCACTTCACATCTCTTAATTGAGAAATTTGTTCTCATCTTGGCTATGATGATATTTCTTAATTTCTTAATTATATTTCAGGCTTGGAACTAATTGGATTGCCAATCGTAATTTCATTTTTTGGATGGATTGTCCTTGAATTCAATCTAAATGAGCTCTTATGGGGTAAAGAAACAAACACTTCAGAAGTGTTTTAAAACCGTGACTATAGTTGTGCTTTAAAACCGTGACTATAGTTGTGCTTTTATTCTTGTTTGATAATTTAAATTGGGAAAATTGCCGAAATAGTCCTTCAACTTTTTTATTTTAGCCGAAAGTCGCTCAATTTTTTTTGTAGCCAGAATAGTCCTTCAATTTTTAATTTTTAGCCAAGATAGTCCTTTTGTGGTAGAGCCATCACAAAAATCGCTTTCTTTTTTTCATAAATTCTACATACACCCTCTATGATTTAGTTATTTTTCACATTGGACTAATTTAAAATTTTACAAAATTTTATGGCCAACTTTAAAAAAAAAAGGCCTCATGGTTGAGTGAGGGGATCTAGCAGTAGCATTAGTGGGTGGTAGTTGGTATCTCGTGGGTGGCTGAAGGGGTGGTTCTAGAGTTGGGTGGGTGATAGTTTCGGTTGGAAAAAGGAGAAGAAGCATTAGGATTTTAAGATTTTTTTTGGTAAAAAATAAAGTTTCATTTTTTTAAAATTGTTTTGAAGTTTTTTTTTTTCACCCCTTCAAAACTATAATTTCTTTCTTATTTTTTTCATTTTAAACTATATAGGGATTATGTAAAAAATAAGTAAACTTTAGGGGGTGTGTGTATAATTTATCTGAAAAAAAAATTTTATGGTGGCTCCACCATAAAAGGATTTTTTTGGCTAAAAAATAAAAATTGAAGGATTATTCTGGCTTAAAAAAAAAAGTTGAAGGACTATTTTGGTTAAAGTAAAAAAGTTGAGGGACTATTTTGGCGATTTTCCCATTTAAATTCAAGGCAAATATTTAAGTAGATCCGATCTTTAGCCCCACTTGTAGACCCTATAGTGTGGATTAAATTTTAGAAAATTTATGACCTCAGCTCATATAAGTAAAATTTTTTAAGATTTAATCTTAATCAGATGGTTTACAGGTAGGGTAAAAAACGGGATCTACTAAAGTATTTTCATAAATTCAAACCATTTTTTGATTCTAGAGTGTCTGCTGTAATGATTGGCATGGTACACGGTTGGCTCATTTTAGTAGTTTCCTTAAAAAATCTGATATGTACTATATCAATTATATGGCAAATATTTAGGTAAACTCGATTTTTGGTCTTATTTATAGATCTTGTAGTGTGGATTAAACCTTAGAGAATCTATGATATCAGCCGATGTAAGTAAGATTTTTTAAGATTTAATTATGACTACAGAGTTTACAAATAAAGTCAAAAATCGGGTCTATTTAAATATTTTTCCAATTATAATACTGATGCATCTCTATTGCACTCCAAGAAATATTAGCTTTAAGGAAGAATGAGCTAAAATGTGTCCGTATTCTTTTTTAGATACAAGAAATCGGCAAAAGCTAAGTTGATTGTTTCTAAATATAATATCTATAACAACATATATTTTATTTGCCTGTATAACCTTTTAAGTCTTTTGACCTTATAAACCAATTAACAGGATTTCAACTACAAAGATATGGTAAGACACTTTTTTGGAGCTGGTTCACTTTTTAAGTTTATTGTTGCTTTCTTAGGTGAAAGGGCCGCCTAGCAATATCTTCAAATTAGTTGAGCATCAATATTATTGTTTAATTTGAACTTTCATTCAAGCATCGTGAATAGAACATCTTTCATGCTTATTGCTGGTGTTGCAGGTTGAAAAGGAAAGGATTTAGTCACAAACACTGTCGGTTTTTATTTAAGAAGTTTATTGTAGTTTTGGAGAGTGTTTTGTGATTTATTTTCTTGAATTTGAGAAATATTAATGAGCATTGGTACGATTAGATTCTACTAGTTATATTATATAAATTGTGCATGTATTTTTATTCTCGTGCATTGAGTTATCAACGTATAGAATTTTGTAAAAAATTATTATAAGTCAATAATACTCCAAATAATTAATAACCTTCAATTTCTCTTTCCTATTCCCATACAAAATCTTCAAAATATCTCCTCAATCGATGTACGCTAAAAACGAAGGAAAAAAGGTGGACCCCAAATGTACGTGTCAATTGTATCCCTTCGCTTTCCTTCCATTTCCTTTCTCTTTCATCTTTTTCTTCTCCCTTCTTCGAGGGAAAGCGAAAGTTTTCTGTTTTCCAACCTTTTCATCCCATTCTTTGTCAATTTTTGTTTCTCTGCTCTATCCTATCGTTTCTTCTGCCTTACAAAACAACAGAAAGTCCCAAACACTTGAGGCGTTTCTTCGGCCTTACAAAACAATAGAAAGTACGCAAACACTTGAGGGTAAGTTATCAAATCTTTCAAAGCAATGGAAGAAAACCTAGTAGTACATTTGGCAAATCTTTCTTCAATAATCACCTCGTGCTCATCTTGTCATTTTATTTAAGCAAGGTGTATACTGATAATTACTTGAGGCACATACTATGCGTACAAGTGATAGAAGGCACACTAAATGTGTGTGCTATACAAAAATAAATTTATTTATGAACTATTTTTATAAAATTAACCATAAGATTTTATAATAATAAAATTATTTCTAAATTACTTTAGAAGTCTATATATTACTATGGTAATTTTTTTATTTTTTTTTGGTATTAAAATTCAAGGTGGTGGTTATATTTTGGTGTAGTTATAGGGTGTGTTCGTTTGGATTGAAAATATTTTGCATGAAAAAATCTATTTTCGATTGACAAAATGAACATATTTTGAAATAAAATTTTTAACGGTTTCACCTTTAATTTTATGAATACAAATTAAAAAAAACTTAAAACAATAGTAATAAATACCTTACAAGTAATTGTGATTAATAAAAGATTGATTTAAATGATAGTACAATGTAGTCGTAAAATATGCATAATGATAGTTATATTAGTATGGAACCTATAATTATGAGAAAAATGGATGGAAAAGAATTGAAAATGATAATAAATTTAGCAAATGAAATTATAAAAGTAAGTATTTGAGATTTAATGTCACTTTTGAATTATCCAGAAAATAACTTACACTCAAAAATTTCGTAAGTTATTTTCAGCCAGAAGAAGGAAAATTGGAAAATATTTTACACCGAAAAATATTTTCTGCTGTTTGTTATTAAAGAAATTTCTAAAAAATATTTTCCTAAAAGTATTTTCAATCCAAACGACGAGACACATCCTTTATCGCGGAAGTTTTCTTTTTTTAAAATTTAAAAGGAGACCAAATGAAAAAGACTATGATACTAATTGAGTGCTCCCTTTATATATAGTAAGATGATTTCAAAAATTAATAAGAGTAAAGATAGGAGAAGTTACTATGGATAGAAAATGCCTGATAGTTGAAGTTGATGACTGGATTCTCTAGCGTGGTAGGATTCATGTGATAATTAGTTGCATTTTTTTTTTTTTTTTCCAAATTGAATCTTAAAATTTGAGAAGAGACCCAAAAATAAAAAAATAAAAAAAAGATTGGAGGGAGAAACCACCACATTAATTGGGCTTGTCACATTATACTTTCTAGTTGAATTTAATAAAATTTTGTTAAAATTAAGAATAACGTAATTTTTTTTTTTTAAGGTAATCTCTTTCCTTCTTTCTACTCATTTTAATGTAAAAGTTGACTTGGTGGGAAGATCCTCAAACTCAGCTCCATTTTTTAAAACAGATTTCAGATTAACTTTTATTGCCTAATTAATTAGTAAATTTGATTAAAAAAATATATTAAGTTTATGTATAGACTGCACGTACTATGGATCCTCTGACTCCCAATCGAGTTGGAAGAACTGTAGCACAAAATGTACTTCTAAGTAATTTCCCTATAAATCTTATATCTATCTATATGAAGAAGAAATCATGTAACGAAGGGGATTCTTATTTGTACAAATGGTACTTCGAACTTGGAACGAGTATGAAGAAATTAACAATACTTCTTTATCTTTTGGGTTGTTTTGCCGAATCGGTCGCTCAAGATCTTTGGTCTCTACCCCGACCCGATGAAAAAAATTATACGGCTGAATGTCTCAGTGGTTAAGCGATCCAAATTAGAATTTTTTACCGACAAGCTCTAACTCAATTGGTACTGGAGTTGTCTACAGGGTCAAAGGCCCCGATTCTTGGTCAGAACCAAATTTACCAACATTAAAAAAAAAAAAAAAAAATGTATAAGTTTATGTAGATGGAAAATTTGCATGATTATAGATGCGAACTAGTTAAAGCCAACATGTCTTAGATAATCTCGTAAATAAGGAAGCTACTAGTTTAGGGGCAATCGTGTGCATAAGATTCTTAAAGTGTTCTGGACCACTTAATCATCAAGTTAATTAACAATTTCAATGATGGAAATACATTTCTCACTAAACAAGCCAAACAACTTTTCGACGCTCAAACTCTGGTATAATTTTGTAATGTGCATGTGATGATTTTCATTTCTATAATGTTTGTTGAGATATTCACTTCAGCACTTTTCTCGATAGAATATGCTGAAAAAGATTATTGTATTGCTAGCATATCAATCTGTTTGTCCATTTCAACCTCACATTAGGCCCCCAAGCGCAATGTTCTGATAGCTTTTTGCACTCTTAAGTATTCATTTTTTACCTATTAAGATGTTTAGAAGAAAAAATTCTTGATCAATATCGAACATGATTTTTTTTAACTATCAAATATATGTAAAAAAAAAAATTATCCTCGACTTTTGAGGGGCATGAGTTTTTCTTAATTTTCTAAAAATCTAAAATTCCATTTTGCAATTAAGCATTGCCAAATGACTATAAATGTGCTTACATTAATTAGCACTTTTTGTCTGACGAGTCTTGTATAGAAACTCTACCATGCCGAACTCTAACCAAGGTCGTTGAATGCATTGCAAAAACGAGAAACTCTACTTTTAGTAAGGCATTCAACGATTCTACTATAAACTGCGCATTACAAAATTTATAGCGTAAACCTTCTCTTTCTTTTATATAACCACTCTCTAATTATGCACGCGAGTCCTTGCCTCCAGATACAATCATATGCTTGCAATTCCCAGTGGATTGTCGAACGAGGCTTCAAGTCAACCCCTCTCGGCCAAAACTTCACAGGCAATGCCTTCGTTCTTGCCTCAGTTTCATGCACGGTTAAAACCCTTATAGAAGAATCTCTTCATGATACCATTTTGAAGATTCAATCAGCAAAAGATGTCATCAAAGATGACTATATAAAGCTCCATATATTGCAACTGCACTCGAGTCCTCGGATAAGTTCTTCTTTCCATGAAAGAGCTCACAATTGTGACTGATTGGATGAAATATTCCTTTGGAACACTTGATTTTGGTTGGGAAAAGCTTTCTAGCATGGCCCTTTTAGGCACGCCAGTACTTGAGACTGCTTTTCTTATGCTGAATGTTGAAGAGCCTCGAGGAATTCTGCTAAGGATGGGATTTGGAAAGGAAGAAGCTCCGAGATTTGTGAACTTTTTCTACAATTTCAACTAGCTAATGAATTGAAATAAAGCCTTTTGTGCATGAATGCATGTTTGGTTTTGACATGCAGTAATGATAAAAAAGTCTTTCCTACTCACTCTTTAATATAAGATGGATGTCTTACACCATTAGATGATTACAAAATAATAATTTTTTTTTAATCATATTAATAACTGTAATACCATTACACATTGCGAAGTAACTAGCACAAATTTACTCGTGATGGATTCTCTATTACTAAGTATTATTCTCATGCTTGTTTTGTGGTGTGGTAGTGAAATATATATCAAGAAGGGTTCGGGTTAATAACATTTTGCCCCCTAAACTAGGTGGGTAATTATGCTTTACCTTTCTAAATTATAAAAATATACACTGTACCCCCTATTCACATTATTCATTCTTTAAAAATTTTAAAATATCAAAAAAATCTAGTTAAAAGACTGAAATACCCTTAGGATTATATTTTGATTTTTTATGTATCTAATTGATTGTCGATAGTTACAAAAGAATTGGAAAAAAAATAAAATATAATAACACGTTAATATCTTTGACTTTTTAGAGTGAAAATGTGAAAAAAAAAATAGTGAATTACATTATATCTGACATCGCAAGTTGCATAGATTAAGTCGAATATTAAAAGTGTAAAATACTAAGAGACATAAAAAAAATCACAAAGTTTTGAAGAAAATATATTTTTATATAATACCTTTAAAGAAAAACTTTCAATAGAAAAGAAGCACAGTTGAAAATTGTTCTACCAGTATAGTGATCTTTTAACATTCAAATTCAAAATATTATAAAATAAATCCAAAATTTTAAAAATTTGACTAAGAAATATATTGATATAGATTATATTGGAATATTCTATAGTTTATTTTTTCTTATTTTTAAATAATTATCATATCACTATCAAAATTTAAATACATAAAAATTCAAAATATAATACTAAGGGTACTTTAGTAATATAACTAGATTATCTTAATGATTTTAATATTTGTAATAGATGAATAGTGTCAATAGCGGGTAAAATGTATATTTCTATAATTTAAGGGGGTAAAGTGTAATTTCCCGACTAGTTTAGGGGGCAAAGTATTATTAACCCTATCAAGAACTAGCTTGATTTAATTTATTCTCCTTATGTAGTTATTTTCATAACTTTTTCTGCAATTTCATCCGGCAATTATTGAAATAAAGCCTTTTGTGGATGCATGTTTGGTTTTCAATTGTACTAATGGAGATTCTCAATTAGTACTATACATTGTTTTCATGCTTTTGTGCTGATGTGGTAATGAAATATATATCAAGAACTAGCTTTTTATAGTGTTTTCTTGTTTTTTTTTTCTTTTACAGTATTTATTAAGATATAGGTAGTGATGCATGTTAAATTACTTTTAAAATATTTGGAAATGTACAAGCATGTAAAAAATTACTAAAAATATATTTTTCTCACTAAAAAGTGAAAACAAAAACATCGGACGATCATGTGTACAAAATGACATTGTTGCCCTTAGTTTAATTTAGTAATTAATTCAAGTGAAAATATTAAAAAAAAAATCAAATGAAGATATTAAATTTGTAAAGATTGACACAAAAGTCATATTGACATTGGAGAAGACAAACTAAATTTTGCACGAAATCGTTTTCCAAAACCGTTTTTCTATATTGTATACTAGGTGATGAAGCCCAAAAACTTTGCTCAAATTATTAAATAAATAAACAATAAATGTGCAGCCAAGAGTACGCAAGACGTTCATGCAAAGCTTGTATTAAAAAAAAATATATTCAATTACTGTATCCCCCTCCAAAAAAAATAAATAAATAAATAAATAAAACTCATCAGATCCGTTCAATGAGTCACTAAAACTAAAGTGTAATTACCACAATTATTCAGTTTTTAATTATACGGCCATCCAACTCCAAAACGCGCGACAAGTCCCAAATATCACGGTATAATAAAATCGAAGAATTCCATGTAACCTCACATTATATAACAAATATCATACCAATGGATAGTATTTAACTAGATTGAAACTGACATATAATGAAATAAATTAATTATACTAACCTACACTATATTAATCTAACTCTACTTAGTGCATGAGTGCTTCTTTTTTCTAGGGTTAATGCTCCTTTCTTCCTTTCATATTGCTAACTGTTTTTTACTAGAGGTGTCAAATTTTGATCCCTGAACATCCAACCCCAAGAGTGACTTAAGTTGTTATTGGTGACCAAATAGCCCAATGAGCTGTTGGTTTACATATAGGGTTAAATTTACTTTGGTCCTCTAAACTTGTCATCAATTTAATACGTTGTATTCTGAACTAAATTTTTTGTCACTTTGTGTCCCCTAAAGTTTTTGTTTCTTGACTCTTCACTCCAAAATTTGACGGAAACTAAAAAAATAACAAAATGTAGGCGTGCTCTATGCATGCTAGCGGGGACGAACTCAAGAATTGAGACTTGAGGGGGCAAGACTTATATAAGTTTATATTTAAGGGATAATTTTACACTTCTTGTAAAATCTTAGGGGGCAAATTATAATTTTTTTAAAGATATAGTAAAATTTTTTAAAAATTTAAGGAAAAATATAATTATGAAATTCTTGGGGTGACAGTCTCCCTTCCTCCCTTCCTCCATTCGCCATTGACTGTTCGTATAGTGTTAAGAGGGCCAGTGCGCACGGATATAGAACACAGCTAAATTCCATTACTCTTCTAATTTCGTCAAATTTTGGGGTCAAGTGTCCAAAAATAAACACTTTTAAGGGATAAAGTGATCAAAAATTAATTAAAAATGTAATATAATCACTAAATAGTAACATGTTTAGGAGGTCAAAGTGGATTTAACCCTACATAAATGAACTTTTATAAGTAATGTGGAGTATTAACTTTACTTTCCAAAATGGTAATCTAGACCTTAGAACTATCCCAATTAATACTTACATTGGGGTTTGGTTTTTTGTAATATTTTTTTGGTGTGACACAATTTAATCGAGTGACACATATTACTCTAAGAATACATATCATTCATTTAAGTGGTGTTATACAAATATCACACCAAAAAATATCGAAAAAACCCAAAGGCCAAAGGCACTTGCATTGGCCATTATCCTAATTTGTCCAGTCATCCATTGAATCATACTGATTTCGTATTCTATTAAATCATTTTTGTTTGAATCTCCAATTAAATTTTCAACAAAAGTTGATGAGGTAGTGATTGTGAGCCACCTAATGTTTTCTGAATTAGCTTGGTGGACACTGGGCGGTGGTTGTGTTTGGTATTGTTAATAGTAGAACATTAAGGCAGGGGCCAACATTTATTGTAAAAAGAGTAGCTAGCGCTAGTTGTGAAGACTGCAAAAAATTCTGTACTAAGTTGTAAATACGAAGAATTAAGCACTGCCAAAGAGAGAGAGTATGAAGAAGGGAAAAAAAGAAAAAAACAACTGACATTATTGTGTTGGCAACTTGGTGTATTAAATGACGTCCTATTTATTGCAGGCCGTGGAATGTCTATAGGCTTTGGAGTACAAATGGTCCACTATTTTTTTTTTTTTTTTGAAAATTCCCTTTGCCCCTCAATCTTTTTCTCTTAATGACCGCCCTAAATCCTAAATAATTGCAATATCAACATTAATTACGAGCCGTCTAAAGGGATAAGATACCAAAATTTTCAATTTGTAGTTTTCTTTCAATTTCGATAATCATTATTTATAATATTATTCTCAGTATTATTTAGAATAATATTGTAACTAATTTTTGAAATGTGATATATGTGAGATAAAAAATGATTAAAAATATATATTTGATAAATGATTACAAAATATTATTTGGAGAATAATAAAAAAAAAATATCCAAACATTGCTTCATTCGGAAACTAATATATATTCCACAATTATTTCATACACATTTTTTAATTACCTTTTTATCTCACATATATCACATCAAAAAAGTTACTACAATTCTTTTTAAAATAATATTTTAATAATAATAGTTATCTATATTTGATTTATGGTATTGTTTAATCACATTACAAATAAGTTAAAGTAAGTTGAATGGATGTTCGCTCAACTAATAAAGATCGAACACCTTTCTTGAGAAAAATTCGTATTTAATTCTCAACCGTATATAAAAATTATCGCGAGGTGTTGAAAATGCATCAATGGAATACCCTAGTTAAAATTACCTACATTGTTCCTAAACTACTTTCGTACAAGATGAAAATTAAAGTTGAAAAGTACAAACTTTGATGCATAGTTTACAACGATGGAACGTAGAGAAAGAGTACATGCTTTCATAATCAATGTACACTCATGGTGGGAATAACCTGGTAATGCCAAACAATTTCTGTTAAATATGGGGATATAAAAAAGTTAAATGCTTTTTTGACCGAAAGAAATAAGTAACGCCATAGCAACTAAACGATAGTCGTAGTCGTATGAAACGACAATAGAACATCGTTCAAATTCCCAAGCATCAAATGGAAAGCAAGAGTGCTGTGGAATATGCCAATTTTATATCATGCTTGACAGCTAGCTTGTGCCTATGATTCAGAAAAAGAAAAATATTCTGTTTGGTTAGTGTATTTTATTTATTACTTTGTATGTGTAATATTTTTGATTAATTTTTTAGAAAAAGAAAAATATTCTGTTTGGTTAGTGTATTTTATTTATTACTTTGTACGTGTAATATTTTTGATTAATTTATAAAAAATTAATCAAATAAAATTATGTTTTATATATACTTATAATTAATATATTTTTCGTATTATGAATAGGGATTAAACAGTATATTAAGATCACCATAAAAAGATAAAATTAGAAATTATTCTTATAACAATTATATTATTTTAAAATGAACAAAGTGTGAGTGGAAAAAAAAACTGTTCGTCTTACTTTAAAATGCATGCAACTCTCATGAAAAATATGCGATTCTAAAAACATCCAAAATGACATGTAGTTTTTAATAATTTCTATAAGAATTAAATTTTTAATATATTATGTAAAATATGTATGCATGTAAAGAATATATTGGTATTTTTTTTCATATTTCTTAAATTTATGATAACATTCATTTCAGGACTCTATTGACGTTTTGAACTCTTTTTTTTTTTTTGACTTTCTAAACTCTTTTATTCATCCGAAATGCCATCAAATGTGGTTAACTTCAAAATTTTATTTTGATGTACTATTTTATTATAAAATTAAATTTTCATTTATTAAATACAAAAACAAAATGTGAAGCTAGTAAAAATGTATGAATTTTAATTTTTATCTATTGCAGACTCTTTCGATCAATTTCTTGTATTGGTTACTCGGACATTTAATATAAATCTTTGTTATTGTTATTTTATAGTGTTAACAATTACATTATAATTTCCAAAGTTGACATAGAAATTCAATCTGTACTTATAATTATTTTAGAGTATTAAATAGTATGGTTTTATTTCTATAAATTATGTTGTTTATTTACATTACTTGCATACTTATTTGTGCTATATTTTGTCATTCCTACTATATATATATATATATATATATATATATATATATATAGTATTCTTTTAAGTCTTGCTATGATTGTTCTACAATATATATATTTTTAGTATACGTCATACCATGAGTTAATTTTTTTCCCTCATCAATGGTTACTCTAACCCAAACTTCTTTTCCTTTTATCAAATGCTCCAACATTATTAGAGTATTTAATAATGTCCTTAATTTGCATAACATGTGCTGTTTTTATACTAATTATTTAGATAAGTACTTTTTCTATGTTGTCACTCCACAAATTATACATATAATTCTTATGTATTAAAATGATTATTTAAGAATATTTTAGGCACTCATGGATCGTATCATCATGGATTGAATATTTTTCTACCTCATTAATAGCTACTCTAAATCAATATTTTACAAAATAGTGTTATAAAGATAAGGATTTAGTCACCAATATTCTACGAAGTGAAGTTTAGGTGGTAGACACTTTCTTTATAACTTGTTGGTTATGGGGTTCGAGTTACTAAAGGATGGGGGGTGATTTTTTTTGAAAAATAACAATAATAAAGAGATATAAAAAAATAAATATTTTTATCTCAATTAAAGATTAAGAATTTTTTATATAAATTATAAAATTTGTATTGGTATGATTATTAGTTTTGTGATTTTTAAGTTGAAACAAAATTTGAAATTAAAAAGAGATTTTATTGAATTTAAACCAAATAAAATCAAATATAATGCATAAAAATTCTCTAGGGCATTTCCTATTCTTTTTTTTTTTTTTTGTTAAATGTTAGTGAAGTTGAATATTCTTGGCAAGGGTAAACTTAGTTCCATGAGGAAAATGAGCTATTAGCACTAAGTATAAATTTGGAAGTCTAACAACTTAACTTATCTGTTACAATGAACAATTAATTAATTATTAGATATTGATCGTAAAGCACCACAACCCCATTTTGTATTAAAATCAAATACATGATTAATCAATTACAATAGAATCAAAAGTTTTATCTTTTATTATATGTTATTAACATATTAAAATATATAAAGCAACTAAAAATGAGTATAATTAACCAAAATACAAGGGTATGGTTGAATGAACAATTAGAAGCAAAAAATAATTGTGGTGAAATTGTAAATATATAATAGTTATAAAAAATATAAATATTTTTTATAACATATATAAATGTTATAAATAATATTTTTTGTATCTTCTACAGTATAAATGATATTTTTTTTACTCTTAAAACTTTCTACCTTCTTATTATGTTTTTCTGTCAAAATTATGTAAAAACTCAAGGAAGAAACAATTTAAACATACATAATAGTTATAAAAACTACTTTATTTTATTTTTGCTCAAATATAATAATTCTTTTTACAATAAAAAATTTTAATATCTTATTATGCATTTATTCCAAAATTTTGCATAAATCTAAAGAATTTTGTTATATTAATTAATTTGGAATATATACAATAAATATATAGTAGTAATATAAATTATAAAAAAAGATAGTTTTAACATATTAAATAATGAATATTTCAGATAAGCCAATTATATTTCATTAAGGACGACTTACAAAAAACAAATCATTAAGCACTTGTTAGGTTTGAAACTATTTAATTAAGGATATGTTAAGGATGACAAAAAATAGTTGATAGTATTCTTAAAAATAGGTAATTAAATAGATGAGGAATAATTTAATGATGTTTTCTTATGGGGATTTAAAATTCATTAAGGGTGAGTATTTTAGGCATCACAAAAAGAGAGAAACAAAAATTGGTTATATTTTCCTACCGGAATTAAAAATTATATTTCATGAAGGACGGATATTTTTGACATTACAAAAAATGGAAGAAACAAAAATTGAGAGTAATAGACTCGCATATATATATATAATAGTATAGATTTTTCTTAAATAATATTTTATACTTATTTCATACACGTTTTCTAACCATATTTTATCTCACATTATATCGCATCAAAAAGGTTGCCATAGTAATTTTTAAAATAATATTTCAAAAATAATAATTGTACAAATGAAGCAACCACTAACCAAAAGGTAAAAACCCTCTTTATTTCTAAAACTTCTTTTAATCGTTGAAGTACAATAATTGTATTCCTAAAAATTCAGACATAAATTGTATTCCTAAAAATTCTAATAGTTATATATACAATCCTCAAAATCACTTTTTAACTCATTTTTAGAAATAAACTTTTATTAATAACTTCTCAAATTTGCGAAAATCAAGAGAACAGAATAAGTAATGAAACAACTTGTTCCAATATAATTTATGTGAGATAAAATAATAATTAAAAGACATATATGGAAATTTGTAAAAATATTATTTTAAAAATTCTAAAATTTACTAACAAAACAGCATACTTTAGAGGAGAACTTACAACTCTTACATAGACATGTAAAAAAAAAAAGAGTACCTTAAACTCATTTTTTTAGGATTAATCTTTCATTCACAGTTGATATAAAAAAGTTTTTATACCACCGGGTGTGGATGCATGTCACGTGTGCATTATTTAGATTTCAAATATCATTTTTGCATATGTGGCATGCATCCATACCCGATGATATAAATTTTTTATACCAATGATACATGAAAGATTTACCTTTTTTTTTATACCAAGTCTAATCAAGTTTTTTATCAATACTTTAAAATTAGGAAAAAATTCTACTTAGTCTTATGGAACCATTTCGTTGAGTTATAAAGACTTGTATAGTGCATTATTGCAAAAATTTGTATTGTACAAACTTTTAAATCTAACTAGACTATCTATTTATATCTATACTATATCCTATATATAGCAAAGGAGTGTTTTGTGAGAAGGTAAAAAAATCTTGGCAAATGATAAATATATTAGAAATTTTGCATATTAAAATATGATTTTTTTACATAATATATTAACTAGTAACAATAAAAGATGAAATACATAATTTACCATCTGAATTCTTACATCTTGTTCATAACTATTATGCATATTAAATAGTTAAAAGTAAAAAATAAATAAAATTGAAATACTTAATTAGTCAATTGAATTCAAATTAATACTTATATCTTATCCTTAACTAGTACTATTTATTCAATATCCTCACAATATGATTACTAGTGATGGATGTGCATGTACCGAATAAAAATTTAAATTATTTATATAAATTATTTATAGAAAATTTGATTTTAATTTTTTGCAAGTAATGATTCATAAACAAAATCGGAAGATAAAAGTTGTTTTATTTTATAGGCAGTTATTTTGTTTTGTTAAAAGTTGAAAACTGTGAACGCATAGTTATTGGTCTGGTTAGTTATTTTTTATTTTTTTTTTAAAAACTCCTAGTTTTTTAGGGTTGTGAGAATAAAATGAGATAGGATAGAATGAGGGTAATGTGTGTTTCCTAGTATGCCTATACTAACTACATTATATTTTAATATCATTCCACCTAAAAGCACATTACACACATATGATATAAGAAATTAATGCATATTAAGGAACAAAAAGAAAACACATTAACTATGATATACACCAAACATGTTAGCTTTAGATTTTATATATAGTTAGATATAATGTATCTCTTAAATTGATTTCTACTCAAAAAGAGTTATAAAACTAAATATTATGGATCATTATACAAGATCAATTATTTACAATATAGGTCAACTATAAAAATATATTATTTATAATAAGTTATACACATCTTTATTTATTTAAAAATGCTTTACGTATACAATTATTTTTAATAAATTTGAAATGATGTAACGTAATTACATGTACAAGTAATTTCATTCTTACAATCTAGTTATAATACTTTTATGTATATATATATATATATATAATATCAATTTATATATATATATAAATTGATAAGGAAAAATTACAAATTTAATCCCTAAATGTTATAAAAGACAGGTGTGGGGTACTTCTTGCAAATTATATATTTTTTATTTTTTTTCATCCTTAACCTATTTTTTAATCGCAAGAAGTACCCCCACACTTCTTGTAAACTTTTTTAGTTTTTTGTCCCTTAAGTATTTTCGTAATCCATATATGTATCCTATATTTTTATTTCACTCTTTTGTCCATCAATTTTTTTTTTTATAAAAAAAATCATGGTTAGATGACTACTTAGATTAGGAAAAAAAAAAGAAACTCAAGGGACCTTCATGAGATTACAAAAATAGTTGATGATGAAAGTTTTCAAATAAAACTTGGGGAGACCTTCTTGAGATTAGCAAAAAATTTAGGAACTTCTGTCATATGAAATCAAGGCGAAGCCAGGACCCTTTGACGAAATAAAAATATATACATAATAGAATAGACGATTTTAAAAATAATTTTTCTTTTCATTTTCTCCCAACATTGTGTTCATTAATAATTAACTGTTAATAGTTGTTATTATCAAATATGGATGTGAACATATTTATTCAAAAGTTAATTTCAATATTATGTTTTTTCTATATTTTGATAATTCTTTATGTCAAACAAGCATATGAAACTAACATTTATGATTAAATAATATAATCATATGCACAGTAATGAATATTCAAAAATAAATTTTCATAGGACAACAACATAACGTTGTAAATTGAACAATCTTATTCCTTAATTGTCTTCTTCATTTTTAATAATCGTTTCACTAATATTATTTATTGGACAAGGATCCCATTCATTTAACGATAAATAGAGGAACCTCCATTTGCGCTTAAAAAATATTTTTAAAAATCAAAATCTTTTATAATTCAAATCATATTTTATATAAATGCCTTGCAAAATATTAGAACAAATAATAAATTTTTTGCCGTTTGATTAAGCAATTTTAGTTTTCATCAAAATTTAAAAATTTCTATACTGTCTAAATGTGATACATAATTCAACAGTAAAATTTTTTGGAATAAATTGAATTTTGAATACAATTATCTACTAAATGAGATAAAGCAATATTTTCACATTATTTTCTTGAATTTTAATTTGTTAAATATAAAAAATAAAATAAAATAAAATCTAAATCATATTTTATTATATAAATTATGCACATATTTATCTTGCTGCATAACACTTAGACATCAACTGAGAACTGTTACAACGAATAATCCCCTCTATTGCTCTTTCCCATCCACGTACGAAATCTTCAAAATCTCGTCAATTAGTGTCCGCATCCCAAAACACAATTAAAAATTTTAGACTTAAAACCCTAAAAAAAGAGAAAAATATATGTAGACCCCACATACATGTGCAAACTGTATACCAAACATTCACACTTTCCTTTCGTTTCCTTTCTCTTTCATCTTTTTCTTGCCGTTTGTCAGTTTTTCCCATTTTCTAAACTTTTCCTCCCTTTCTATTTCTCTCCTCCGTCCCCGCGGTTTTCTGCCTCACAAAAATCTGCTTTTTCTCTCTCCAAAATCCATCACATTTTCTTTCACTGCTCATAGGTCCACTCACTAATGAAAATCCTTTAAACAAACTACTTTGTTCCATTCTGTCTCTTTCTAATTTCCGTTGCTCTTCTTTCCCCTCCGAAAAAAATCCCTGATATTTTCGAAGAAAAAGTAAATGGGAGAAGCCCATTTAGGATTTCTTCCCTGCATATTTTCCCTTCTTTTTCTGATAATTTTTTTGGGGTCTTTCCCATTTATTATCAAATCCCAGTCCAGTTCTGATGATGCTTCAGTAATGCAGGACTTGAAGAAAAGTCTAAACCCACCGAGTTCACTCAGCTGGGTTGATACAGACCCGTGTAAGTGGCAACACGTACAATGCTCCAAGAGTGACAAACGGGTCAACCGGATCCAGATTGGAGGTCAAGGTCTTAAAGGGTCTCTCCCTCCCAACCTGAACAAGCTTACTGCTTTGCAAATTCTGGAGCTGCAGAACAACCAACTCACCGGGTCATTACCGAGTTTGTCCGGGTTGAGCTCACTCCAACGGATTATGGTCAGTTTCAACAATTTCAGGTCAACCCCTCGATTCCACCGGATTTCTTCGATGGTATGACTTCTTTACAAGAAGTTTATTTGGATTATAATCAGTTCTCTTCATGGGTTATTCCGGATAGTATTAAAGTTGCTTCGGAACTGTCTGCTTTTTCTGCTACTTCAACGAATATTTCCGGTCCAATTCCGGATTTTTTCGGTCCGGATAATTTTCCCTCGTTATCTATACTCCGTTTATCGTATAATTATCTCCAGGGCGGCCTGCCCTCGAATTTTTCGGGCTCTTCGATACAATCTTTGTGGTTAAATGGTCAGAAAGGGACTAATAGATTGAATGGAAGTATTGATGTTATAGGGAAAATGTCTCAGTTAGCTGAGATTTGGTTGCATAGTAATTCGTTTTCTGGGCCTTTACCCGATTTTTCCGGGTTGAAGCAGTTGCAGAATGTTAGTTTGAGGGATAATAGTTTTACAGGTCCGGTGCCTGAGTCGTTGGTGGCGTTGCCTTCATTGTTTGTTGTGAATTTGACTGAATAATATGTTACAGGGGCCGACCCCAAACTTCGGTAAGCCGGTGCTGTTGGATTTGACTCCCGGGACGAATAGTTTTTGTTTAGATACACCTGGGGTTACTTGTGATTCCCGGGTTAATCAATTGCTTACTGTGGTGAAAGATGTTGGATATCCATATGAGTTTGCTGATAATTGGAAAGGGAATGATCCCTGTTCGCCGCTTTGGATGGGGATTTCTTGTGATAGTAGTGGGAATATAACTGGGGTGAATTTTCAGAATATGAAGCTGACAGGGGTGATTTCGCCAAATTTTTCGTCCATTACAAGTTTACAGAAGTTGAATTTGGCCAATAATAATCTTTTGGGAAGTATTCCAGTTGAGCTCACTAGTTTGCCTAACCTTCAGTCATTGGATGTGTCGAACAATCAGCTTTCTGGTTTTGTCCCATCATTTCCAAATAATAAAGTGGAGGTGAAAGTCGATGGAAACCCGAATATTGGGAAGCCAAGTCCTCCTCCAAATTAATGCACCTGGAACACCTGCTGGTGGTTCGCCTGGCACATCGGGTGATGGTAGTGGTGGTGCTACAGGGGGTGGCAAAAAATCAAATACGGGTGTGATTGTGGGTTCAGTTGTTGCTGTTGGTGCTGCCGTTGCAGTTGTTGCATTGTTAGTTTTTTGTATTCGGAGAAAGAAAAGTAAGAGCTCTAGCAGAGTTCAGGGACCAAGCACCGTGGTTATACACCCTCGCCATTCAGGGTCAGACCAAGATACGGTGAAGATCACAGTTGGAGGCTCTAGTGCTAATGGTGGAACAAGTGAAACTAACAGCCATGGAAGCAATGGGCATAGTAATATCCACATTGTTGAGCGTGATGGCTTGACGATTAAAATCGAGATTTTAAAGGCTGTGACTAAGAATTTTAGTGAGGAGAATATATTGGGTAGAGGTGGATTTGGAACTGTTTATAAAGGGGAATTGGATGATGGGACAAAAATTGCAGTCAAGAGAATGGAATCTGGAGGCAATTGATGAGCGACAAGGGTTTAGATGAGTTCAAGGCTGAGATTGCAGTTGTGACGAAGGTCCGACATAGGCACTTGGTCGCACTTCATGGATATTGTTTGGATGCCAATGAGAGGATACTTGTTTATGAATACATGCCCCAGGGGGACCTCAGCAGGCATTTATTCAATTGGCAGGATGAGCAGTTGAAACCACTTGAGTGGAAGACAAGGTTGACCATGGCCCTTGATGTGGCAAGAGGTGTTGAATATTTACATGGATTAGCTCAACAAAGTTTTATTCATAGGGATCTTAAACCATCAAACATCCTTCTGGGAGATGATATGCGAGCTAAAGTTGCGGATTTTGGACTTGTTCGTCTTGTTCCTGAAGGAAAAGCTACTGTAGTCACAAGGTTAGCTGGAACTTTTGGCTACCTTGCACCTGAATATGCAGGTAAATATACTCCCATCTCTCCGTTTTAGCTTTCATAAAGTTGTTTCTACATAATGCTGGGACTTGGCTAAATGTTCTGGATTGGTACAAATAAAATAACTAAGTTGATGTATTTTATGTATAACATGAATATGTTGCCAAATGTCAGCTCAAATTCTCAGAAGATTAGAAAGCGTGGGTCATATTTTATCACACTGTTCTAGGTAATTTATTTGATTTCTGTAACCTTCATGTTTCTGCTGATTTTTTGCGACTTTGGAGTAATACTGTGTCATGGTTACCCCATAACTTTTATTTTTTGTCTCCTAGGACTGCTGAAAAGAAGTTTTTCACTTTTTAGTTGCAAAATCTTAAATCTTTCTGGGATTGAATGTGGTTTTCTGTGCCCTTATTTTTAATTTGTACACAGGTACAGCTATTGTTGAGCTCTTCTCATAGGAATAATATTGAGAGAAAAATGATCCACTAACTTCTAAATATATTAGGTTAATCTTTAATGTTTAGAACATTATTTATTTCACAGGTACAAGTAATTTTCACTGTATTTGTCAGCCAATTTCCACTGTAGAAGGCAGCATTGGGGTGTATAAACTTTTGCGTATTTCGTACTGGTTCATTTTAGCTTCTTACCAAATTCAAGCTGAAAGTTCTGATTGCATATTCTATCTCATGTACTTATGCGTCATCTTAACGTATCGAACCACGACTAACGAAAATTCATGAATTGACAGTGATGGGGCGAGTGACTACAAAAATTGACGTTTTTGCCTTTGGAGTAATATTGATGGAGCTGATTACTGGAAGAAAAGCTTTAGATGAAAGCCAGCCAGAGGAGAGTGCTCATCTTGTCCCATGGTTTCGTAGAATGCAGATCGGCGAGGATTTCAAGAAAGCTATTGACCCCACTATTGATCTTGACGAAGAAACTCTTGCCAGCATTAACACTGTTGCTGAGTTGGCTGGCCACTGCTGTGCAAGGGAACCGCATCAAAGACCTGACATGAGCCATGCAGTCAATGTGCTTTCATCACTTGCTGAGCTTTGGAAACCAAGCGAACCTGATCCAGATGACATATAGAGATGGAATTGATTACGAGATGACATTACCACAGGCTGTTAAGAAGTGGCAAGCTCTTGAAGGAATGAGCAGTGTTGAAAATACTTCTTTCATTGGAAGCACTGACAATACCCAAACCAGCATACCAACCCGGCCTTCTGGGTTTGCAGATTCCTTTACATCAACAGATGGAAGGTGATTTTTAGCAAAGGATAACAGTGACCAATGAGATTTAGGCTCTTGTTAATTGCCTCAGTGGAGGTTTGGTTTGTTCATTCCTTTCGCTTCTTTCATGCCCTCCAGTTTTCTTTTTCCCGTTCTAGCAGGGTTTGTCTCTATGCCCATGCATTGCTAGAGGTGCATTAATTTTAGTCTGGACAAATTAGTACTGCCCTTTCTCCTTCCTTTTGCTAGTCATGATGATGTCAATAGAGAGAGTTTTCCTATATGGATTGAACTTTCTAGGCGTGCTTGCTATGAATGTCATTTGCTGCTTTCTTGAAGTGTTGTTGCTGCTTTTTCATCTCCGTTTTGTTTTCTGTTTCTCTAAGATGATTCATTTAATGTAACCTTTTTAAGCAATTGGATCTTCTATCTGTTGAAATCTCTCTGCGACTGTAAATTTGATTATAGAACTGGATCATTTCCTTGTCTTAATCCTCATAGAGGCAGATAGAGTTGCTTGGCACTTGGCAGCTTAGTACTTAGTATTGAAAAATGTTTAACGTATTGATTATTATCTTGTATTATCTTTAGTCACCCCCAAATGTTTAAGTCACTTATTCTATACCATTTCTTGGGACAGCTTAGCTGACCTCATCGGGATTTTAGGAAGAGAAGTTGTGGGACCTGTCATTTTGTCATGATCTGTAGCAACTTTTAGTCAACCATATAGCACTAAAGAAATGCTAAAAGTATCATGTAGATATTATTATTGTTCTTGGTGGCATCATCATATAAAAATGACATGCTTTTCCTAAGATTAAGCTAGGGAATGATGTCAGAAACATTGACTGGCCTGGCACAGCTATTATCCGCACTTGTTAATGTCTGACATTTCTATGATTATTTGCTATCTCTCGGTATTTCTTGTTGATTTTACTATAAAAAAATCTATATAGATAAGTATGGAATATATGTTATTTGGATTTGGATGCATGTCTGGACAAGGCAAATGTTTGATTATTGATGGTTGTTGATGTGCTTGCCAACCATATGACTTGCTTATGGTCAATATTGTTGAAAATGACTACGTGGGATCCTGTATTTTATCTCATGTGTCCCCATCATACTCGGATAATTTATGTGTAGCCTGCAATTTGGTGGCCAAAGCTCTAGATGCTGCCTGATTGATCCAACTTTGTTCTTGTGGATTCTTTTAAATTATCATTTTTATATTCTTGCTATGTTTGTGTTCTCTCCCTCTCTCTCTAACACCCACACCCACATCCGTAAATTTTTGCACAGACCAAAGTTCACATGCTTACAAAAGCATAAATTGTGGGTTTCATGCGTAATTTAGCTTTGACCCTGATGTGGAGTCCACAATTTGTCATGCGGGCCTTCATTCATAGAAGAATTAACCCTCACACGCACAACTCACCCCTGCCTTCCAAAAAACAAAACACTCCCCCAAGTAGAGATGGCAGTGGGTCGGGTTAGCCCGTTGCCTGGCCCATTTTTTAATCGGCCCGGTCTGGCAATTATTGTAGCAGCCCAAGATCGGGAATAGGACTGGGGCTGGGCTTGGGCCTGGGACTTCTAGCCCTCGACCCGACCCGACCCGACCTGGCCTGTAGATTGAACCGTAATCGGCCCGTGGTCAATAGTTTGCCGATCAACGGGTTGAACCGTGACCGATCGGGTTGACGTGTTGAATTTTTTTTTTTTTTCTTTTAAAAGGCTATTAATTTTTTTCCTTTTATAACTTGTAATGATGATTTAGAGGTAAGGTTCAATGCTCCCTCCTATAAAAATACTTTTTTTTTATAACATTAATATATATGGTAAGGGTGTATGCCAAACCCCCTACCATTTCAAGGTGATTTTTTCTTCTAATTAAATATTTTTACTATGTGATTAACAAATAATAAGTTATAATAATAAGTATTGACTTATACAATCAAGAAATAACTTGATCAAATAAGTATTGATTTGGAATAATAAAGTACTAATAACTAATTTCGAACTTAACTCTACCTGCGTCAAGTTTTTCTTAACATAGCCGGTCCCAAACATGGGTAAAGAAAGAGGGTTCCTTTAGGTTGACAGCTAGCGTAAAACTTTGTCAATCTTATGAAATGAATCTATTACGATATTGCGCTAATGCTAGGGCGTTCGCCGCAAGCGACGGATCGCAATGCCTAAGTGCGGTGAATAGTGGGCAAGGGCGGCTACATCTTTATGGGGGTATGAGTGTAGTGAAAATACGCAAGAGTCCTCACATAATAGGGGGAGGGTAGTGGAGAAGAAAAATATTCTGGAGAAGAAAAATATTATGGAGAATAGGATTAGAATAGGAATTTGGAATATTGGAACTCTTACTGGTAAATCAATAGAATCTTGTGGTAGATACAATGATTAGGAGAAAAATTAATATTTTGTGTTTACAAGAGACAAAATAAGTAGGAGAAAAGGCTAAACTACTAGATAATTCAGGATTTAAACTTTGGTACTCAGGAGTAAACATGACTAGAAATAGGGTAGGTATTATTATAAATGGGTTGATGTAGTACAGGTAACTAGGAGAGGAAATAGGATTATATCTCTTAAACAAATTTTAGAATGTGAAACTATTAATATTTTTAGTGTCTATGCACCTCAAGTAGGTCTAAATGAGTCCATTAAGGCTAAATTTTGGGAGGATTTAGATGAGATGATAGGTAGTATCCCCCAAGATGAGCAAATTTTTATAGGAAGTGATCTAAATGAACATGTGAGAAGAGATAACGAAGATTATGAAGAAGTGCATCAGGGATATGGTCATGGGGGAAGAAATGAAGAAGGAAAATCAATCTTGGAGTTTGGAATGATATTCGACCTTTGCATTATCAATACTTTTTTCAAGCAGAATAAAATGGAGAAACATTTAGTTATCTTTAAAAGTGATTCAACAAAGTCACAGATTGACTTTCTCCTTGCAAGAAAGGGATAGAAGGGTTTGTAGAGATTGTAAAATCATACCTGGAGAAAGTTTAACCTCACAACATAGGCATTTGGTGGTGGATTTGAGGCTTAAACATCACATTAGGTGAAGGAATCTACGTAAATCACCTAAAATTAAATGGAGGAATTTAAAGAAGGAAAAAGAAGAAATTTTTAAGGAAGATTTGTTAGGGCAAAATATCTGGGACTTACAAGGAGAATCTGACACTTTTATGGAATATCATGTTAAATAGAGTGAGAACAATGCCTAAGAAGAAATTTGGAGAGTCAAGAGGTTATGTCCCAATGAACAAGGAATTTTGGACTTGGGATGAAGGTTTATAAAATAAAATCAAGGTTAAGAAGGTTAACTATAAGACTCTATATAGTTGTAGAAGTGACGAAAATATTGAGAAATATAAGCTTGCTAAAAATAAGAGGCAAAAAGGTTGTAAGTGAAACGAGGAATAGGGTTTTTGAAGATTTTTATCAAAAATTAGAGTCTAAGGAGGGGGAGCGAGATATTTATAAAATTGCTAAAGTAAGAACCCATAGAACGAGGACTTAACCCAAATCAAGTGCATCAAGGATGAAAGTAATAAGGTACTAGTAAGAGATGAGGAAATTAAGGAAAGGTCGGAGAGATACTTCCATCATCTATTCAATGAAGACAATGGAGACGATATTATTTTATGAGAGTTAGTTAAGTTTGAGAAGTATAGAAACATAATGTATTATCAAATGATTCAAGAATCAGAAGTGGAAGAGGTTTTGAAAAAGATGAAGAAAGGAAAAGCATTTAGCCCCGATGATCTTCTAATCGAGGTATAGAAATGCTTAAGAAAGAAGGGCATAAGTTGACTTACCAATCTTTTCAATAAAATATTAAACAGTAGAAAGATACCTAACTAATGGAAGAAGAGTATTCTCATACCCATATTTGTCAAAAGTAAAGGGGACATACAAAATTGTGTGAATTATAAAGGTATTAAGTTAATGAGCGATACGATGAAACTTTGGGAGAGGGTGATAAAAAGAAAGTTAAGAAACGAGATTAAGGTATCAAATAATTAGTTTGGTTTCATGCCAGGGAGATCGACTACTGAAGCCATACATATCTTAAAAAGACTTATCGAGAGATACCGAGATAAGGAAAAGAATTTACATTTGATTTTTATTGATTTTGAAAAGGCATACAATAGAATCCCTAAAAAAGTTATGTGGAGAGTTTTAGAAAAAAGAAGAGTTAGAGTAGCATATATAGAATCAATAAAAGAAATGTATAGGGATGTAGTTACAAGTGTGAGGATATCAGGAGGGTTGACACGAGAATTTCCTATAAATATAGGTTTACACCAGGGTTCAATTCTAAATTTTTATCTATTTGCATTGGTTATAGATGAACTTACAAAGCACATACAGGAGGAAATATCATGGTGTATGTTATTTGCAAATGACATTGTGTAAATAGATAAAATAAAAGATAGGGTTAATGCTAAACTTGAAATTTGGAGAGAGACTTGAAGTAAAAGGGTTTAGAATTAGTCAATCAAAAATAAAATATATGAAATTTAAGTTTAGTAAGGGTGCAAGTAGGAATAGAATAGGGGTTAGCATCGGAGATCAAGAGATACCTATAAATAAAAATTTTAAGTATTTAGGATCAGTTCTTCAGAATGATAGTAGTATAAATTGAAATGTTATACATCGGATACAAGCAGGTTGGACTAAATAGAGAATGGCATCGGAAATATTATGCAACTGCAAAATTCCTAAGGATAAATTTTATAGAACAGCAATTAAGCCAGCGATGTTTTATGGATCTGAGTGTTGAGAAATAAATTACACACATGAGCAAAAGATGAGAATAGTAGAAATGTAAATGTTAAGATGGATGTGTGGGTACACTAAGATGGACAAGATACGCAATGAGCATATTTGTGAGAAGATTGGAATACACATGTAGTATCTATTGATGAGAAAATGAGATAAACACGTTTAAGGTTATTAGGTCATGTGTTAAGACGACCAGTAGAAGTGTCTGTTAAACGAGTAGATTTTAGAGAGAGTAGCCAACATAGGAGGAGTAGGGGAAGATCGAAAAAGATTTGGTGGGTAACTTGTACGAAAAATATAGCTCATCTAGGAATTAAGGAGGATATGATCCATGATAGAGCGCAATAGCGTAGTAGGATTCATGCAACCGACCCTATTTAGTAGGATTAAAACTTGGTTTGTTTGTTTGTTTGAACTAATTTCGAACTTTGGTCTTTAAATATTAAGTAAGAACTTTAGTTTCGAATAATAAGTATTAGTTTGGATTTTGAACTTTAATTATTAATAATTTGATCTAATATATAAATACCAATTTAGATTAATAAAGTACTATTAACTAGTAAGTAGTAATTCAAACAATTAATAAGTTATAATTTAATAAATTACTAATGAATAGTAAGTAAATGATTTTACCAAATTAATAAGTTATTAATTTTAAAATAATAATTAATAAGATGTGTATTTAGACAGTAGCCTATCCCTTATTAATAAATAAAAATTTAAATTTCTCGAAAAAATAATTTAAAATTTAAGTAAGAATTTAAATTGGAGGGTCAGCTCATGGGCCAGCCTATGGGCCAGCACCTGGGTCAGCTCATGGGCTAGCTCGCCTCGGCTAACCGGGGGCCTAGCCCGGGGGCCAATTATAGGTAACCCCTTCCGTTCTCCAGCCCGGCTCGGCTCGGCTCGTCAGCCCGCTACAATCCGCCCCGTGACAAGCTATCAAGGGCCTAATCCGACGGGCTTCCAGCCCGACCCGACCACCGCCACCTCTACCCCCAAGGCTCCAATCCTATCCAATACTATTGAATAAGGAATGTACCTGACTAAACTCGTGGAACCCGTCAGTTGAACAGGAAGGACCAAGAACCTGATCGAGCTTCAACCCTATCCAACACTATTGGATAAGAAGTGTACCTGACTGAACTCGTGAAGTAGGATCCATTGGCTGAACCGGAAGGATCGAGAACCCGATCGATTTTTTGAGAAATTTGGAGGTTTCAAAAATTGAAAGAAAAACTCCCTTACCAAAATTTGAACTCTAAACATCCAAGTGAATGAGGATAGAACTTCAACAACTACACCATTTGTTGCATGTTTGATTGTTACCTTACCTTACTTTTATTTCTTTTATTCTTTTCAAACTTCATGCTTTACTCTTAATTTCTTTATATTTGTTATACATCATTATACTACACAAGTTTAAATATAACTTTTTGAATTTGTTTTATTTTGTTTTTAAATAATTAATTATTCTAAATTCATCATGAATATATTAAATTTAATTAAATATGTTTTATAAATATTTTCAACAGATATTTTATATCTAATAATTTAAATTTATTATATATTTTTAATAAAATAATATATATTAATAATTTACCGATTGAACCAATAACTTATTTACTAATTTCTTTCGCTGAATTTCTTTTTGGGTCGAGTATTTAATAATTATGCTGAGTAGTGTGAGTTATGTCTATCACATGTTTAATGTATTATGTGTTCATAGACGTATCTTTCTTTGTTGTTAATGTTCCGCGTACTTGCTGGCATTTCAAGGGTGGAGTACAATACCTAATTGCAGATTTTCCATTGGTCAAAATGTTCCGCGTGATATGTGGTGAAGGAGTTAAAAAATTAATGATCGTGTTTCAATTCAATTTGTTTGTGGGATAATGGGAAAACATGAAAAGGGGAAAGGAAAAAAAAAAAAAAGGAATTATTGTTGTTGCCTTGATTAATGTTTAGTCATTCAAAAGCTTCTCTTGTATAGCTGTATTTTTTGGTGTTTCTATTGTAAACGAAGGAGAGTAGTGTGATCTTTTGTTCTGCTTCTTGGTGTACCAAAATATTATTTAAACCTCAATTATATTTATGCAATTAAACCTCAATTATATTTATGCAATTACTAGAAAAGTAGATAGGTTTGCATTTACAATGGCGACATAAATATATTTTTTGTGTTGTTTGTTTGTCATATATATTTTGGGAAAATTCTGCAATCTCTTTTAGAGAATTATTTCTTTGTATTTTAAGAACTTGTACAGTACAACACTATATACTTTAAAAACTTATACTGTACAAGTCCTTAAAGCAAAGGGAATGATTCCCTTAACGGGACTGGAGAATTCTCCAATATTTTGACACCCTTATATCTTTTATAGATGTTGGTGAACCAATTTAAATTTGATAATAAGTGGACCAAATAAGATAGAACATTAAATTAATTAAAGAGGAGGAAATAGGCCAATTTATTTTGCTTCGGTAGCTATTGACAAGTTGCCCAACTAAATTAATTGAGCTGGCTGCTATTATTATATATGTTACTCCTTTCATTTCTTTTTAAGTGTGTATAGAGATTCAGAGACTAAAATTATTATTAAATAATTTAAATTTTAGGTAAAATTGATCATGTATAATTAAATTATTCTTTTAATTAATAATAAATTAAAAATTTTTTAACTGTATTTTATTAATTCTCTTCGTCACACTATCTTTTCTTTCTCATTAATTAATGATGTTAGAAAGAGATGAAGAAAAAATTAATAAAAAAATTAATATTTTATTAGACTTTTTAAAGTGATAATATTTTTTTTTCTAACATTTAAAAGAGAATAGAGGGAGTAGTAAACCAAAATATTTTTTTTTTGCTTGTTTTTGCAATATAGTCGGCAACATTGAGCTGTTGTGTTTTGTAACGCGATCACGACAATTGCGCCGATAAGATGAATTCTTGGAATTTGTATCTCCCAACAAGGATGTTAGAGAAGTTTTTTTTTTTTAAATTCCTTTGTAATATAGTTGGATTGTATTTAATATTGTGTTAAGATTCTACCTATGAAAACATTTAAGTGGTTAATTAATAATACATTGCATCTATATAAAATGATAAACTCATTAATGTGTCACTAAATTCAAAAAATAAAGAATTAAATTCGATCGAAAATCTAAAATCAAGAATAGATGATTCAATATAATTTTGAGATAGACGTGAAGTGATTTTGATAAGTGATCCTGAATTTATAAATTTGTAAACTATTTTCCTAAACCATGTCAACCAAAGATTAGAGAAGGGTTTCAATTTGGCATCTAAAATTGTAATTGCGTGCCAATTGTGAAGGATTCTATAACTTGAAGGTCCCCCAAAAAATAAAAAATAAAAAATCTGCCCAAAGTCGCCAAATCTAATTATTACCATGTGAATATGAATCAACGAAAGCACTAGTTCAATTAAATTTGATAATTTTGCAATTTGCAGTGTACGTAACGACGTTGTTTTAGAAAGCAAGCTAATGTGGCCCCATTTTGCCTGGCATTAGCTGTCATGGTTCAACATGATTTAGGAGACTATAAATGTCTTATATATGCTAAGAAAAAGTAACTTGTTGAAATTGATTAACATTTATTTATTATTATTTTTTTTATTTGTTTAGTGGAGAGCAACTAATGTAACATTTTGACGGGTGGTCCAAATGTTGTGTTTTTGGACATAAAAAATAGGGTCACATGGGGCCTTGGAATTCAATTAATTATTTTCTTCTAAGAAGAACCACATTTGTTGTTAGTAGTTGTCTATAGAATGTGAAAAATGTGGAGATTCTAAAGAAATGAATGAAATGTAAGGGCAAGGAAAAGAAAATATAGTGATTTTCACATAAATCAATTTGAGAAACTAGTTGCTAGTATAATTTGCTTTACATATAATATACTAATATTTTTTAGTATATACTATTTTTTACACGATTACATTTTAAATATTTCTTTTATCATCAAATATTGTGAGTTTATATTTGGATACAAATTTAGATAGATTTGGATTTGAAATTCAAATTCATCTTAAGTTATTCAAACAAATTAATTGATTTAGTTAGCAATTTGAAATCTACCAATAAGTGAGGATGTAATTTTAATAATTAAATGAGTAGATTTCAAATTCATTTAAATTTCATGTCATTCTAAATTCATCCAATTTAAATATATTCATTTTAAATCTTTCATGACAACAATTCAAATTCACCCATCAAAACGCAAACCTATAATCTACAAGTTCCAAACTAGCTACAAGTAGGGCTGTAAATGAATCAAGCTGTTCGCGAGCAATTCGATAAAAATTCGACTCGAGATCGAGTCGAGCTTGTTAGAACTCGAAACTTTTGACGAGCCGATCTCGAGCATGTATATGCTTGAGTACTCATCGAGCTTCCGAGCACTATATAATTTTTTTTTTAAATTTTATTATATGTAAAATTACTAAAATACCCATACTCTTTAGAAAAATTAAATCTTTTATGTACGAAAAAATCAAACTACTCAAATTCGAACTCGTTTTACTTTTTTTTGAGTGAATTCGAATCGAGCTTGAACTACGTCAAATTTTTCGAACTCAAATTTTAAAGCTCGTTCGAGTTCAAACTCGTGTTCGAGTATCATGAAAAATTAAGTTCAAATTCAAATTGGACATTATTCGTACTCGATTTGACTCTTTTACAACCCTAACTGCAAGCAATGAATAGCAAATAGAAAGTATATTTTGCAAGTAATATATTACAGGGTTAATTATATTTACTTCCTTGAGATTTGGTTATATTACTAAGTTATTCTTGTAGTTTGACAAAATTACAAACTTCCCCTACCAGTAATATCCGTTAACGTAACTTATGAAAAGAAATTAGTGGGAGAACATGTCTAAAAAAAGATCTTTTGACAATTCTATGACCAAACGAAGCCCATAAATTGTAATGTACATGAAAAATCCCATTAATGTTATGGTAGCACGTTTAGACCCATTAAAACAAAGGATCAGTAATGTTGGGTTGTTATCAGGATTGAGATTACAAAATACTAGGCTGATTTGGAATTAGTATTTGTATTATATGATGGGTTGGGCACCAATTGCATGTGGCAATTTTCCTAGTAATGTTTTATCTAAACCGACAAAAATGTGCTTGTCCATTTTGGAGTCATGTTATTGAGAAATTAATTAAAAATTAAAAATAATTTTCAATTTAGACTGTTGGAGAAAGTATACTACGATTAGTTAGTTCCCTCTTTAAATATTTTCATGATAGCAGAGAATTTCAATGGCAAAAAATAATTTATTACGCATATTGGAGTTCAGAGAAAAGCATTCTTGTTGTTTTCTTTTCAAGCAAATGGTAAAAGGTGATAGAAGCAATTTAGTTTTAATTCAAAGATGGTAGCTGCTAAAAGAAAATTTGCCAAACACGCCTTCACATTTACAAAGTATGTTTTCGTGATGTACCACACCACTGGGTATTGTCGACGTGTACTTTCTTTCTTTGGGGAATTCTATGCGTGTTAAGCTTGTACTGTACAAATATTCAAAACACATAATATTATATTTTACAAATATTCAAAATACAACGATATAGTATTTGAATGAAACCATAGAATTTTCTACTTTCATAATGATTGAAAGAAAAATTTAAGTAGTTGCTCAATACTAGGCACATAAAGTATTCCTATCTATACTATTATATATATGTGAGTTGTTTCTACCTATTTTTTATTTTTTATTTTTTTTAATGACAAAAATATCCGCTCTTAATGAAATATAATTCCTATTAAGATATAATTAAATTACTCATCATCTAATCTAGTTGCCTAGTTTTTAGGATAGCACTACCTATTTTTTGTCATACAGTCGTACTCGAGATAATCTATATTTTTCTCAATTTCGTCACGCTTAATATACCCTTAATTAAATAATTATGTCTATAACATCTCCTTAATGAAGTGTAATTAACCTATCTAAAATACTCTCCACTTAATCTAATAAGATTATCTATTTTCTTACCAATACTACTATATATTTATTATATATATTCCAAACTGCTATAACAAAATTCAATTATATACATACATACATATATATATATATATATATGG